>VXBQ01008687.1:318-26428 GCA_013400175.1 Phainopepla nitens | reverse complement strand
AAAAAAAAAAAAAAGCCTTGAGGGAAACTGTACCAGCATGAAGGGAGATTAAAAAACAAACAAGCCTTAGGTCTGTTTGCTGCAACACGTTAAAAAGCAGCCCTGCACCCTGGGGACAGGGAGAGATCACACACAAAAATAGATTAACCCTTTTCCAAGTGAATTCATCTTCAAAAAATAGCCTATAAAAGTGCAAAACTAGGAAAACAAAAATCTAGATTATGTACATATGGCTCAGCTTATGAACAGGAAAACAAGTCAATAGTGTACAATTTCCTGATACACAGCACTTCATTCCATTGCCAGTTTACAGAGACTTTAAAAACCAGTCCCAGTATTCACAGGAACTCAGACAACTGGAACATCTCAAGTTGCATAATGAAAAAACAAGAGTTTCTAGGCTTTGCTATTTTACATTTGCTGCAGGAGGGAAGAGAGAAAAATGAACAGTGCAAAATATTTAATTGTTTTCTTTTACTAACATATATGGAAGTCAAAGCCAGGTACAGAAGGAATTAACTCTTAACTACAACTTCATGAGAAGAAACAAGGAAGGCAAGTCAAAAAAATGCAACAGTTCTGCTTTACTGGCTGGTAACTGGCCATCTTCCCTTTACAAAAATTAAACTGCATGTGCATTAGAAAAAACTCTTGTTGTCTTCACAAAAAAAATAAAAGGAGAGAGATATTCTCCCATTTACATCTTATTTTAAACACCCAACAGATGCTAAAACTTGACATCAAGAAGCTTCCAAGCACAGTCAAGTAGGCTCCATCACAGCCACATCCCTTTTGAAGTCTGGAGAACCCAAATTCGTATTTCAAGGCTGTTGTTTGAGGCTTTACAGCTTTGGATAAAGGTGCAAAGGAGGTTTTTTTTCTCTAAATGTGATTGTGTGGAGCTTAGTACAGAACCAAATGTGAAACATGGAGATTATTATTGTTTCTCAAGCAAGTCCCAGGGATTTTCTGTCTGGATGGTGACAGAGGTGTTTTTTAAGCAGCTTCTCTGAAGAACTGCAACCAATGCCAAGAGAAGAATCCAAGCACATTTCAGGAAATCCAAAATGTCAAGTATTGCCTCATGCTTGCATTTGAAAACGTGCTGGGAAGAGCCCCAGAGAAGCAGAGCCCTGCAGCACGTCCTGGTCCTCACCCAGCCAAGGCAGATCAACGTCAGCACCGTTGCTTCAAAGTCCACAACATTTATAAACCAGACACTTGCAGACAGTTTATTTGGAACTTGTTTTTAAAAAAACTAACATAGTTCAACAGGAAAAAAAAAAATAAAACCAACAACAGAGGAGAAACTTTCACTTTTATGAAAAAGGAGCATTACGCCAACAGGATTTTCAACTTCAGTATTTACAGTTTACCTGAGGTGCAACGATATATATTCTTTCCAAGAGAAACTCTTCAGCAGCGCTCAAGTATGTAAAAATAGAACTCCTACCTAATATTTGGTCAATTAATTCTAATGAAAAATACTCAAAAGTCAAGGTCAAGATATACATTCTCCACACACCTTCATAACCCAACTGTTTAGACTACTTTGTATGGCTATTTGGTACAAAATGTTAAAAGAACCAATATTATAAAACTGTAGTGTTTCTATATACAGTACAATCACAGCTTAGTTCAGTAGCTTTCACCATTTTCTCTTCCTCAGGGGATGAACTGCAGGTATAACTCCATGGAATATGCACTTGTGTCCTTAGACCTGGGGGGAAAAAGAAGAGGAATAAATATTAAGTTTGTGGGATAGAGGTGTAACACAGTACAGCACTGTTCTTGTTGTGAGGAGTGTCTTTACAAGAAAGGGAATTCCTTCCACATCCTTGCTCAGGGATTGGTACTGCCATGGAAGTCTGGGTTGCCAGTTTTTATCTGGCAAATAAAGTCCACTTTGGAAGATGCTCAGCCCCAGGAAGAACTTCAGGCATGAAATCAAGTTACCAACACACCCAGACACATCTGTGCTTAGCAGGGGGACAATAAGAGCAGGAAGATTAGAAGAATACCAAGAAATAAAAGCATTTTAAAAGCTGTCAGCTCAATGTCAGACAGCTCTGCTCCCAAAATCTTTCCATAAAGTCATGTGTGCTGGCCCAGGTGCTACAGCATTGCAGAAATACTCCTGAAGTGTTCCCCTTAAGAGGGAAATGATCTGGGTTAGAAAAAGGCAAACACATCTATTTATTTCCAGTCCTCCAGAGCAGCTCTGTCCTGAGCAGGGGAGGCTGTTGCAAACACAAAGGAGTTCAGGGCTCAGACCCAGCTGCAGCCCTGAGGAGATGAACCCACAGATTTCACCTCACCTCCTTCCCCAGGAGGGCACCTCCTCCCCTCTGCTCAAGAGAGGGGAAATTGCCTGGAATCACCTCAGGATCACAAAGTGGAGCTGCCAGGGAGCCCTCCCTTCCCTCTGGACTCACCCAGACCAGAGCTGTGGTTTGAGCAGTCCTGCTGCTCAGCAGGGCAGAATGAGCAGGGTCTGCATCCTCAGGAGGGCTCAGCCAACACAACCCAGCACCCACAGGAACTCCCCTGACTCCTGCTCTTCACCCAGGACCAGAACTGGGCCACAGGAACTCCCCTGACTCCTGCTTTTCACCCAGGACCCACAGCTGGGCCACAGGAACTCCCCTCACTCCTGCTCCACCCTCAAGGACTGCCTGAACTCCGATTTCTTGACTTCACTTTGACTTTCTGACTGTCAGTGAACACTTCCCACTGGAAATATTACTAATTAATATATTTATCTAGTGTTACTCCCCCATTTCTCTTCAAAAAGGAGCATCCTGTACCTGTCAAACAAACCACCACTCCAAACAATCAGTGCTGCCACTCCAGCATTTGGTGATTTTATAAGGAGGAGGAAATTTTTATCTTTTCAGCTCAGACTTTGACAAGCTCTCCTCATGCTGTGCAGGAACCTCTGATGCCACCAGCACCCCATGCAACATTTAAGCAACAATTAGTTCAGAAGGTTTGCTCACCATTCTGAGTGATTCAGTTCTTCTTGTCACTGGGTCTGAAGGCTGTGTTCCCCACAAAGGGCTCAAAACTTCTCTTCTGCAGCAGATTGCTGGGTAAGTGTTGGTAGGACACTGATCTCTTTCCTGGAAAAAAAAAATGTCATTTAAGGCAGTCAGCATTATTTCCTGCTCCTCTCAGGTCCACATCAGCTTCCAGAATACCTTGACAAATCATCTCACAATCAGGCCTCAAAAATACAGATACTCCTTGATATTCCTATTGTATGGAATTCAGGATCCAGAATAAATACAAGTAGAATGAAAAGATTATTTCACAACTTTGTGCTAAGTTTTATCCAAGTGATGTCCAGCTCCAAATTTTACTCATTTTGCTTGCAAGAAAGAAATGTCTTTCCTGAACTCATCCCACAGCAGAGGCCTCACCTAAGGAGGTGCAAGTACTGCACCCTTAAGCCTAATGCATTTGTTTGAAAAGCAAATTTTTCAGTATTTGAGAGGGAAATTTGTATTTGAGTATACAATAGTATAGTATTTGAGGGGACACTTCATTGCTGCCATCATGGATTACATGGAACTCGTGACCCTTTAAAGAGTGCTAATACACATTGACTTGCAGACCTTTGTTAAGCAATTTTCAGTCTAGTATACAGGTAGTTTTGTGTTTATCTGAGACCATTAATTCAAGTTTATATATGTGAAAGCAATGCCAGTTCCATATTAAGTCTCACTAGCTTAGGCAAGAAGTCAAAAACACTTCATAAAATTAAGGCAAAAAGTCCAGAATCATTACTCCCACAGGATCCAGAAAACCCAACTGGCATCCAGATTCCATGAAAGCCTCCAATGCAGCATTGAGGAAAAAAAAAAAAAACCACAACTAGTGAGCTTTAATTAAATTAAATGGCACAGCTAAATTAATATTTCAACAGAATCCACGGAGCCATTGGAGTGTGTCACGAGCAATTGTCTTTAATTTGCAGCCTCTGCCAAATCAATCAGCCAACAGGTTATCCTCGATAACATGTTGCCATTGCAAAGGCAACTAATTTGAGAATAACACAAACTGAGTGGTTTCAGAATGTTTCTGTCTCTTCAGGGCAACACGGGATGGCAAAGCTTACAAGCAATAAGGGAAGGCATCATGCTTTAATCAAGTTTGCCAAGTGGAACATATTCTGCTGACAACTTGATCCAGCATTTAACATGAGACAGAACACGGTCGGGGCACCTCGGGGATGCTGCCACAAGGCACATGGGCCCTCAGAAAAAGGTTTTGACATCGTGGTTTATAAAATCTGCAGGGTTCCAGAGGAGGAGAGGGCAGGGAGCCTGCACTACTCTGCAGATGTAGTTAAGTCTAGAGGAACTGCTGGGTTTCGGATTTTTAATGAAAAATAAAAAGAATCTAAAGAAGTTTTTATCTTTGCTCTCCACCCACAATAAGACTGTAACACTGAGAGGTTACTCGGCTGTTACCCTGTACCCTTCTCAGTAACTATCAAGGTTTGGGTTGGGTACTTGTAAACAAATTGGTTGAAAACCCAAGAAACCAACCTTACAAAGCTACATCTTCTTGCCCAGGGCTTTTAGGGAAGTTCTAGGAAAACCCAGGAGAGGGGGGCTTGTTTCAGGAGGTAACAGCCATAAAAAGTTGCTTTTCTCTCCCTGAGCCAGCACCGGGTAATGAACAATGAAATGCTCATTTCCATGACAACAAATGCTGTCAAATTAGCTGCATCCACAGTTCGGAGAGCTCTAAATAACAAAAACCAGTGAGAAGTTCCTGACTGCAGGGCAGTGTCTCCAGGCTGGCACCAAAGCCCAGCACAGAGACTTCTCTGGCACAGGTGGAGCTTCCAGAAGAAGAACCAGGTGGATTGCAGTGAATTGTTTAAAAACAGAGCAGAATGCCCTGCTCACCCTGCTGACACCTCCCCATCCCTCCACACTCCCACTGATCCCCCTCTGCAGCTCTCCTGTCACATCACCAGGGCAGCAGCACTGTCCTGGCCAGCCCTGTGCAGCACCCAGTGCCACCCTGCCTTTCTCACAGCAGTTCAGGGCACACAAAGCTCTGCACAACACCAGGAATTAACCCCACTCCCACACCCCTCCCGTGACTCAGCTGTGGTGCTTTTCCTTCTCCACTCCCTGCCCAGCCTGGCCACAGAACTGTCACACCTTCCCTCACCTTTCCCTACAACCCACTAGGCAAGCCTGCATATTTATATATAAATATAAATTACTTATATGTGATATATTCTTGAAGCCCAAAACCTTAAACCAAGCAAACAAAAACCAGAACAGAGTGAGCAAATACACTTTTTTTTTGCCTCATAACTGAATCTCAATTCAGTATTTGCAGTTTGCTCTGACCTGAGGGACACACCCCTGCTTGTTACCATCCCAGACTACCTCAGAGGAGCAACTTTACTGCTTCCAGAAAATGGGAGCATTCAGAGTTCAGGAACTTGACAGACTTCAAGGCTACACAGCCCCCACAGGCTATTCATTTTTATACTGGCATCTTCGTCTCAAAATTCCAAGTCCTGCATTTGTAGCTAAGTCCATGCTGACCTCAGCTTCAAGTCATAAATACCACCTTCTACAAACAGTCACACAACTGCTTCACTATCACACAGCACCTTTTCATCCTGGCCTCCTGCTGACTTTTTGAAAATGTTGACCAAAACACAAAAAGCATATATTTTGTACAAGTACCAGAGTTCTCCCAATACATCACAAATCATTTCTCTGCTAGGCCCAGAAGTTTCCACAGAGCATTACTACACCATAATTAGAATAGCAGAAATCTGTTGTCTTGATTGAACAAAGTATTCTGTTCCTACTAAAAGTTAAACATTTTTTAAAAATCCCACTGAAGAGCAGAAGTCTAAGATTTAAATCAGTTTTGTGATCTGCAATACATCCTTTTCTGCTCTTGAAGGGAACAATTGTCCATGGCAGCCTTTTTTTTTTTTGTAAAAGGTTTTATTAATATTCCAGATGGTCCAAGCCTTCTGGCACATTAAGCAGAAAGGCTCATTCCATATCCTGGATTAGTCAACATGTCTGCAGTGGTCTGCTGAGCAAACAATATATATTTGCCATCAGAAACCCACGGCAGAGGGGAAGGGGGAACTTGAGAACTTCAGATCCCTCTTTAAAATTCAGCCCTTCCACACCTCATTTCCCAAGGCAGGAGTTTGCTGAACCTGGATTTTAAGTTTAAAATCCAAGCACTGACTGGACCTGGTGAAATGCTAAGTACAGCTGTATTTTCAACCTTTCAGTGTGATCACACACTCACTGCTATCCCATTCCCTTCCCTGTGCAGGGGTGCCAGAGGAGGAAGGAGGGGCTGTACCTTCTCCTGTCGAGCTGGTGACTTGGCCATTGCTAGATCCACAAGAACCATAAAGTGATCCAGAGCTGTATGGCTCGTAAGGTTTGAGAGCAGTCAATCCATTGGGGGGATCCACATCATCTGCACTGAGGAGCCCCTGTTTGGCTGGCAGGGCAGAGGATGAGGGTTTGGTGCGAGGGTATTCCTGAGGTAGCAGATTTGCATATCTGTTTGCAACACGAAATCTGCTCATTTCGTATCTCCTGTAATTAGCCAGAGGAGAGTCCAGGTGCTCCACAGCTGCCAGAGAGGGTTTCATCCGTTTGGAAGAGCTTTCTCCATAGTCCAGAGCTGTGTTGCTCCCAGATTTACCACAGAGATAGTCTCTCCCTCGGTGGCAAGCCCAGCCAGGTTCAGTGAGGTGAGACTCCAGAACCCCATTCATGCTGCTGCTGATCACACCAGACTGAGTCACCGGGGCTCCCAGAGCTTTGATTTTGTATTCAGATCTTTTTACTCTGTCCAGTACTGGAGAGATACTGAAACTGGAGTGCACTTCTTCTTGCTGAGGTTGTCTGTAGTTGTTTGCCTGAGCTCCAATATTACTCTGCTGTTTATGAAACTTGAGGTTACTCGGGGCTGTACTGCTCGCCTCGCTCACGGAGAAGAGAGGGGCTTTGTTCTGTGCAGGGGCACATTGCTTGGCTTTCCCTGTCTGCAGGGGCTTTTGTGGATTTGTGGAAGCCTTGATTTTATTGGGATGGAGAGGGAGAGGAGGCACATCCTTGCCCAGCAGGGCCGGGGGGCAGCCCGTGCGCCGGGCCTTGGCCAGGGCCTTGCTCCTGTAGCCGTTCTTGTTAACCGTGTCGGGGTTGTACTTGTGCATCAGCCTCTGGTGCATCATGAGGACCTCGGGGTAAAATGTCCTGTAGGTACAGAAGGGGCAGGTGCTGGGGGCCAGCAGGCCTCTGCCTGCAACCACTGAGCATTCCTGGGAAGCCTTACTGGATAAGTCCAAGGGCTGCTCGTGACAGTCCACGACAGGTCTGCGTTTGTAGTTCTCAGTGCATTCTTGCATACTGTTCACATTTTTCCCACCAATAAAAGCACAGATATACTGGACATCATCTTCCTCTGATGCCACAGAAGCCTTTCTCTCTCTTTTAGGCTGAGCTTCCTTGGTTTCCTTGTCAGCCTTTAGTTTTTCCGGGTAAGGAGCAGGCACGTTCTCAGGTATTTGATTCAAACTGCTACAAACAGCACCTTTGTTCGATTCCCTGGAATTGTTCTTTACTTTTAAAAAGACTGTGCTGCCTATTGCATTGCTCAAGGACAGAACTTCCTTTTGCTGCTTGGCAGGTGGGCAGCTCTCAGCATCTTTGGCACCATCAAAAAGCCTCTTGAGATTTTTGGTTTCTGGAGCAGCATCAGCAGCCAGCGACAGCGCCGTGTCCTGACCCCGCAGGGAACCTTTGCTGTCACCCTTCCCATCAGCTGCGCCCTCACCGTGCCTGTCCTTGTGGTGTCTCTCTAAATGATACCTCAGGGAAGTTTTCTGGGCTGCTGCATACTCACAGAATTCACATTTGTACGGCTTTTCACCTGCAACACACATTTATCAGTCAGTAAGTCAGAGATTTGAAGTCGTGACCACAAACGTAAGGGAATACCGTGCACTCTGAAACACTAAAACTGATCTTTCTCTCCCCTTCCGCACACTCCTAAGTCCCAAACTCATCTGAAACATTTAAACAGTATCCTAATGCTTTCACTAACTACAGTGACATCTTCTGGCCGTGCTGGGATGTTTGCACACGCTGGATGGAGATGGGAGCTGACAATGTTTGGCAGAGAAAAGCAAGGAGTGCAGCTCTGGGTCACCCCCAACAGGCTGCAGCCCTTGACCATGCCACAAGTGTCCTGTTCCCAACACAAACGGGACAGCTCTGCTGCAAACAGAGCTGCTTCCCAAGAACCACGAGCAGGAAGGGTTTGTCTGGCTATGCAAAACAAGCTGAGTTGAAAAAGAGACTCAGCTTTTCCCCAGGTCCAGCAGCTGGCAGACAACCAACTTAACACTTGAGAAATTGGCTGGTTTCTAAATTAAAAGCAAACTTGACACTTTTGTTACACTGTTAAAAGTAGAAAAAATTAAAACTTTTATATATATGGTTTTAACAAGACTTAATGTAATTAGCAATATTCAGAAACATTTAAACTTATGTAAATGATTCAAATAATTTTAATTGTAATTATTTAATTTTGTTTAGAATTAGAGAAAACTTTGTTCTTATTATCAACAACTTTGAAGGCAGTTTCTGTTTTTCATAAGCAACACCCAAACATTTTATCCAAGAGGATTCAGCAGATTTCCCTCCCCACCCCAAAAGATGCAGCCCCCATTTACCTGTATGAGTTCTGAGATGAATATTGAGGTAATAATTGGAGCGAAAATACTTTCCACAGTAGCTGCATTCTCTGGAGGTTCCAAGGGTTTTAACTTTTGTTCTTTCCAAACTGTCTTCGTTTTTATCTTATGGAGAAAATACAGACACATTATGAAGAGCAAAGGCAAATTTGCAGTCTCGTTTAAAACAGTTATGTGTCTTTTTTAATGATAAACATTAAATTATGAACAGCTGTCAAATTCTACACTCTGCAAGTAACATTTGCTCTGTTTTGCTGCACTCTGAGTAACAAGAGCACAAGAGTTAAAAAGGTTTTTGTCCAGAACTCTGTGGTTTGTGACAGTGACCAAGGAGCCCAGACAACAAACAAGATGCAAAATAAGGACCAAAGAAGAAGAAAAAAGTTCTCTTTATTAACCTACAGGACCTTGATGGAGAATGGCCCATCTCAAATACTCACACAGGTTATAAATTTTGTTCTTTTATTAAAGGGGATGCTTGAATTAGTGTCAATGGGATGATTCAGACCAAAAATGTGCTCTGCGCACGACAGCCAAACACAAGAGAGCTGGAGAAGGAAGGCAAAACTGGCTTTTCTTTTAAATAAATCCTAATAATGCTATTATTTATGTGTTTATACATTATTTATGTACTTATTATCAATCAGTGGAATGTCTGTAGACAGACACTCCTTAGGTTTGATGAGAAATATTTCCTAGAAGCTCGTTGGAGCTGATGAGGAGTATTTCACTGCGCGAATGAGGAGTGAGGAAGGGCTGGGGTGGGTGCCCCGGGTATTCCAGGAACAAATCCAGGGATGAGCGAGCAGCTCCACCGCAGTGCAGAGGCAGGAGGAGCCACAGGAGGGCGGCAGGGACAGCGGAACGGCAGAGAATTCACCCAGCTCCCGCTGCAAACCCCAGCTGCGCTGGAACCAAGGCAAGGCGGAGCGGGCAGCAGCAGGAGGAAGGAGAGCTTTGGCGTGACTAAGAGGTCGGATATAGAATAGACTTTAAAGAGTTCTTTGAGGTTCCTGCTGCCTGTTGGGAAGTTTCTCTCCTGGAAATGCTGCGCATGGCTCAGCCCTGGCTGAGTTCAACAAACAGCTGTGTCTCCAGAGGTGTGACTCAGCAGCTCACACCAGAATCCGCTCTGCTTTAGGATAAGGCGCTGAGAAACAAAATAAGCAACTTCACATTAGGTAATCGCTTCATTCCTTTGTTCCTGCAGGCAAAATAAAGGGCTGCACATTACCAGAAATGGCCAAGTCAGCCCTGTGTGGGTGCCAGGACATTCTGTACGTCGTGTCTTGCCCTGAGATTATGCAAGTGTCTGTTCTTTAACGCCGGCTGGGAGCATGTCACACACAGAACAGCATATTAGCTGCCAGACTTTCTGCCAGGCCTTTTGTCCCCTGACATGCAATCTTTTTCAATTAAGGAATCATTCAGTATCACTTGCTTTTCTAAGACACTGTGACATGCAGAATTAATCCTGGGTAATGTACAGATGGAGCCCGTCCACGCTGTCAGCGATCCTTCCAGGCAGAGGAGTTAAATATACACCTCTCTTCATACACATATTAACAGCCTGTGCCCTTACACAAATGATTCAAACATGCTGGTTCTGACATTTAGGCTTTCAAATTACTGTTCAAAACAAACACTGAACTTGCAGTTCGACAGAAAGAAGTTTTAAATTATTCTTTACTTCTCAGAGCCTTAAAAACTGCTGGTGTCGAGCATTGAACATTTTTTGCCCTTGCAAGTTAAAGGAGGGAAGAAAGTGAAACTGCAATTATTTCTTATAAAATACTCTATGTAAAAACATGAGCTGGCTGAGAAGGGATATGGAACACTCCAAAGCATCCAGTGAAGTCAGAGATAAGGGGTGAGTAAACAGTGATTTTTTTTCTGGTTGTTAAACTCATTGTTATGAAACCTACGTCAATGACTCCAATAACTGCAAGAAGCCCCAACACAACTTCAAAGACCTCAAAATGGCAGCATCCAAACCTTCCTTACCCTCCCGTTTTTCTCTGCTCCCTTTCCCCCACCACAACATTGCCCATCCAGTTTTTTAACATTCCCTATCACCTTCTGAAAAGATAACAGAAAAGCACGACGCATTCTTTGGCTCTAAGGAGCTCCTAAACAACTCTCAGGAACAGCCACTTCGAACTGAAGTGCTGCCAGTGCTACTCACCTACTAAATGAATTGTTTCTGGAAGCCCATCTTCAGAGCCATCCTCAGAGCCTCCCTCCATCCTCTCTGCTGCCCCGTTCTCCTCCAGGTTGCCGATGATGTCGGCACAGAAGGTCCTGGCAGCAGTGGAGGTCTCCCCGTCCCCCCGCCGGTCCCTCTTGTGAACTCTGGAGTGAAGGACCAGCTGGTGGTACGTCCTGAAGGCTTTCCCACACTCGGAGCAGTGGGTTGGTTTCTCTTTGTTCTGGGATGATTTAGAATCCATCTCCATAGAAGGCACTTCACCAGCGGGATGTTTCAGTTTGTCCTGGGTTAAGTTACCATTCCCTGCGAAACTGCTGTTTTTATTTACCTTCGACTTCCCTGTAGTTTCAGCCTGGCTACCTTTATTTGCATTCCAAATTTCACAGAGTTCTTCTTTATCTGAAGATGACTCATCGTTGTCTGTACTTCCTTCTTGGCCTGGTTCTTTAATCTGGCCGTGGCCAACTGCAATTTTACCTTTGGTAGCCAGCTGCCACGCTTGGTACGTGGTGAAAGGATCCAGCTCAGCGATCCACTTCGCCAGCTTCTGCAGTTTGTCCTTTTCTGGAACTGAATTTGGTCTCAAGTTCAAGAACTGGAAAAATTCCTGGCTTTGAGATGTTTCTTCTGCATTGACTTCAGCAGTCGCTTGGGGGCTTTCACCGTTGGGAACTGATTCTTTGGTGTGCACTTTACTGTGCTCAATTAGAGTCTCTTTATTGTGAAATAGGAAACCACAAACCATACAAATTTTGTAAGGTGACGTTACGTTTTCAGTTACGTGCTCCTGCACCACCTCATTTATTGTTACGGGGCCTTCAGAACCTTGCTGGTGCTTGTTCCTAGAGCCAGGTTTTCCAGTGTGCGTTCTCATATGATTTTTGAGGAACCAGGGCTCTTTAAATCTTCGCCCACAAACATTACACCAATACGTGAAGGAATCTTTATGCTTTTTCATGTGCGCCTCGATGTCAAACGCTTTATCGAACGTTTGCCCACAAACTTTGCAGCTCAGCTCTTCGCTGTCCTGCTCGTTGCTGGGTGAGGGGGAGCTGCTCCTGACCTGACATTTATCCAGAGGACTGAGGTACTCTGCCTCCACCCTGAGCACGGCGGGCTCGCACAGCGTGGGCCTGTGCTGGGTTAGCACGTGCTTGCCCAGCTCCTCGGGGTGCTTGAAAGTCTCGTCGCAGAACATGCAGTCCAGGGGCATGCAGCCCTCGGCCTGCAGCAGGAACTTCTCCTGCAGGCTCTTGTAGGAGATGGTGTTGGTTCCTTTGATGGTCACGGGGGCCTCGCTGCTCTCCAGCTGGGCGCCCACGGCGCTGGCGATTCCCTCGGGCCCGTCCATGTATGCCAGGAGAGGCTGCGTGGGCATCTTTCCTTTCCTGCCTCCTGCTCCCTCTCACATCCCTCAGTGGCAGCCTGCTCCTCTCTGGGGGTGCTCCCTGATCACAGTAAGGACACTTGTGGAGTTCTCCAACATGTGCTTAACAAGTCTGCTCAGCTGGAAAAAACTCTGCCAGGAAAATGGATTTTTTTGTTGGCTTTTTTTTTTTTTCCCTCCACCACAATAAAAAAATTACTTCTTCTTCAGCTTTATGTGCTTTCACACATCCCAGCAAATGTATCCAAAGGTTTGCTCAGTGATGGGATGAGGCTTTTTTTTTAATTGTTTCTTCGGATTTTTCAAGTCTACAGATACAGTCAGTTGCACTTAGTTTTGTTGCACAAACATTTAAAATAGTTGCATTGGGTAAAATACACTCAAGGACAAGTTCAGTGCCACAAAGAACTCCAGCACCTGGAAAAGAGAGAAGAGAGTTAGTCAGACCTTCCAAAAGAGAAGTGTTGTCCCAAATAATGAAAATATTAGGGCTGAGAACCATCAGGTGCTTTAGAACAAAATGTATTTTTCAGAGCCAACCAGGGATAGGCAGAAGGATTCTGGGTCACTTTTCTACCTGCCACATTGAAATAGTTTCGTTTTGAACATCCCTCTGTTTACAACTGTTACTTCTTTGCAAGACTTTGTCTGTCCCTTCCACACCTGCTCCTACCCAGTTATATTAATATATGTATTTATATATATATATAAAATCGTATTTCAGTGCACTCCTGAATTCTTAACAAATGCAGTAGCCCAAGTAACCTTTCCTTGAACCTGTAAAACCACAGAACTTCACCTGTTTGTCCTCTAAGAGCTGTTAAGCAAAAGGCTTTTTTTTTTTTTTTTAAGACCAGACAGCTTGGAATCAGTTTTTATAGTTCTGCTACACAGGGAGTGTCAGCACCAATCTTTGTATTAAAAACTATTCACCAGTCCCACCACTCCAAGCTTTCCCTGTCACCCACCAATTTACAATGTCTGTGACAATTCTGGGTTGCTACAATAAGAACATCTCCAAATTTTGTATGTAATACTGTTTCTTGAGCAGTGGTTTAGTATTTAAATCATCCAAGAGGCCAACTATTACATGATAAGAACAAAATTCTTCTACTTTCAAAGTGGCACAAAACAAAAAAAAATATTTCTTGATTATACTCACCAAGGAAGGGTTATAAAAAGGATTATAATATATTTTAACACAACTCCAATTTAAATCTCTAAGTCTAAAGAGTTATAATGCCTTCTAGCAGCAACTCATGGGCTGACATACAGTTTTGTGGAGTTCAGGACTCCAGCTGATGAAATTTTTGGGCAAAGTCTAGCAAACTAATACAAGACTAATATAAACTGCAGAAGAATCATTCTGAGACATTTCCAAATAAAGTAATAACTAAGGAAAAGAATTCATTCAAAATCTGACTCAAACCTTGGCAAATTATTTCCTAAGAGCCAGCTGGCCACGACTTGAATTAATATGCCCCAAAACACATTATGCTCTGTAACTCTTAGAGCATAAAACAGCCTGGACACAGTTGGGGTTTAAAATTCACCTCCGTTTCCACCTCTGCCTTGTTTTCATATGGAAAAAAATGAAGCATTTTGTTTTATTTGACCCAAAGAAAGGACAATAATTCATCCACAGCCCTGCAACGGTTCAGGCTGTCAGGTTTCCACGATAAAGATGATTATCAGTTGACTCACAGCTATTTCTGATCAGGGCTGGATGGACAGAAAAAGTGATCTTGAGCCATTAAATGCTAAACCATGTCAGCAGAAATCAGCCAGGGCAAGAGAAGCAGCTAGGGAAGGAAACCTCAGCAGGCACTGGGAGGAGTCATGGATCCAACATCTCAAACACTTCATCCACTTCCTGCAGCCTTGCCCTGAGAACACTCCTTGCTTTTAATTTGAAAATTCAGCACCTCCCTTCCCATCATGCAGACCACAAGATCCTGGGGCCTAATGAACATGGGTAAAAATAGAAAATAAAATAGAAAATAAAACACCACCACACCAGAATGCCAGTAACAGGAGAAAATTACTGTTGCCCACTGCTTGTCTTTCATTTTTTTTCTGTTTCTCCAAAGTTTAAAGTCTCTTCACTGCCCAGTTCTCTAACACAGGTTTACACAATCAGCACAACTAATAGCAAGAACTTATTCTAGTTTTTTTTTTTCCCAAGTTGTTTCAGACCAGGGCCAAAGACTTATCCCAAGTTAAACACAAATGCAGGATCTTGCACAGTAAGGTGGAGTGCAAGGGGGAACAAATCACTGCTGATGGCGACAGAAGCTGGATTTTCTGCAGCCAAAGTCTCTCTTCTAACTACGCCCTTTATCCCCATTTTCAGCTTTATCACTGCCATGATTAACACTTCCTCTCTGCAGAATGAATCAAAAATCTCCTGTAACAGCAGGTTCAGGCTTTGGGGGACACTTCTGCTTGCACTGCAGCCTTTGCCTTTCTCTCTTCCCCTCTCCGCTCAGACCTTCCCTCTCTCCCTACAGGCAGGTGAAGGAGCCAGAACCAAAGTTTGAAGCTCAAGTATTCGAAAAAACTTTCTCTTTTCTATAACATCAGAGAAGAAAAACATATCAAAGGCTGCTGGTTAGCATGTTTTATACTTCATGTTTCAACTTGCCTTTTTGTTCTATTTCTACTGGAGTTTTAAGAGGTATTTTTTTACCCAACATGCTACAGCAAAGCTCAGTGAGTATCTACCTGAAAATAACATAAGCTTCAAATTAAAAAAAAAAATCCAGGCAATATTAAAAAAGTGGAACAAACTTAAGAGCTGAGTGCATTTGCTTTCAGAGTCATAGGGAAGAGCTGTGCAGGAAGAAGTGTAAAAATCATGCTACAGAGAGGGCAGAGGCATTTCTGGGGCACGGAGGCAGATCCAAAGGGCAGTGCCTCAAGTCCCAGAGTGAGTTGCTGGGATTCACCAGCCACTGCTTCTCTGCTCATGTCTACAAACAGAAAAAGCCAATTAAGGTTTGTTACGCTCCCACTTTGTGGCACTACAACAAACACACAATAGAGCAACAAGAATTAAGTCACTGGAGAAAGGCAACAGATGAGAAGGAGCAAAATCCACCCTCAGTGCCCTGTCCTTCGTGGCATTCTGGGGTGAGGGGAGGGAGAAGAGAGCTCCTTCTGACACAGGCCAGCACACACGGCCCTGCCCAAACCCAGCCTAGGAGGAAACCAACACTGACAGCCACAGCTCCAGGATTTTTTACAATTTAAGGGACAGGCAAAGATGACATCTAGGGAAGGCTCCAGGTTGGTCATTGATGGGTGAAAAATGCACCTCAACCAATCAATAGCATTTTCTCTGATAAGTCTTTGGAAAGAGGGCTGCTTCAATCCCATCTCAGCTGTCTGGCAAACAAACCCTGTCCTCACCACCACACAGATACAGAGTGTACAACCAACACCGAGTCACGAGAGGAGCTCAGCAGGAGCTTGGGGCCAATTTTGGTGGCTATCAATAGGTTTGAAGCTTCATCAGAGCACTCTGTGCCCTCCAGCAAGCTGTGCTGGCTGCTCAGGGCTCTCACTGCTTTTCACAGAGGCTCTGAACAGTCCTAAGAACCAGGCACAGCTCATCCTCCAGGCAGCACTGCAAACAGAGCAAGATATTCGTGTTTCAGGAATCTGAAATGCCTCTTTGCAGCTCCTGCTCTTGGATACACACGAGAGAGCACCTAGAGACTGGGGAAAAAAACTGCAAGCAGCATTTCTGAAGGAAAAGTGCAGATGCAACTAGACAGGAATGTATTTAAGCTGAGAAGAAGAAAGAATCCAAGAGCTGGAGTCAGGAGGTGAGTTAGAAAGCTCCAGTCTTATTCTGTATCTGGTGATTACACACTTCACTCTGATTAGATCCATGGCTTTTACAAGTAGGCAGGGATTTTATGCTCTCGCTGCTCAGACAAGCCAACACATGCCAGAACTACAACCCAAATATCCCCACCAGGATTTTATCCATTAGTAACAAACCTTTCTTCCTACTGAAGATAACATGCCTTGGATTTGAGGATCAAAAACGCTGATTAATTACATTCCTGTTATTCAAAACCCTGTAGGCAGCAGGAAAACTGCCCAGAGTTGCCTCAATTCTGCTGCTTCCTCAGAAAAATGGACAACCTGCAACACTGACTATGGCTGAAGGTCTGTGCAGGAGCCCCACAAATACAACACAGTACCTGTGTTTCTTCTGCCTCCTTTCACTTTCAGAAGACAAAAAGACACACCAGTATCAGAGATACAGAGCAAAGGAACAGAAGAAAACAGGAAATCCTTCCTTCCAACAGCTGAAAGGCGATAAACTCGTTACACATGAACTCAAGGTTGAAAATAAAGAGTGACTTATCCCCTTCACAAAACAAGTCAAGAAATGCCCCTTGTGACTCCCCTGCCTGTCTGTGAATGTCCCCCTGTCCCTCCTGCCCAGCCCAGGGCCCACAGGAACTGCTCTGAGGGCAGAGAGCAGGGCAGGAGGAGCCTGCACAGCTCCCCTGGACTTCTCCTGGAGCCACCAGTTCCTCTCAGTTCCAGGCTGCCACCTACTGCACTGGATGCAACCGGAAATGTAGTTCAGCTGAGAAGAAAGAATAAAAGTGCTGGTGAAGTTTTAACCTGAGCATTTAACAAACTTCGCCTCACAAGTGAGTCATCCCTGGCTGAGTATTTGAGCAGGGTCACAGCAATACCCATTACATTTATAAACACCACAAAACGCCCATAAAGATTCCACTGGACAGATGGGAACATCTTGTTTTCACTGCACTTGCCACATAACCTAAGAACCACACCAAAACCATGCTGCATATAAATGGATTATTAAAACAGAGAAAAGTTTCATTAAGCGCCTGTAGAGAAATTTAATTTATTTTTATTAAATTACACAACCCAAGACAGCGTATTACAGTCTTGAAGATTTCTTTGGGAAATGACCTATCAGGAGTAATTTTATTGCATTTCTACTTCCTGCATTTCAAAATTTCCATGAATATGTAATAAAAACTCTAGACACACCTTTCAAAGAATAGCAAAGTCTAACCATTGAATTTCCCATTTTAAACACATTACAGAGACACTGGGAAGAAAAGTTGCATGGCAAGTCTCAGGATAAACAACTATTCTTTGCTAATTCTGTGCTTCAGAACTATTGTTAAACTGTTAAAAGCAACCAGGAACAATTACAGAAGTTAAAGTAGTTGCTGCAACACTTTCTGAAAAAAGAGAAGTGAGAAAACTCGAAGAGTTACAGCCAAATCCAAGACACTGAAGTTACTTTTCTTCTCTGGCAGATAAAAACTCAGACACAACTACCTCAACAAACTCAGATTCTCAAATTCAAGGCCAGCAGCAGAATTATCACTGCTTAGCTGACCAGCTTCTTCCAGCTGCTGCAAATCAACCACCTTAATTTTTACTGGGCCTATTGGACTTGAGAAACTTATATGCAACTCTTTATTTCCCCTTAAAAAAACCCTACGCTTTTCCCCACGTTTGAAGAAGTTTCAGGATATTAAGAGTCATTTTACATGAACTGTTCTTTCCTCTTGGTGTGTTTATGCCCCAGAACAGATTGCTGGTAAATAGATTTTACACTGCTGATTGCTTATTGGAAATTACAAGTTTAGCACCTTTTTTTAATTCCAATTTCAAAGATTTACTGTAGTTGTTCCAGTCCTACCTAAGGACCATAGATAAACCAGTTAACATCACTTTTAACAACACCTCCCTGGGACCACAAATAAAAATTACCTTTTGTATGTTATCTATTTTATCTGGGCACAGCTCTATTCAGGTGTAACACTGATCACAGGCTGAGCAGCTCATGCATAAATAAATACAACTTCAAATCCTCAAATAAAACCTGAGCTGAGGCCAAACTTATTTAGAATGTTTTTTAATATACATATAGATCACTGCATAAAGCTAAGGCAGCAGCTGCACCACACCTATGAAGTTAAGCACAAATAGCACCCTAAAATAGTTCCTGACAATACTGAGGAGCTCCAGAAAGCACAAATAGCTCTCTAAAACAGTCCCTGACAATACTGAGGAGCTCCAGAAAGCACAAATAGCTCCCTAAAACAGTTCCTGACAATNCAGAAAGCACAAATAGCTCCCTAAAACAGTTCCCAGCAATACTGAGGAGCTCCAGAAAGCACAAATAGCTCTCTAAAATAGTTCCTGACAATACTGAGGAGCTCCAGAAAGCACAAAGAGCTCCCTAGAACAGTTCCTGACAATAGTGAGGAGCTCCAGATTTCAGGATGGCCCTGCAGTGTCCTGGCTGAGAGTGGTGCCTGCACGAGCCACCAGTGACCCCAGCTCGGTGCTGGGAGCAGTTCTGGTGCACCCTGGCATTCCCAAGCTCCCACTCTCAGGCAGGAAGTGCAGCAGCCAAGTGTCACCGTGAGGTTCTCACTCACCAACTGCCCCAAAAGGGAGTCAGATTTCCCAAAGGCTCCGTGCAGTTTCGGCTCTGCCTGTGCAGGTAGCGGGGTGATGGCAGCCGCGGGACTTCCTCCCGGCGCCTCGGCAGAAACGCGCCCCGCGTCTCACGGGGCTTTCCTCCCCCAGGGGCTTTCCTCCCCCAGGGGCTTTCCTCCCCAAGGCAGAAATGCCTCTGCTACCCCAGTCTGAGGGAGGGACAGCCCCCAGTTTAGGGAAGATGATGCAGAATTTGCTGCACAGACCACGACCTTATTTCTCAACGAATGCAAGTGTCCGTTGCCCACGGCTCAAGTGACAACACTGGAAAGTTGTAGAAGTCAGCCCAGATAAAACCTGGTTTTGCAGGGCAGCACACAAGCCAAGGATTATTCCTCGTTACTGGGCATTCTGCTGCTTTCTAGGGAGGGCAAGAGCTACTCCCATCTTGAGCAGCAGATCACACAGTATTCTGTGTTAGTGGAGGAGCACGTGAGTGATCCCAGTGCTGCTGCTCGTCCACACCGAGCCCTTTATGCCAACTGTGCAAGCACAAAACTGTTTTTAATACTTCATTAACAGTGCAGCCTGATAAAGAACTAGCACAAGCACTTGTAAAGGAAATGGAGATTCAGGGGGAGGAAGGGGAGGAAGAGAGTTGTTTGTTTCAGTTGCAGGAAAGATCAAAACGAAGATGTTCAGGTTGAAAAGAGAACATAAAAGATGACCCTAAACTGGAATTTCCACTCCCTCCATCTGCAAATTTAAGTCCCCCTCGTTAGTCTTCATCCTTCAGGCTTGAAGATTTCAAAGCTACCCTAAACTTAAACTCTTCGGAGGGTTTTCAAGGCTTATCCTTTTTATCCTCTCCAAGAGACACACTCAGCCACAGTCCCTTCTAACAACACCACAGAGATTTCCAACACAATGATCCTAAAACAATTCACAAAAACACAACCAGAGCGAGACACACACAGAATTCGAGACTGTTATTACCCAAGCATTTCTGCACACACACTTCAGAAAGATATTGTGTTGAGAGCCCTTTTGTAGTCAGATAAAACAGACACACATGCGAGTCATTTTCTCCCTGAAGTCTCGCAAACAGGATTTTAATCACCAGTGGAAAATAACTCATAGTTAATAATGAACAATATTAGGAAAACTCCCTCCCCCCATCTCAGACATCTATACTAATAAAAACAAAGGATATCCTCTTTCTCTAAAAAACCTTTTCCTGTGGAGTCCCTTTTTCTTGAAGGCTATATGTCTACCAGGGTTTTGGCAGAGGATGGATGAGCTGAGTGTGTCTCCTCAGAGAGCTGAATGCCTCTTCTATCAAAAGATGTAATTAGGCCTTTGAAAGCAGGGAACGTATAAGCTTGCAGCATTTTGCACATGTTTTTCCTCCACTGAGCAAGAGCAAATATAAAAGAGACTAATTCTTGGCATTAAAGGAGGAAGCACTACAAGTAAGTATTGACTTATAAAGTTCAGGACTGCTCAAACTGCCAGATTTTTTTCCCTTTTTCCCCCCTGATTAGGAGAGAATTTTTCAGGAAGCACAAAACCAAAGTGTACTTTAGACAACAGAAGTGGCCGATACCTGTTGCAGAAAAGCTGAAAGACACAAGAATAATCCTATTTTAAATAAGTCTGGGACACATTTCACCACTGCTGCAGGATGATGCAACTACATTAAATCAAGAAGTTACATGCACTTAAACTGGCAATGACCCCTTACCTTACAAACCAGTTTATTGTTCTCTCCACAGCAGGTAAAGGCTCTCGGTGGAATGAGTGATACATTTTTATTGTTGAGTCAGTCTCACCTTACACAGACTGCCTTGTATGTTTAGTCTTCGTTTTCATTTAAAAGAAGGTATTTTCAGAGACCTTAAAAGCAAATTTGGTTTTTTTTTTTTACTTCTTGGCAAAGGGATGCAAGGTCTCTCCAAGAGCCACAAATACAAAGAAGTGGTAAATTCAGTTTACCAAATTAGACTTAATTCCTTATTACTCAAGAGCCAGGAGTTCCTCTGCAGCAATTACAGGCAAGTTGTATCCCTCTGAGCAGCACAGGTGAAACAGCAGGAAAAGAGATTATTCTACTACTCCTGAATTTGAGAGAAGTGGTCACTTCCAAGGAGTTCCCTTTGTTAAGGCCATTAATGTGCCCAAGTGCCCTCACTTGGCTCCAAATCTGAATCCAACTCTTACTCAGCACAGTTTAAACTGCTGCCCCTTGGAAGGAACAGAGCAAACCTGATCCTGTCCTCTGCAGGGCACTTGGAAGCTGTCACTCTCAAACACAACCACAATTAGGTGCTTGCAAAAGTCAGTCCTGAAAGATGGAAGAAGATACAGAGTACAAAGAAAAGACATTTACTTGTAGCTCAGTCACCCCCTGGAGAAGCATCTGAAGGCACTAAAATAGAAAAGTGACAGAAACAGACACTTCCAAAAGCTGCCTCCTTTCTTCCATGCACGTGGGAGATCTCCCAGAGACTGATGGAGACTTTTGAATTGCCCAGCCCTACCTGGGGCTGCAGGGATGTGGGTGATGGTGCACCCAACAGCCTGGGCTGCACAGGGCCAGGCTGGCCTCTAAAGCAGAGGCAGCACCTGCAAGAAACTGAGCTTCCTAACAGGCAATTTCACACCTCAATTCTACCGGCATAAGAACGAAAAAAAAAAAGTTAGAAACAAACAGGAAAGGTGAACAGAAATTGAGGCTTCTCCGGGCCACCTTTACATCCATTTTCCTTACACTGTACAAACAGCAGTCCTTGGTGTAAATATAAGTAAATCTAATTTGCTTCTTCCAAAAGAGAGATTCTGAGAGAGCCCCCAGGATTTCATCCCCCCCAGTTCTCTACTATGAGCCCTCAGGATTTCACCCACTCATTTCTCTGCTATGAGCCCCCAGGATTTCACCCACTCATTTCTCTGCTATGAGCCCCCAGGATTTCACCCCCCAGTTCTCTCCATCACAATAAAGTGCAGGCACAAAGGCCTCAGTTTCCCTGCTGCAGCTCAGCCAGAGGCAAACTGCACTCCCTTTATGACAGTGAGAAATGCAAGTGTACCTATTGCACATAAACAAACTCAGACTTTGATACTTTTAGTTACATAAAATCTGCAGCACATAGAAAAGCACCATCCAGTCAATTATTCACTTCTGCTTGGATGGTTTTCTGCTCCAATCTTGAAGTCACCCTGATCTACATAGATTTCCCTCCATATTCTGCCCACATTTCCTCTTGTACTTTCTTTTGAAATCCTCGAGGCAGACTGATAAGCAATTCCATTCCATTGTGTTTTCAAACACATATGTCACCTATATTTTTAATTTCAAACTCATTTTTCCCAGCATGTACACTGTTCTACTTTGAAACTGAAAAGTCTGCTCTTATCACACTGCTTAAAAAAAAAAAATAGGGAGGAAGAATCAAGAGTGCTAGATTTATGATAAGCTATAAACTATGCTCTGACCAAAGTCATATGATTATAACAGTAGAAGTTTTAATGTATTTTTTCCCACTGACTTACACCCACGTTTGGCATACACAAGCTTCATCAGCAACAAAAGGAGATTATTTGGCAATTTCACCGAAGGAAAAAAAAAAAAAAGTTGATTTCTAAGAGCAAATTATTTCTGTGTGGAAGCACATAAAAACCTAGGTAAGTTTAGGCTGAAATAGGCTTTTTCAATCCTAAAAGACAACATGTGTTGAGAATCTTACATAGCTTGGTCATATCCTTTTCCTTACTTTTGTATTCAGTTGCAAATCTCCTGTGGAATGAGTCACATCTCTCTCAAAGCACACATACAGTAGTCAGCAGAATCCCCCCCAGCGCATTCCCGCACCAGGAAAAAGAACTTTTTTGTTCCTAAAGTCACCTTAAGAAAGGCAGGCTGGGGGGGGTGGGAGGCGATCAGAAATGCCCCGAAGTCGGTTAAAAGTTAAAAGCAACAGGCCAGTAAGGCAGATATGAGAGGTGGGAAGGCTCTGAGGGGCGCTGGAAATGCAGAGTGGCCCCGGCGAGAGCTGAGCTGGCACATGGCAGCCCCGCTGCAACCCAAGGGCTCCCTCCCGCTATATTTAAAGACAATGCCTCAACAGTTAAGTATTACAACATTTGAAGCGAGATAAATAAGCATAAGACACAGGCAAATATCCTTGGTTATTTAATCACCCTGAAAGCGGCGTGGAAGTGTGAGGCTGAGTTCAAAGGTCAAACTCTTCTTTCAGCTTCTTGCAAAGAAAAGAAAGCTCGGCCCATTTTACCTTGGGGAAAGGGGGGGCTGCTCCTTCCATATGCCAGCATTTCATAACACAGGAAAGAGGGAGTGTATTTACATCCACACTGCATGGAATCTTTTCCTAGGACAATGCATTCCAAATCAAGATTCAGGTTAGAAAGAGCAGGGACAACAAAAAGTCCCAAAGAACAAAGGGAAGTTAAAACTTACTTAACGTTTCCCCAGAGCTTCTTACTTGCAAACTCTCAGATTTTTTTTGTAACTAAAAGTTTACTGTAATCACTGTTTTGAAAGTCTAAGTGAAAGCCACAGTTCCCTTTTAAAATAATTTCCCCCTGATCACAGTAGTAACTTAGCACTTGGTATAAAATATGGAATTAATCAATCAGCATAGTTCTAAATGAAAATACAGTGGTAAGAGGAGATATTTCTGAAGGTTAGAAATAAGTGCTCAAAAAGGAATTTTTGGAGTGTGATCTAATGAAAGGGGAAACCAGAATCAAGCAGCCTTTTGTGTAAGACAGTCTGATAAAAAGGTGCTAAAGTTTATTATCTTCCTCTCGTTCTAGCCCCTACCCTGAATCTTGCTCTCCCCACCCCTCCACCAAAACAAAGCAAAACCAAAAAAAACATTATTCACTTAAAGAGGAAAAGAAAGAAATCCTCTAATGCAAAGCCTGGAAGCCATTCTCTAAAGACTACTTAATATGAAACTTTGTTTACAAGATACTAATATAGCCTCCTTACCACACTCAAAACCAGAAAACATCCACTTATTTAAAGAAATGTTTTTTTCTATTTTGATCAACAAAGACGTCGGTATTCATTTTAATTTTAAATTCGGCCCCAACTGTGCCATAAGAATGTTTCAAACTCATCTATGATATGCACTGTTTGAGAATGTTTAAACAAAGGAAGTAGGAAAAGCCTTAAAATACACAGCAAAACTTAATGGCTTCAATTTTTAAATATAGCCTGATTGCAGCATGGCAAAATTATTCTCTTATGCTCACAGTCAGCCTTCAGAAAGAATAAGTGCAGTCAGCGGAGTAATTTGTCCCACTGGAAATTCTGTATAAAACATCTACCTAAAATAAACAAGGCTTCGCAGCAAGAATCGTCAGTTGCCATTAAGGACACACCTTAAAGTTCTTACCACACAGTAACTAAACAAGTACAAACTGGTGGGGACTGTTTGCTACTTTTGTCTTAAAAGTTAATGAGATCAATTCACTCCTTCAGTATCAGACCCTCAGATCATTTTCTGCAAAACGCAGCAGACAAACAACCCCCAAAACACGAACATCCAGGCTTTGAGTGGCTGATGTGTTATCAGCAAGCCTGAGCTTCTTGCAAAGGCGAACAGAAATATTCGCATTTAAACCTGACACCACGGAACAGTAAAAGGTAAAACGCTGAAGTGCTCAGAATCTGGAGCTCTGGTACTGGAAGGCAGCTGTTGTTCCCCTGCCTTTTCTTTTGTTGTGCTTAATCTCATGTCAAGTCATTCAACCAACTCCAAAGCGATGAAGACATAATTGAACAACCTTAACTAAAAACTGATCTACTGTTCCTCAACTGCCATATATGCTGTTTAAAGATTAAAAAAGGCTAACTTATGAAAAAGAATCCACAGAATTTAAATCAGCAACTCTGGTGCATGCAGAAGAGTTGCTTGGCTGAATGCCAAGCCAATCAATAACCACTGTAATAACCGTGGTTCTAAAGTTATTTGTTTTTTTTCATATTCACCACCCTGAAAAACTTAAAAAACTCAGATGCTGATTTCAGGAAAGAGCTGTGAGATCGAAAATCCAAGGATTTTGCTCAGCATGACGAGATTGCTCATTAAAAAAAAAAAAAACAAAAACAACACGTTGCAGAAAGATCAGTGATCACAAAGCCACATTCCTGGTACAGATCTTAAAATATTGACTCAGTTACAGAACTAGTAAAGGGGAAGAAAAAAAAACCCTCCTCCACCCTCTCCCTCTTCCCTCCCCCTCTGCCAAAGAATGCAGTTTATCCCACTTATTTGCAACTGTCCTTTTCTATTATCCAAGGCAAGGCTGAAACCTCAGTGTGGACATCCCAAATTAAAGTCTCAGCCGTATTCCCAAACCTCCAGTTAATAAGAGCTCCTAAGAGCAATAAAACATGGCGTTAAAGCATTTGCAAGCCATTGTCACAGTTAAATGCTCTGCTACCTTTGCAGCCCCAGCACCAGCCCCCAGCGAGCATGGAAGCGTTGGTCAGCAAGTCAATGCCTGCTATTCAACTTGTAGTTAGGCGTTTTATTTCTGTGTCTTCCAGATCATATCGCTCCTGCATTTCACGGCCTAATAAAATGTGAAGAATGATATGCTCCCTTCTCTCTTCCCCCCACCACCACCTCCTCCCTGCATCTGAAACTGCGTTATTTCCCTCTCTTCTTTTTCACACATTCTTACAAAAAACTTCCCTTTTCACATACTTCTATAAGAAAATATTTCACTGCAGCTATACTTCAGTTCCTATTTCTATTTTCGATTTTCACTAGATTCTTCTGCTCCTGCCTCCCCCTCAAACCCACTGGTAGAAACTGATGTAGTTTTAAAGCTCTCAAGGTCATTTCAAAAATGAAAAAAAAAAATGTTGCCAAAAAAGAAAAACCTTTAAACACACAACCCCCCTAAACTAAACCCTTTTCACATTCAAACGCCATTCATCAGCAGATCAATAACCCAACAGAAAGATTTTTGTTCCCCACCACTTCAAAACTATTACACTTCAATTCAAATACTTACTGGGAGTCACACAGCACATTTTATGGGATGGCTCATTAGAGAACATACAGACCTTACTTTGGGTGCAGGTTTTCTGTGTGGGAGACAAACAAACAAACAAAAAAAGCCTCACACCCCAGAACAGAAAGTCCAGGGGGCATCATGGAACATGAATGAAATCCAATCTCTGGATATTCTAGAATTTTATTGTCCTCGCCTGGCAACCTCTTTTGTTGCTTAAGGAGTCAGTTGA
>VXBQ01008686.1:3122-17509 GCA_013400175.1 Phainopepla nitens | reverse complement strand
ACCAAGGACAAATTTTAGGCCCAAGAGTAGAAACAACAGTGAAGGAAGAGAGGGAACAAGGAGGATGGAGCTTCATCACCTGGAGCTGGAACTGGACAATTCACTCCAATTTGCTGATGGACCCAAACCTATTAAAGTGTGAGGCCTCGTGCCCGGGGATCCATTTTGTGCCCATTTTTGGGTTTGACTTGGGTGCAACCCCGGGGGGTTCCTGCACTGCCCAAGCTGGATCCTTTCAATAAATCCCTCTTTATCCCTTTACTGTACCCAGTCTCTGTTTCCAAGTCAGCCTGCCCAGACACCAGTATGAGTGAAAAACTTTGTGCGGAAGTTAGGTGTTGGAACCCAGGGCACAGGAAATATGCCTGTCCTGAGGGGCTCTGACCCTCAGGAGAGCTCTGCTTTTAACCTTTGACAATGGAGAAGCTTTCAAGACTTTGGGATGAATTGGGTTCTGTGGGTGTGTGAAATAGATAGAAGTGTAATGTGTCACAGGGTGAAAAGCTTAGAGTTTTGGGGTTTTTGCATGGTGGTAGATAGAAGACAAGAGGGAGGATTTGGGGCATTGGCTCTGCTTGTCCTTCTTCTCCATCTTCCCCATTTTCTGCAGTGTTGGTAGCACAAAGTGATTGGATAGAAAAGTCCACAATGCAGGTGTTACGTGGGCAACAAATAATTAGTTATTGGTGGTAAAGTAGAAAAAAAAGTACGTTCTGGCAATTAATTGGATAAAATATCTATAAAAGACCAGAAGCCAGAGGTCTTGTGACTTCTAGTGCCTTTTTTCCTAGTGTGCCAGTCTGGTGTGTTGACAAGCTCACTGCAATGTGGATAAGAAATAATAAACAATGAATCTGAAGACCCAATACTGGAAGTCCTGTTTGCCTCATTTAATCCCAGCACAGGACTTTTGTGGCTACCCAGGAAAGGGGCCGGGATAGTTAAGGAACTATAAATACTGGTGATCTGGTGTAATAAACCTGGCTTTGCTTGCATACAGCATGTATGCAATCATACAGCATGTACGGAATCAACCGCTACAATGTCAGTCATCTCCTCTCCCGCCAGGAAAGCATCGCGCTCCAAAACCGCCTCAGCGGCATTCCACGCGAGCACCTGCAGCTCCACGGGATGTGCAGCCAAGGAGAGAGGGAGGAGAGGCAGGAAACGGCGCAGGAGACACCAGCAGGGTTGGGACCCCCCCAGCGCCGCCCGTGTCTGACTGGCACCCATCCCGGGAGAGGCGGAGGAGGCACCAATGGGATTCCCGGCTGCACCTACCCCCTGACGAAAATGTCGCTGGATTTCTCGCCGGTGAAGTAGTCGTCGTCCTCCAGGATGACCTCGTCGGTGTTCCACACGATCACCCTGAGCTCGTACCTACCCCAGGGAGGGAAAGGGAGGTAAGGCTTTGGAACAGGGAATGGGATAGGAGGGGTGGGATGATGCTGCCAGAATGTGAGGCTGGCTGCCAGGAACAGGGAACTGCTCACAGGGATCTGTTCCAGGGATCAGGAAGGGATCTCAACCATGGGGATTCTTACAGGGATGAGACTCTTCCTCTGGGGACAGGCTGGGAGAGCTGGGAATGTTCACGTGGAGAAGGGGAGGATCCAGGGAGACCCCAGAGCACCTGCCAGGGCCTGAAGGGGCTCCAAGAGAGCTGGAGAGGGACTGGGGACAAGGCATGGAGGGACAGGACACAGGGAAAGGCTTCCCACTGCCAGAGGGCAGGGCTGGATGGGATATTGGGAAGGAATCGTTCCCTGGGAGGGTGGGGAGGGGCTGGGCTGGAATTCCCAGAGCAGCTGTGGCTGCCCCTGGATCCCTGGCAGTGCCCAAGCCCTGGGATAGTGGAAGATGCCCTTGCCCATGGCAGGGGTGGAACAAGATGAGCTTTAAGGTCTCTTCCCACCCAAACTATTCCATGATTCCATGATCTCCACATGAGCATGGATCAGCCTCACCAGGGTGAGCCAAGCACCAACAGAAGCTTTCCCTCCTCTGCTCCCAACCTCTGCAAAGAGCTTGCCAAAGGCTCAACGAGGCAGCCCAGGCTTGGATTTTGGGAAATTTCTGACCAAAAATTGGGTCTGCAAAACAACCAGAGCCCAACTCTGTTCCTGCTCTTCTCCCTTTACTCAACAGGTGATTCCTTCCCAAAACGAGGTCAGAGTCCTCCTCAGGACTCCAGGATGTTCGGGGTCTCCAGGGAATTCCCTTTTGTGTGCAGCAGCCTGGGGAGCTTCCCATCCCTTCTGGTTGGCTGGGAATTTTGGTGACAGAGGAAGTGGCTCCCACAGTGGGAGTGGGTGGAGGAAGAGCAGAATCCTGGCTTGCACAGTGAGGGGAGGCTGGAGGGAGGCTCAGGACACGTGGCCACAGCCACAGCACCTCACTGGCAGTGCCAGGGAGTCTCTCCAGGTAAGGGAAGCGGATTTACAGCTTCCTTAACCCCCTGCTTTGGGATCTCCCTCTGGCAATGCCCATCCATGCAATCCCTTCACCCTTTTCAGCTCCTCCTGCCTGTCCCATGCCGGGATCCAGGGACATTCTCTCCACCCAAGGCATTGGCTGCCTGGGATGCACAAAAGGCTCCCATCAGGATTCCCAGTGCCATCCCCTTATCCCAGCCCTGGGGGTAGGAAAAGAGGCCCAAGGACCAAGGCCAGCAGGGTGAGAAAGGACTAGAAGGGGTATTGAGGGGAGAAATGTCCTTCTTCCCCCTCCGTGCGCTGTCTGTGCCTGCTCTTTCCTGCTTAGAATGATCAGCTGTCCCTGTAGCCTCCACCACCCATCCTTCTATCCATCACCTCCTGGAAAATCCCCATCCAAAATGCCCTGGGATAACCCTGCCCTTGCCCAGGAGAGGCTCAGGGCTGGGCACTCTGGGCACCCCAAGACCTGGGAGCGATGGAATTTCCCAGTTCACACAGACAAGAAAGATCGGGAGCTGCAGGGGATGGAAGAGGTGGGATACCACCCTCAAGAGCAGCTCTGGAACTGCCTCCAGTGTTGGGATCTCTGGGAATGCCAGCATGGCTGAGGAACACAAACAGAGGGCTGGGCTGGCCATGGAGCAGCAGCAGGAGACGGGAGAAGCTGGGCTCCATCCCCAGCCTCCCGTTTTCCTTGGGATTGGTCAGCTGAGCCGTTCCTTACTTCTTTGGTTTCCTGGGAGAAATATCGATGGCAGGGCCTGGCGCTGGCATATCCATGGGGAACATGTCCACCCACATCTCCAGGCGGCCCTGCGGGGTGGGACAGGCACGGTCAGCTCCCCTTGTCCCTCCTGTCCCCTCCTCAACAGTGTCCCACTCTTCCCGGCCATGCCAGGTGTGGAGAAGGACAAGCTTCTCTCATGCCATGAGTCCTTCTCCACCCCTGCAGAGGCATCTCACAGAAGGGGTGAAGCGGGATGGGTTTTAAGGCCCTTCCAGCCCAAACCATTCCATGATTCCATGAACTCCACGTGAGCTTGGATCAGCCTTACCAGGGTGAGCCAAGCATCAAGGGGGGCTTTTCCCTCCTCTCCTCCCAGACTCTGCAAAGAGCTTGCCAAATGCTCAACGAGGCTTGGATTTTGGGGAGATTTCTGACAAAAACTGGGTCTGCAAAACAACCAGAGCCTAACTCTCCTCCTGCTCTCCCCCCTTACTCAACAGGGCTGTGACCTCCTCCCCAAAATGGGTTCAGAGTCCTCCTCAGGACTCCAGGAAGTTCAGAGTTTCCAGGGCATTCCCTTTTGTGTGCAGCAGCCTGGGGGGCTTCCCATCACTTCTGCTTGGGAATCTCTTGGGAATTTTGCTCCCAGGCGCCCAGATGTGGGGAATCACGAGGCACTGTGCGCTGTGAAATGGGTAAGGATGGATTGAGAGGCGCTGGAGATTTTCTCTGCTGGCCTCCCAGGGCTGACCCGCCCACCCCAAGGTGGATCAGGGCTGCTTTGTCCCCCGTGGGCTGCCCCCGTTCCCACTGGAATGTGAGACCTGCTCGATGCCCGGCTTGTCGGGGTTGAGCAGCGGCCGCGTCTCCACGTGCTCGGGGACGAGGCGGCAGCCGGCCCGCGGGATGTCCTCCCAGTGCCGCAGCACCGCCAGTGCCAGGTGCTCATCCGTCGGCTTCTTCTGGCCTGGGGGACAAAGGAAAGCTTGGACAGCTGGGACAGGGACACAGGGACAGCAAAACCACAGGCTCCACCTATGCTCCGAGGTGTGGAACTGTAAGCAGGGGTTCGGAATTTAACCAGTTTTATAGTTAACCTAGAAATGTATTGTTGCCTAGAAAGGCTGACCTGGAAACAGAGACCGGGCAGAGTAAAAGGATAAAAAGGTATTTATTGAAAGGATCCAGCTTGGGCCCTGCAAGAACCCCTTGGGGCTACACCCAAGCAATCCAGCAATGGTCCCAAAAAAATGGACGCCCTGGTACGAGGCCTCACACTTTTATAGATTCTGGTCTATTAGCATATTGGAGTTAATTGTCCAATTACAGCCTCAGGTTATGAAGGTCCATCCTCTTCATTCTTTCTCTCTTCATCACTGTTGTTTACACTCCTGGGCCTAAAATTTGTCCTTGGTCCCAAGCTGGAAAGAAATTGTTTCGTATATCTACCCTGTGAAGAGAGCCCACTAACCCTTCATATGAAACCCAGAACTACACATTAAAACAGCACAGAGTCCAAAAAAATATAAAAGCCAAAACTTAAGGCATCAATGCAATACCTTAGAAGATAAAAGGAGGGTATAACCTCGGGTCCTTTGCATATGCCATTTTGGGAAATAACCCTGCATATGCCTGGTGCTGAATAATTACATATCGGCTTCAAAATTTAAGTTGTTGTGGAGTTATTTCTGCAAAACAGAACTGCCTCATCCTCTCCATCCCTTGGGAACATTTTGTCTCTCAGCTGGCACTTCCTAACTCCTCTTACCTCTCTCCAATCCCTGTAGAAGGTTCAGATCCCCATTCAGTTTTCCCTGTCTGAACCATCCCTCTGTCCACTGACCATGTTTCCCTCCTCTCCATCACCCCTCCTGGCCTGTCTCCCTCTCTCTTGGGCACACTTGGGTTGATGCCTTAAGTTTTAGCTTTTATGTTTTATGGATTCTGTGCTGTTTTAGTGTGTAGTTCTGGGCTTCATGTTAAGAATTAATAAGCTCTCTAATTGTTTTGTCAGAGAGACAAAACAATTCCCTTCCAGCTTGGGATCAAGGACAAATTTTAGGCCCAAGAGTGCAAACAGCAGTGAAGGAAGAGAGAGAACAAGGAGGATGGAGCTTCATCACCTGGAGCTGGAATTGGACAATTCACTCCAATCTGCTGATGGACCCAAACCTATCAAAGTGTGAGGCCTCGTGCCCAGGGATCCATTTTGTGCCCATCTGTGGGTTTGACTTGGGTGCAGCCCCAGGGGGTTCCTGCACTGCCCCAGCTGGATCCTTTCCATAAATCCCTTTTTATCCTTTTATTCTAGCCGGTCTCTGTTTCCAAGTCAGCCTTTCTAGATATCAGAGCGTGATGTGACACAACCCTTATCTCCCATTGTTTGGGAATGCATTCCCATGGATAACAATTTCCTAAACTCTGGAAAAACCGTGAGGTGTCTCCATGGCTCTTTGGATGTGCAGTGCTAGGAGGGCATTTCCAGAGGCAGCTTTGGGCGTCCTTAAATGATTCCAAGAGGAACCTGGTGGTTTGGAGGGTCTGTGGCACTCTGTAAGTGGTCCCATAGTGGGATGGTGACTGGAGGGCTGTGTGATGGCCCCACCACATCTGCCTGGGGGTGTTGGACTGGATGACCTTCAAAGGTCCATTTCAAACCACTCCAGGATTCAAACTACTCTGAGAGCCCAACCCTGGATGATGAGGAGACCCCTCCAGACCCCTGTTCTCCTCCAGAACCTCCATCCCATGGGGTGATCCCACAGGGCCATACCGTTTTCATCCTCGATCTCCGTGGGGCCGGTGAAGACCCTGTTGGCAACTTTCACTCTTCCCCCTGGCCCAAAGTGTGGCCCGTCCACTTTTCCCTCTTTGCACAGCTTGGACAGGATTTGGGAGGGCTTCATGGGGTCACGCCAGGTGTTGTAGCCATGGCTGGGAACAGGAGGGGAAGATCAGCCAAAAAAGGTTGGGAGGACAAAGAAATTTTTTTTTCCCTTTTTGCCAGAAAAAAACCCACTCTGCACCATGAAGCACTCAGAATTCCCAGGGAAAGAATTTGAGGCAGCAAAGGTGAAACTTCAGAGCAGATTTGATCCCTCTGTGCCCTTTTGGCAAACGCTTTCCATCCCGCTTTGGTTCAGACCTGGAATTCTCAGTGCATCCCACTTGATTCCTGATGCTCAGCATTGCCCTATTTGCTCTGCTCCTATTTCAGCCCTGGCCTCACTCCTCTTCCCTGTCTCACCAGTCCTCCCAGTCCCCCCAGTCCCTCCTTCCTGCCCTGGGCTCCCCACAACCCATTCCGCTGCTCACTAATGCTGGTCACAAAACTAGGGACAGCACAGACTCCTCCATTTATCCCTGCCCCTCATGGGATTGGATGCCATGAGGTTTTTCCCAAAACAAATCATTCCAGGATCAGCAGGCAGTGAAGGGGTGAGATTCCTGTGGGAGCTCTGGGTGGGAGGTGACCCAGAGGAGGGTCCAGGTGGGGCAGGGAAGGCTTTTCCTACATGGAGTAGGCCTGGGACACGCCGCAGGTCGCCCGGTGCTTGCTGTAGAAGCGATTCTCCAGGTCGATCTTGGTCTCCCCGATGAGGTCGTCAGTGCCCACCAAGTCCCAGTCGTACACAGCCACAGTCAGCATGGACTCCATGGGGAAGGTGGCCTCGATGTCGAAGGATCTGGGAGTGGGGCAAGCATAGAAAAGCTGCTGCAGGGTCTGGCTGAAATGATGCTTTAAGTTTTGGCTTTTATGTTATTTGGATTCTGGGCTGGTTTAGTGGGTACTTCTGGGCTTCATATGAAGGGTTGAGAGGCTCTCTTCACAGAGTAGGGAGACAAAACAATTCCTTTCCAGCTTGGAATCAAGGACAAATATTAGGCCCAGGACCGTAAACAACAGTGAAGGAAGAGAGGGAACAAGGAGGATGGAGCTTCATCACCTGGCGCTGGAATTGGACAATTAACTCCAATCTGCTGATGGACCAAAACCAGTCAAAGTGTGAGGCCACATGCCCGGGGATCCATTTTGTGCCCATTTGTGGGTTTGACTTGGGTGTAGCCCCGGGGGGTTCCTGCACTGCCCAAGCTGGATCCTTTCCATAAATCCCTTTTTATCCCTTTATTCTAGCTGGTCTCTGTTTCCAGGTCAGCCTTTCCAGGCCTCAGTTCCCCCTCAGGACAGATCCGTGGGGGAGGTGTGTCTCCTCCAATCCGGGGACGGTGTTCAGTTTGCATCCATCACTGCAGCACATCTGAGATGGGGTTTAACTCAACCACCTGCCCTCAACAGGGTGGAAAATACTTGACCTGGATGTCTCAACAGCCCTGAAGCTGAGTTTGTGTCTTATTCTCACTCAGATTAAATCTAATTATTCCTAAGTGGGTCTTTCACCTTGACCAGATGAATTCCAGGTTCATCTCTTAAACACCCAGCCCTACACTGACCACACGCTGGCAAAGAAGGACATCCTGGAGGGATATCCACATTGTGGGATAAATCCCATTGTTCTAGCTCAAGGAGCAGCCACGGGACACCTCAGTTGCAGGTCTGAGGGCTGGCAAGCTCAAGCTCAGCTCAGCTCAGTTCCAGGTGCAGACTCACTTCCCAAAGACGGGGTTCAGCTGCTTGGAGATGTAGTTCTCCTTGTCCTTGATGTCCGTCTTGCCCAGCTTGATGGCAATGTAAGGATCGGCCTTCCCGTTGATGTCAGCCGGGTGGAGATCCGTGGCCTGGAGGGAACAGATGGGATTGGTCAGCGCTGTCCTCAGCAGCCAAGGGTTCAGGGACGGGCCCATTCTCCGTCCCTGGGAACACCCAGGCAGTTCAGTCCCTAAACAGGGTGTCTTGGATTGAAATGGGGGTGAAACAGAGCATCTTGGATTGAAATGGGGGTGAAACAGGGTATCTTGGATTGAAATGGGGGTGAAACAGAGCATCTTGGATTGAAATGGGGGTGAAACAGGGTGTCTTGGATTGAAATGGGGGTGAAACAGAGCATCTTGAATTGAAATGGGGGTGAAACAGGGTGTCTTGGATTGAAATGGGGGTGAAACAGAGCATCTTGGATTGAAATGGGGGTGAAACAGGGTGTCTTGGATTGAAATGGGGATGTTCCTGCATCGTGTAAATCCCTGTCCTAGTTTAGGCAGAGGTTGGAACTGGCTTTGTCCTGAAATGTCACCACAGTGACCTTTGGAATCTCATCAGAGGCAAGAAAGAGACTCTAAGGAAACATCCCCAGCAAGAACCTGACCAAGGTGCCGAGACATCCATCCCCTTCCCCTTGTGTCCTCTCTGTGCTGGATTCTCCCCAGAGAGGGGGACCCCATGAGGACCCCCAGGCTCTCCAGCCCCACCTCCAAGCACGGCAGATGCCCGTGTGAGAACACATCCACCCAGCCCTGGTTGGTTTTGGGGTTGACCAACTATTCCAGCTATTCCAGCCTGGTGAGGGATGGGAGGCTCCATATCCCAGTGGGAAGCAGCTCTGGATGGAGAACCAGGCTGGCGGGGAATGGAGCCAAAAGTAGGTTCCATTTGTAACACACCGGGACACGGTAGTGGCAGAGGGCAGCCCAGGTGCTTCCAGCAGGATGGAGATGCCTCCCAAGTGCCTGGCTGCAGAACCTCATGCTTGGGGACACAGGGATGACCAGTTCAGGGGTCAGGAAGTGACTTTTCCCAGAACACATTCCGTATATAAAGGAGAAACGTGTAAGGGCTGGATCATGTCAATGACCACAGAACACCTTTTCAGGGAGATGCCTGTCCTTTAGACTCTTCTCAATCCTGCCAGCTCCCATTCCACTCTTTTTCTCCCATCCTCTCCCATCCTGAACCATCACCAGGGTGGTGACGTGACTGTGGAACGAACCAACCCCTCACAGCACAGGCTGGTCCAAACTATCCGTGGGAATTGAGCACTAGGACATGCCGGTCCATCCCACCTGCCGGAGAGAGGTCTCTGGATCTGCCAGGAGCTTGGGTCTGTCCTGTTCCCAGCCCTGGAGACACTGTTCAGGGTCTGTATAACCTGGGATATCCCTGAACAACTTGGGACAGTGGGAGGTGTCCCTGCCCACAGCAGGGGGTGGAGTGGGATGGACTTTAAGGTCCATTCTTTGGGACTTTTTAAGGTCCCTTCCAACCCGAACCATTCCAACCCAAACCATTCCAGAACCAAGGAGCTGCTTCGGTCCTCAAGCTGCATCCTGGGCGCTGACGCACGGGAGCTGAATCCCACCATGGCTGTGGCACCACGACCAGGTCTGGGTGGCAGGGCGTGCCAGGTCCCGCCTGCCACACCCCGAATTCCCACTCACCCGCACGATGTAGACTCGGACCAGCACGTTGATGGGGTCGTTGCTGGGGATCCCCTGGAACATCCCGAAGGTGGGGTCGTATCCTGCCTCCTTGGTGACGTCGTCAGGCAGCGGCACTTTGTAGACGCACATGGAGCCCTGGGTGTGAGGGGAGGGCACGGCCCCGACTGAGTCCTGCTGCCCAGGAAGAGTTTGCCCTTCCTTGGAAAGCAAACCCATCTCAAAACACCCCTCCCAAAGTCCCAGCCTGTTGGACTGAGAATTGGTCACTGAGAATTTTAGACTTTCTGTGCTGACAGGCACTGACCCCCAGGAAAACACTGCATTTGACTTGAGGCCATGGAGAAGGCTTCCAAAATTGAATTTTAGAACTGGGATTATGGGTGTATAGTTTAGATAGATGTGTGTAATATCACATGGTGGAAAACTTAAGAGTTTAGGGTTTTAGAATATAGTAATATATATAAAGCAAGATGGAGGTTTTAGGGAAGAGGTTTGTCCTTCTTCTTCACCTTCTTCATGGGTCTGGGTGATTTTGTGTGATTGGATAGAAAATTCCGTATTGCAGGCCATGGGTGGTTGGTTATTGGGTTAAAAGTAAAAATAATTTAGGTGGCATTTCTTAATTGGATAGTTTACCCTTAAAAGGCCTTGTAGAGAGAGAGACAGGGCTCCATTTTTAGTTTGTTAGCTTGAAGTGCTGTAGAACTCATGGTTTGTGAGACTGTAACATAGAAAAGAGCTAATAAACATCTGAGTCCTAATAAGAAATACCATCTCGCTCATTTAATCCCGACCCTGGAAAAAGAAGATAAGCTTTGACACTGGCCCGCATTCCTAACCACTCACTTTGAACCTCCCCACTATCCGCTCCTCCTCTGTGGCGTTGTCGTCATTGTCCCCAGTCTTCCCCCGGAGCAGGTTGAAGGTGTGCAGCCAATCCTCAAAGTTGTCAAACTCTGCTTCCAGCTCTTTGTTGTAGACCTGAGATGACAGGAAGTTAAAAGGAGGGAATTTGGGAACAAAACAAAGGTGAGCAGAAGATGTGGTGAGTACTCAATCAGCTCAGAAGGAATGAGGGACGGGACAAGAGGAAACGGCCTCAGGCTGTGCCAGGGAGGTTCAGATTGGATATTGGGAATAATTTCTCCATGGAAAGGTTGCTCAGGCCTTGGCAGGGGCTGCCCAGGGAGGTTTGGATTCCCCATCCCCTGGAAGTGTCCGAGGAAAGGCTGGATGTGGCACTCAGGGCTCTGGGGTGGGGACAAGGTGGGGATCAGTCACAGGTGGGACTCAGTGGGCTGGGAGGGATTTTCCAGCCTCAGTGATCCTGAGATTCTGTGTACTGTGTACCTCAGCTCCCAGTGCCTTATTTTTCTAGGAAGAAGAAGGATCTACAGCATTCTTGTTTGGAAAAAGGGAATCTTGGAACAATGGGTGGGGCCACTGTTTTCCCTCTGCACAAGATCCAGGTCTAAACCCCATCTGAACCACAGGTGACATGAATCCTGAGAAATCCTTGGGATCACTGAACCAGAGCCCACCCCTGTCCTGAATCCTGGCTGGACCAGTGAAATTCAGGCAGGAAAACTCTCCCTTGGAGCTGGGACACCTCCAAGCTGCCCCAGGGATGAACCTATCCCTTTTCTCATGACCTCAGACTCCTTCCAGCTGTGGAGAGAGGCTGGGAAGCCTTGTCCCAAGATATATCCCTAGGAGAGATATATCACACATCATCCCCACAATCAGGTACTTCCTTGGCAACACCCCCCAGTACCTTGAGTTCATCGATCTTCTGCTTGTTCTTCTTTTCGGGGAGCTCGGGGACAGGCTGCTGCTTCTTTTTCTTGTCATCTTTGGGTGCCTTGGACTTGTCCTTGTCCTTGTTCTTCACCTGAGCCTTGGAGCCTTTCATGGGAGAATCACCAAGTTTGGCATCACTCAGAGGCCAGGGGGGAGCGGCGCGGAGGGAGGGAGGGAATGGAAATGAGGATGAGGAGAGGTGGGGGAGATGTGGCAGGGCTTGGACAAGGTCCTTCAAAGAAGAGGAGCATGAAAGCTGCCAGCTGCCACTGCCTGTGAGTCCCAGCCCTGTCCTGCCTTTCCTTGGCTCTGGATCACAGTGTCTCCAGGAGCTGAGGGGAATGGATCATTCTAAAGATACAGGAGGAAAACCACGGAGGACACCAGTGCAAGCCCAGAAGAACTTGCTCAGAGTTGTCTCCAAGCTCACCAAAACAAGACCTCTTTTTTCCCAGGATATAAAGATTAATCTTCCAAAAGAAACCAGGCTCAGAATTTTACTCAGCTGAAGGATTTTGCATCATCTGGGCACAACAACGCCCCCCTGTCATGGGGACATGGAGCACATGGAGAGCAAGGGTGGAATTCCTCAGGGATAGCCCTCCCAGCCCTGCTGGTGGCATGGTCAGATGGACAAAGTCACCCTTAACTAGCCAGTCCCAGGATTCTTGGCCGGCATTATTTTTGGGACAAAATTAGTCTTCCCCAAATTTAGGCAAGGTCAGAAGCCCACTTGACCTTCAGACCCGACTTCCTTCAGAGAAAAACACACTTACGGCATCATTCATCTCATAATTTTATAAAATGATAATAAGTGAAAAATAATATATAATACATAAAATTATATCAGTTGATAAATTGGGTGAGAGAACTTGCCCTCAGTTGTGTTTGTCTTCACTGCCCGCGTTAGGACAGTGGACAGAGAGTTCAACATTCAGGGAAAAACACTGACAAAAATCAACCCTTTTTGGGAAAAAATACGCTGAGAGTGGTTTGGCTGGAGAGCTGTGGCAGATTCCCAGGAGGAATCCTGGTCCCACCTTTCCCTGCCACCTTCCCTCTCTCCCTCCCAGCCTTACCTTCTCCAAACTCCATCTCTTCCTTCTCCTCTGCTTCTGCCGTGGCTGCTTCCTGCTGCCGGAGTTGCTGGGGGAGAAAGGAAGCCACCGGACATTAGGAACAAAGTTTTCCTGGAAAAGCTGCTCAGGGCAGGGGTGGATTTCCAGTCCTGAGAGGGATTTTAAGCCATGTGGATGTGGCACTTGGTGACACCATCAGTGGTGGCCTCGGCAGTGCTGGGGAATGGTCGGACTCGATGGTGTCCAAGCCCGAACAATTCTGGGATTCCGTAATGAAGCACAGCCCCGAGGCTTTGGAAGGAGCTGAAACTAGGGGAGGAACAATCTCCCCTGGATACCCCTCCCTGCTGCTCCTCACCCACCTCCTTCATGGTCTCAATGGAAGCGAAGTACTTGGACCACCAGTCCAACATGCTCTCATCCGGTTCCTCCTCCTCCACCTCCTCCCCACCTCCTCCTCCTCCTCCTTTCTTCTTCTTCTTCTTTTTCTCCTTCTCTTCCTCGGTCTGAAGGGACAAGGGAAACACAGACAGGGAAGGGGAGGGATCAGGTGAAAGGGAATAATTTCTGGAAGCACAAAGGCAGGGGGTGAAGCACCTGAGGAGGGAGAACTCCCCAGGCTTGGAGGCCTTATGAACTTTCTTCCTTTTACAGACACTGAGGCACAGAACAGCCAAGGATGACCAAGGCTATGGAGACAGTGCCAGAATCACAGAATGGTTTGGGTGGGAAGGGACCTCAAAGCTCATCCAATTCCAACCCTGACACCTTCCACTGTTCCAGGTTGTTCCAAGCCCCACCTAACTTGGCCTTGGACACTTCCAGAGATGGGACAGTCCCACTGATGACTTAAGTTTTAGCTTTTATATTTTTTCAGACTCTCTTCAGCACAGAGTCTGAAACAATATGAAAGCTAAAACTTAAGGCATCACCACAACACCTCCACATTTCCATCATCCTGTTTATCCGTGCATTTCCCAGGCTGCATGTCTGGAATTTTCCGTGGCAAGAGTCAAACTGTGCCCAGCAAAGCACCTTGGGTCCCCTCGGCAGAGCAAGGGAACCTTTCCCAGCTGGTAACCTGATTGTGATGGGGACACCCAGCATGCCTCCCACAGAGCACTGCCTGCCTGGCTCCTCCTGGTGATGCCTCAAGTTTTAGCTTTTATATTTTTTTGGACTCTGTGCTGTTTTAATGTGTAGTTCTGGGTTTCATCTTAAGGGTTAATGAGTTTTTTTTACAGGGTAGGGAGACAAAACAATTCATTTCTAGCTTGGGACCAAGGTAAAATTTTAGACCCAAGAGTGTAAACAATGGTGAAGAAGAGAGAAAGGAGGATGGAGCTTCATAATCTGAAGCTATAATTGGAAAATTAACTCCAATGTGCTAATGGCCCAAAACCTATAAAAGTGTGAGACCTCGTGACCGGGCATCCATTTTTTTTGGGGACCATTTCTGGATTGCTTGGGTGTAGCCCCAACGGGTTCTTGCATGGCCCAAGCTGGGTCCTTTCAATAAATACCTTTTTATTCTTTTACTCTGTCTAGTCTCTGTTTCCAGGTCAGCCTTTCTAGGCAACACTGGCACAGCTGGGATGAGAAGTCCTGGCCCAAAAGGGCTTCCAAAACTGCAGGAATGAGGCCACTGCCACATCCCTTGAGGGGACAGTGCTGCTGTGTCTCTGCCGTGGCACAGAGGGGTGATGTCCTTGCCTGGCTTGGGCTGAGGACGGTGCCTGGTCCATTGAAAGTGGCGTGGAAGGGCTGGAGAGGGAGCAGAGAGTGGGGACCAGGGGTGCAAAGGAGGTCCATCACTTACCACATCCACCTTCACCACTGCGTCGGAATTCTGCCACCCGGGATGGGAGGGAACAGGGAGAGGGAGAGCAGGTTAAGGACACGCCCTCAGCTGAGTGCAAATTGTCAGTCCCAGGATGGTTTGGGTGGAAAGGGAGCTTAAATCCCATCCCATTCCACATCTTTCACTGTCCCAGGCTGCTCCAAGCCCCA
>VXBQ01008684.1:110093-148106 GCA_013400175.1 Phainopepla nitens | reverse complement strand
CAGCGGCGAGGAGGCGATCCAGTGCCCGCCGTGCTCGGAGGAGCGGCTGGCGCGGTGCAAGGCTCCGCAGGGCTGCGCGGAGCTGGTGCGGGAGCCGGGCTGCGGGTGCTGCGCGACCTGCGCGCTGCCCCGCGGCACCGCCTGCGGCGTCTACACCGCGCGCTGCGGTGCGGGGCTGCGCTGCTACCCCCCCCGCGGCGAGCCCCCGCCCCCCCCCACCCCCCTCCCNCACCCTCATGCACGGCCAGGGCATCTGCACAGACCTGGCCGACGTCGAGGCCATCCAGGAGAGCCTCCAGCCCCCAGGTGAGGCGGCGGAGGGGCGGCAGAGGGTGGGTGCCCAGGGTGGGTACCCTGGGTGGGTGCCTGGGGGTTCCCTCACAGGGGCAGTGACACCCTGTTGGCACCAACCCACTCCCTGCTCACTCGGCAAGAGCTGTGGCCACAGGATTGGACTCATCAGGGACCTTCCCATACTTAGAGGGAGCTGATAAAAATGATGAAGAGTGACTTTTACACGGATAGATTGTGACAGGGCAAGGGGAAGGATTTCAAATTAAAAAGGGAAGATTTAGATTAGATGTTAGGAGGAAATTCCTCCCACTGAGGGTGGTGAGGCTCTGGCACAGGTTGCCCAGAATATTTCTGGATGCCCCATCCCTGGAAGTGTTCAAGGCCAGGTGGGATGAGGTTTGGAGCAGCCTCCTCTGGTGGAAGGTGTCCCTGCCCATGGCAGGAGGGTGGAACTGGGTGGTCTTTAAGGTCCCTTCCAGCCCAAACAATTCCATGACTCTAAGAGGCAGGATGGGATGGGACAGCACAGGATGGGAATGCAGGGAGCATGTTCCTGGGAGGGAGCAGAGATAGGCTGCAGGAGACCTGGTGCAAGTGGCTCGTGTTTGTGCCATCCTTACCCACCGTGGGCACAGCAGTGTCACAGCCACTTCACCACCTGTGCTGGACAGACGAACCTTCACCTGCTGGCTGCAACGTGCCCCTGGACCGTGGGACAGCCCAGTGTCCCATGAACACCTGCAGCCCTTGGGGACACATCCCAGCTGCCAGGGAAGCTCCCGTTGCACAGTGACCCCTGCGCTGCCGCTTCCCTGGGATGCTGCCGGCAGACCTGGCTGCACCGCTGGGAGGAAATGGGAAAGAGGCCACGGGGCACCTGCTTCCCTCCAGGCAGGTCCTGCCAGGCTCTGTGTGGGAGCTGTGTCTGTCTATGCCGGCCAGGGCAGCGGGGTGCAGGCAGGGCCAGGCTGGAGGAGCTGCTGCCGATGTGCTCTGTCTGCCTTGCAGGTGGTGATCGTGGCCCTCTGCCACGCCCCTGGTGCTCAGGCAGGATCTGGGGTCTGAGAGTGGAGCCTGCACTGGGAACCCACCCCAGAGCTGTGCAAGTTGCACCATGGGAATGAAGCTGCTCCCAGGGAATGAGTGTGGGGACCTGGTCCATTGGTGGTCCCCCTTTTCCCATCCTGCAGGTTGTGACCTGGACCATGTCCCCTGAAGCTGGAGTATCATCCCAGAAAATCTGCAAGTTGGTCTGGCCTGACCCTGGGGGAGGTGACCCTGACCATGACCCTGACCGTGTGGGGTCACTTGGAGCTCCCTGAGGGGCAGAAGGGGCCGGAGCAGTGTTTGTCCCTGCCCATCCAGGGGGCTGGAACCCAGTTCCACTCCCTCCTAGCATGTCTGATCCATGGCAGCTCCTCTGGTGTCCCCACTGTGATGAGTGCCGTTCGTGGATAGGCCCCTCTAGCCACCCCCTGCAGGGACAGGAGCTGGCTGGGAGTGCTTGGAGCCCCCCTGTCCTGCCTGTCTGTCCTCATCCCACATCCTGCAGGAGCTGTCTGGGCTCCCTGGCCCGGGGCTGCGCCGCGCTGCCAAGCCCTGTTGGTTTTGGCCGTGCCCCGTGTAACGCAACATTTTTTCCCAGAGCCTTTAGGAAACAGACTTGCATTTTTTCCCTTCCTTCCCGCGGTGTTTTGGCTTGGCTGGGGATGGGTGGGTGGCTATGGGAGCCGGGTCGCCCGCCGGGCACTGTGCTAGCCAGCGGCATCACAGGCAGCCGGATGGGTGAGAGGGCAGCAGGAGCCCCTGCGTCCCGGGCAGCCCGTTGGGATGAGGGCAGCAAATTGCTTGGTGGTACATCCCCCCGTGGGTCCCTGAGCTGTTCCACACCCCAGGGACAGTGGCAGTGTGGGGCTGGGGGCTCCCTCTCTCCCACACAGCACTGCCTGGCACAGCGAGAGCATTCTGGCATGGCCAGTGCCTCTGATGTGTCCCCTCGGGATCAGCAGAAGGGAATTAAATGCCTGTTTGGGGCAGGGGTGTACGGAGCAGGTGCCCCCGGCTGTGCCCCGGGGCCGAGCGGGTGCCGGCGGCTGGGAAGCGGTTAACGCGCGGCTCGTTCAGTAAACATTTTGTCTGGGGGCTCTGTCCGGGGGGCTCCGCATTCCAGGGAAGAGGCTGGGATCAGGGGGCTGGGCTGAGGCTGGGCTTTCTGAACAGTTGGACATGGCTCCCGGCTCCATAGCCAGGAAGAGCCTCTCTTCACCCAGGACCTGTGGCAGCCACGGGACGTGACTCTTAGGAAGTGAGGAGCAGTGGCTGCTTGCTTGACTCGAGACCTTCGTCCATGGCACCGAGTCTGGGCACCTTGTGCTGGATCCTGTCCTGCCACACACTCCTGGCTCTGCCAGCTCCAGCTGGCTTTGGGATCCCACTCCTCAGCCAGAGCCCTGTGTGGGGGCCGGCTCTAGAAGGTCCCAGCCATGGCTTTCCGTCACAGCCGGCGAGTGGTGGTGGCTGAGCCCCTGTGTGGCAGCCAGGAGGAGGTGAGGACATATTCCCCAGCACACATGATGAGTGATTTAGTGTTGGGTAAATGATTATGTCTGGGAAAACCTGACCCATGGGAGCTGCGTTCATCCCGTGTGGTCTCTGGAAGCTGGGACAGATCCTGTTTCCTTTCTGTGAGCAGTGACTGGGAGGAATGGTGGTGGCTGAGCCACGGCTGGACTGTGCACAGGCAGGGAGGACAGGCTGGGTTCCACTAGGCAAGGCTCAGCCGTGTCCCATCTGTCCCCTGGGGTGGGGGCTCACCCATGCTTGGGTTTCTCCAGGCTGGGTGCTGCTCCTGGCAAGGTTCTGGTGCCTCTGGGGGATCACCTGCCTCTGCATCCCTCACTGCTTCTCCTGCATCCTGACCTTCCCTCCCTTGGTCCCACATTGGCCACTGAGGTGGGAGGTGCTCAGCCGTGTTTGAGCACGGTGCTGTGTCCTGGGATGGGGACAGGCCAAGCTCCCAGCTGGCAGCCCAGGCCAAAGGGCAGTAGGAACCTTGTGCCTGCACCCTGCCATCCCCTGCTTCCCACATTCTGCCAGAGCCAGCACTTGGCAAAAAGAGCACGGCCCTCACAGTGCTGGTGCCTGCCAAGTCGAAAGCCCAGGAAGCCAAGAGCCAGCACTGCCATGGTCTTGCCAGGACCACCCACAGGTGACACTGGGGGTGCTGGGCAGGGGCATGGAGGGTGCTGGGGCTCACTGTGGCTCGTGCCATGTTGGCCACAGACACGTGGATGTCCCTTCTGGCCTTTGAGGCATATGAGGTCCTTCGTGCTGGGGCTGGTGGCACAAGGGGGAGCGGGGCTGGAGCTGTGGGGGTCAGTGACACTTGTCTGTCCCCATGGACACACACACGAGGTCCCAGGGCTTTGCTGGCTGCCCCAGGCTCTGCTCCCACGGGATCCACGCGGTGGAGCCGGAGCCCTTCACCGCTCCCCCGGGCTCAGCGCTGTGAATCACAAGTTCGGCACGTGACCAACCTCATTTGCAGCTCCCGTTAATTGAAGGCGATGCTGAATGACTCGTTTGTGTCCCCTGTGCACAGGCCGGGCAGGAATCCTCCTCCTCCTCCCGGGACAGGCAGCTGTTTTATGTGTCCGGCGAGGGCAGCACTCCCTCCCATCCCCTTGGCACCCACTTCCATTCCAGAGTGAGGAGAGAGGCTTTCCTTGGCCAAATCGGGACCTCCCTACCCTCCATCCCTGCAGGGTGGGGGTGCCCACGCTTAGGTGGCAGATTGGGTGGCGTCAGGGCAGTGTGGGGCGTGGCACCTCTGGGCTCCACACACGTTGCTTTTCCCAAGTCTTTGTGCTGAGGGTGAGTTTTCTGCTCCAGTCGGGTTTCCAGGGAGGCGAGAGGTTCCCTGAGCTGCCGAGTGTCACTTGGCAGGGGGACAGTAACCCCAAGGACAGCAGCGTGGCAGGGAGCGCTGCTGGAGCTGCCGTGAGAGCCGGGACCGCGGGTCCCGAGCGCTGTCAGGAGCCGCCTCGCTGCCGGGAGGCACCGGCGTTTCATGTGACCTTATGAAAATGTTATTGGCATCTGGTTTTATTTAAGCCGGGAGATTTGATGCTCTGGAGGCGGCTGGCGGGGGGAGGAGGGAGGTTTGGCTGTGCCGGCGATCGGTGAGGGCTTCCCCTGCGGGGGCAGCGCGGGCAGCGCCGGTGCCTCCCGGTCCTGCCTTTCCGTGGCGCGGGAGCAGCGCACGGAGGTGCCGCAACTTGGGCATGGTGGTCCCGCCCGGTGCCAAATCTGCGCGGCTCGTCCTGTGTGTCTCCCCACAGGGATGCAGGAGAGGGAAGGAGCGTCCCTGCCAGAGCCCCCGAGCCCCCGCTCTGCCACCAGCGCCCGCGTTGCGCCACAGCCTCATGGTTGGTGCTGCCGGGGCTGGCGCTGGCACCGCTCTGTGCAGGGTCCTGGAGACTTTGGGTTTGTGTTTCAAATTTCAAGGGCATGAGCTATTTCCTGGAAAAAATGAACAGATTAAGCAAAAAGCAAATAACACCCAAGAGGGAGGGGGCTTTGATTTGGGCTTTGCTCTGGACTTTAACCGGGCCCCCAGGAGCTGGGCCAGGAGCCCGGCACTGCAGGGACTGTGGCAAGAGGTGCCGATGGGAGGTCGGGGCCGGGATACAGCGGGCAGGAAGCTGCGGCTTCAACCCCTCTGCCTGCCTGTGGGAAGAGCCAGTGCCAGGCGTCACCCAGCAGCCCCCGTCCTGGCACTGGGAGCCCCTGGGTGTGACCTCCGACAGTGACCACCCCCTGCCTGATTTGGGAAGGTTTTCCCTGCTGCCAGCTGCGACATTGATTCGTTTAAGCCCAACCCCACGATAACCTCAGCCACTTCCCTGCACAGCCCAGGTGTACTGGGGGGCAAAACATTGCTTGGGGTGTGCTTGATGCAGCTCCGAGTGCAGGAGGGACCCTGGTTCCTGCAGTGTCCCCCCTCCACAGAGTCTTCACGGGCCCCAAACCAGAGGAACCGGCCGCTTTTTAAAAACTAAACTAACGCCGAGCGCTCGTCTCATGACGCTCTGTCCAGCTGCCAACATCTGGGCCGGCAGCTTGGCTGCGCTCCTGGCGCAGGCGGGGATGCCAAGTGCCGCCTTTTGGGATCGGCCCCGCGGGAGATTAACTTTCTTATTCCAGGAATTTCTTCTTTCATGTCTTGGCGGGGGCCGTGCCCCGCAGCAGAGCACGGCTCCACTCCCGGCCGTGGCGCCCGGTGCCGCCCCGGGCCTGGCGGGGGCTCAGCAGTGCCCCGGTGCCCCCCGTGCCACTGCAGCTCCTCAGAGGCAGGTTTTGAGGGGGAAACAGGGGCGTCCTGGAGCTCGTTGTCTGTGAGTCCCAGGGTGAGCTTCCAGGCCTGCAGCTCCAGTGCTGTGGGTTAGCCCCTGCTGCCTGGTGGCATGTGGCTGGCAGGGGCACAGCCAGACCCAGCACACTGGAGCCACTGCCCAGCACTTGCAGCATGCTTTTGTGACCCTACAATAACAGACACATGGCAGCAAGTTGTTAGTCGTGGCTAATGAGTAGGAAAAACTCCCAGGAGTCTTTCCCAGGGCTGCAGGGAGCTCAGCCCAGTGCAGTGGCAGGGGCAGGATGGACCCAGGGGTGTGAGTGACGCCTGTGAGGACCAGAAACTGCAATGTGGGGCGTGCCAGAAGCCACTGCATGTTGTTCCTTGGGGTGCAAGGGGTACTGTGGAGACGTGGGCACCGTGGGGGCTCTGCCATCCCCAGGACTATCCTATGGCACTGAGCCCCCTTGGTCTGTGTCTCTGCAGAGAAGGAGGAGATCGACCACCCCAACAACAGCTTCAGCCCCTGCAGCATCCACGACCGCAAGTGCCTGCAGAAGCAGCAGGCCAAGAGGGTCAACAACGGCAACAAGATGCGCAGCAGCGGGAGCCCTCACCACCGCGAGGACACGCGGGTCATGGTGAGCACCAGCAGGGCTGGGGAGGGCACGGTGGGTGCTCCAGGGTCGGGGTCCTGGGGCTCTGGGCCGGGAGCATGTGCCAGCTCTGTGACAGCTCAGCCCCCTTTCCCCAGGCACAGGGCTCGTGCCAGAGCGAGCTGCACCGGGCGCTGGAGAGGCTGGCGGCCTCGCAGACCCGGACACACGAGGACCTGTACGTCATCCCCATCCCCAACTGCGACCGCAACGGCAACTTCCACCCCAAGCAGGTAGGATGGGCTCTGAGCTGTCACGGGGGACTGGGGAGGCATTTTGTAGAGCCAGGGTGAGGCTGGGAGATGGAGGGGACAGTGGCAAGGCATGGCAGAGCCTGCCTGGCTCCTGGCTTTGCTGGGAATCACNAGAAGCAGCAGGCCAAGAGGGTCAACAACGGCAACAAGATGCGCAGCAGCGGGAGCCCTCACCACCGCGAGGACACGCGGGTCATGGTGAGCACCAGCAGGGCTGGGGAGGGCACGGTGGGTGCTCCAGGGTCGGGGTCCTGGGGCTCTGGGCCGGGAGCATGTGCCAGCTCTGTGACAGCTCAGCCCCCTTTCCCCAGGCACAGGGCTCGTGCCAGAGCGAGCTGCACCGGGCGCTGGAGAGGCTGGCGGCCTCGCAGACCCGGACACACGAGGACCTGTACGTCATCCCCATCCCCAACTGCGACCGCAACGGCAACTTCCACCCCAAGCAGGTAGGATGGGCTCTGAGCTGTCACGGGGGACTGGGGAGGCATTTTGTAGAGCCAGGGTGAGGCTGGGAGGGGGACAGAGATGGAGGGGACAGTGGCAAGGCATGGCAGAGCCTGCCTGGCTCCTGGCTTTGCTGGGAATCACCCTTTGGATGCAGGGGGCCCTTTACAAAAGCCCGGGGGTGGGATGGGGATGGTAAAGCTCCTCTGAGAGCTCCTGGCTGCCAGGCACCCCATGGGAATGGCCATGGGGTCCAGGCTGGGTGTCCTTGACCGAACCCACCCCACAGTGTCACCCGGCGCTGGACGGGCAGCGGGGCAAGTGCTGGTGTGTGGACCGCAAGACGGGGGTGAAGCTGCCGGGCTTCCTGGAGCTGAAGGGGGACTTGGACTGTCACCAGCTGGCGGACAGCATGTGAGCGTGACCCCGCGCCGTGCAGGGCCAGGACCCCCGCCGGGGCTGCCTAGGAGACGAGGAGAGGGGACGTGACTGCTGAGCGGTGCCCTGGTGCCGGGGGACCCCGGGATGTGCCACGGGCTGCCCACGGCACCGCCGCCTGCGCCATGACCACTATCAGCCACTGCCAGGGGTCCCGGCGGCACCGCCATCCCGCACGGACACCGCTGGGACGATGCTGCCCTGGGACTGGGGTCGGGCTGCCTGGGTGGAGTGGGTGGGGGGCACCCTGGATGCTGCTGCTGCTGCTGCCCTGTGGTACCCTGGGTGTTCAGCCTGGCCCTGCAGGCAACCTCGGACACCCGGCACCTCGGGGGGTGCGGTGACAGCGTCGCATTTGCAGCTCAGTGCCCTCCACGCCAAGCCTCTGCACGGGCAGCAGCAGAAGTGCCTCATCCTGCCCTCCCTGGTGGTGAGAGGCTGCCCAGACAAGCACTGGGGGACCTGGAGAGACCCCCTCACCTGCATCCCACCCTGAGCGTGTGTGTGTGAGGCAGTGTGGCTGCACAGAATGATAAGAGACCTTCCCCCTCCCTGCTGCAGCCCCCAGCCCCACAGCCCGGGACCCCCTCCCCACGGCCCATCCCCATCCCACTCCCTGTGCCAGGACAAAGCCCTCACTCCCATTCATCATTTCCATCCATCCTGTCTCCCCTCCTCCATCCTGGGGCAAGGGGGTCGTGATCCCCAGGCGAGCAGAAGAGGGTGGGGGGGTGAGGGATGCCCAGGAAACATATTCCAGGGGGAAGAGCTTCTTTTGGTTTGAGTTTTTTCTTTCTTCCCCAAATTTTTTAGTATTTAAAAAATGTTGCTGGTGGGATCTAATAAGTGACTGTGTGGCCCCAAGGCTGGAATTCTCCATCCCCAGGAACTGGGGCACTGTGGTGATGGCTCCTGTCTTCTCTTCTTGGCCAATGTGACAAAACTGGGATGGATTCTGGAATGTTTCTCTGATGGGATCTGCAGATTTCACCAGCACAAAGTTCTCAGCTGAGAAATTGTCACTGGTTTTGTACCTGGTTTTTCTTCAAGCTGGGATGGAAATTTTTCACATAAAAATGCCATGGAAAGTGTGCCAAAGACAGAGGGGACTTCTCCAGTCCCCTCCTGACCCACCCTCTGGCCCCATGGCCTCAGTGGTAGGTTTTGGTTTTCCATGTGGATTTGTCCTGTCCAAGGCCCCCCAATGGGAATGAAGCGTTTCAGTTTTAGTGAAACACCCTCTGCCCTCCCGATCCCCTGCCTGCCCCGCCAGATCCCTGCCTGCCCGTGGCCCTGCTCACACACAACTTCGAAACTGAGTCAATTTGCCAGGACAGTCCTCGGTGGGGAGGGGGGTCCCTGCCCCTGCCACCCCTCAGAGCCACCGCAGCAAGGAAGGGATTCCCGGGGCCAGTCCCAGTGCCAGTCCCCTGTGGCAGCAGGACACAGTGCGGTGGCAGCGCCAGCCAGGTGGCCTCGGCCACTTGACTGCTCCTCATGTACACCAGGGCGGGTCCAGCAGGGCCTTTCCTGGTTTGGGGTTTTCTGGCAATGCCGATGCACCAGAGCACATTCTGTGTCCCGCTCCGAGGGCTCCAGCGTTTCGTAGCGTCTCTCCTGTAGTTTAGGGCTGTATTTACACACGACCATGTACCAGTGTCCCCACCCCCAGCACCCCTGGTGCCCGCGGGGTCCCTGTCCGTCCCTCCCGGGCCAAGCCCGTCCCATCAGATTCCCATGTAGCACCGACCTTTTACAGTACACTTGAACCTTTGTATCCTCAAAAAAGGTAATTACTGTATTTAATTTCCCGTTATTTGATGTGTTTCTATCGAGTGTGTTTTATCTTTTCTGGCTTTAAATTATGGGAGAGGAGGGAGGCAGAGCAGGAGCGAGGGGGCTGTGGGATCCCACTGGTGTGGGGACAGGCTCTGGTCACCACCTGTGCCCCAGGACTTGGTCTCCTGGTCCTGTGTTGGGTTTGGGGTTCAGCAGCCCTGGAAACCCAGGAGCCCATAAGCTTCTGGAAGAACTTCACTGAGCAGGAATGGGGTGTGAAACAAATGATTTCTTGCTTCCTCATGACTCCCAGCTCAGCGTCTCCACCGGTGCCAGCCGGAGGATCGTCACCGTCGGCCCTGCACAGCGCCAGGGAGCAGCGGCGGGGCCGGGGCCGGCGCCAGGCTGGGGAGGGGACCCTGGACTGGCTTCAAAGTTCAGAGGCGGACAGGGACAGGCACCGGCTGCTGCAGGGACACGGGCTCGTGGCCAGGCGGTGCTGCCAGCCTCGACGAGCCACAGGCCGAGGCACATGTGCAGGTGCCTGCTGGTGCCAGGCTGCACCGGGCACCTCCAGCCCCGCTCGGTGTTTCGGGAGGGTGTCAGGATGCAGATGGGAGATGCCCAGGCACAGGAATTTTGCGGCAGCCGCGCACTTCCTCGTCACAGCTTGGCTCTCTCCCAGTGTCTGCAGCCAGTGCTGCCTGGGGTCATGGCCCAGGAGGTCGCCGAGTCCCTGCCTGGTGGCTCCCGGGGCCGGTAGTGCCATCCGGGGCTGGCGCCAGCCTGATGCTCCGGTTACCGGAGCCGGGCGGCCGGCAGTGCTGGCGTTGTGCAAACAGTGCCAGGACGGGGCCAGAGGCGGCTGCAGCCAATACAGACAGCCCAGAAATCTGCTGGCACGGCTCCCGGAGCCCAGCCCCGTGCCTGGCCCTGTGCTGATGGCAGCTAGGGCTGGCTGGGCTCGGGCGGGGCAGCACGACCCCCTAGAACACCGTGCGGAGTCAAAGCCTTTGCCTGTCCCCATTCCCAGTTGCTAATCCTGACCAGCAACACAATAACCACTACAGAGTCCAGCTCTGGAGGCCTCAAGACTGCCCCAGGGTCTCAGGACTGAGGTCCCACAGCCTGAGCTGCCTGTGACCTTGGGGAGCTGCAGCCCCTTGGTCCCTGCAGCACGATGGGGACAGCAGAGGCACCTGGATCGGGGCACCAGCTCCTGAGCCCACGCTGCAGTGCTGGGTTGTGGCTGAGCAGAGCTCAGGGCAGAGGGACCAGGGGGTCAAAACTGCTCCTGTCTCCTCTGGGAGCCCCATGTGCTCCCCCAGCAGTGACCCCAATATCTGCTTTGGTCATTGCCAGGAGTGGCTGCAGCTGGACCTGCTCCACAGCCTGGCTGGAGGAGAGGGACTGCCATGGGTGCATCTGCTCAGCTGTTCTGGGGCAGAGTGAATGTCCCCACTGCTGCCATCCCTGTGGCAGGATAAATGTTCTACTGCTTCATTGAAAATACCCCTGAGAGGGTTTGTTAACAGGGGGGCCAAAATTAAACCAACGTAGAGGCACCAAATGAGAACTAAGGCAGAGAAGAGCACAGTGGCCTCAGAGCTGCTTTCTGACCCTTCAGCTGCTACAGATCACGGCAGCATCGTCTTCCTCCAGGCCTTGCCAATTTACGTCATCTGAGAAACCAGCCCAAATTCAGGCAAGTCATTTCCAAAAACCCGATGTTTCACTGTCATGAAAATGTCACCATTTATTTCCCAGCTCTCGGCAATGCCGGGAGGTCGAGCCTGCCCGCAACCCTGCACTGCGTAAAAGGGCAGGAGAGCTTCCCAGCACCAGGAAAAATCCGCTGTTCTGTCATTCCTGCCTGTGGATGCTGCTTGCCCCTTGAGGGAAGCAGGTTTCCAGCAGGACTTAGTCATTTTCTACACTTTGATTTGCGAAGCTGCCTCTTTGTGCTGCTCAGGGAGTGATTCCTCCCCCAGGCTTTCCCTCCCGCAGCACTGGGGCATCAGTCCCATCTGAGTCCCCAGTGGTGGGAGCTCAGCTCAGCTCCATGACCTCCCTCAGCCCAGACACTCCAAGAACAGGGGACCCCATGGCTGGTAGAAACCCCAGCCAGAGCACTGTGGTCCTTCAAAGCAGATATCCAGCTGAGGGACAGTGACTCCATAGGGAGCACAGCTGCTGTCCCTCCCAGGCAGTTCTTGTCCCTTCCCCAAGGCAGCCAGTGCCCACGGAGAGGCTCGGAGGAGAATCTCATCCCACAAGAGCTGAAAGTCTTTCACTGAGACTCCTGAAGTGATGGTGCATAACAAAAAAGTCTAAATATATGCTGTTGCCAAAATGCAACCCAGAAGCAGGAGAAGGGGAGCAGGAGAAGCTCAGCAGTGTGTGGGCAGCTGCTGGCCCTGAGCGTCCCAGGGTTCTGTCCCTATGGGCTGGGCAGGAGCTGGCGGAGCAGGTCGATGACAAGGGACACTGGCTGCACGGTGTCGTACTCTGCAAACAGGTGACAGAGGTTCTCCGAGTCTGTCTGGCTTTTGGCCACGAACCCAAAGATTCTTTGAGAAAGAAAAGAGGCTTATTCAGTTTGCATCCAGGAATCTGAAGGAATAGGCTGAAACCAGCCCAGCCACAAAGCCAAATCCCAGTTCCAGCAATTCCACCTTGGCCCACTCCCCAATCACGTTTCCTTGGAAGCCAAGCAGCTGGGAGGAGCATTTTTGGCAAGGCTTCCCCAGCTGTGAAAAGATTCTTAAGCACAAGGTAGAGCCAGATATAAACTCACTTCCTCAGCCCAGCACAAGTCCCTGGGAAGGCTGTGGGATTTGGACGGGGGGTTCTGCACGAGGGGATGTGGAGAAGTGGGCTCAGCCAAACCTCTCATCCAAAGCTACAGAGCAACCCCCCCCAAAGCTTCATCCATCAGTCCCACGTCTCATCCTGCCACCATGGTAACTTCAATCACGTCCCCTCCTCATTTTTGAGCTCATTCTTTGCTGCTCTGCAATGCAGCTACTTCCCAAATCCCCAAATCCCAAATTCCCTTGGATTCCAGCCCACCACTGCATGTGGGAGGTCCCTGCTCTTACCTGGAGGACTTGCAGTACTTCTGCCACCTGGGGGAAGAACAGAATTGGAGTTGCTCAGAGGCTGATGTTTAACTCATTCCATCAGCTGCAAAGCCAAGGGTTATGTTTAGATCCACCCCAGCACGGTGTGCCCAGGGCAGTTTTATGGGGTTTGGGATCTGAAGTGGTGCAGAGGCACTGGGAACCACAGGGAAGGGAGCACAGCGGGCGGCTCTGACAGGCAGGGCTGCCCAAAACTCACTTTCTGTTCTCAGGGTCCATCCCACAGAACCTGATGGCAGCCAAGGGGTAGTGTCGCCTGAAAAACACCCTGGAAGAGGAGAGGGAATTGTTAGGAAAGGGAAGGGCCTGGGCAATGACACAAATTTGCAAATCCAAGCCCTGTTGTGCTTCTGGGAGACTGAAGATCTCAAGACATCCCAAAATCCCAACCCTGGGTGCAGCTGATTCCTGCATCCCACCCCTGCGATGCCACCAAACACAGCACCCCTTGTGAAGGGGTCAGGTCCATCCCTGCATCGTGACATGGGATTGTCCAACCAGGGCAGCTTTTCCTGAGGCTGTGAGGTGAGGAGGGAGCTCCCTCTCCATGAACCCCCCCCAGGGCCACCCCCTTGGCCCATCCTGGGCTCTTACTTCCTCTGGACGTCGGTCAGTGTGACGCCCTGCTCTGTCACCCTGAAGTGCACCAGGGTGGGCGTGGGCGGCGTCTCCAGCTCCAGGGTGCAGGAGATGCCTTTCAGGATGGCCGGGGCTCCCGTCAGCGTCTCCACGTTCACCGAGCTGAGGTACAGGACATTGCACACTGCAAGGACAGCACAGGGCCCGGCTCAGCACGGATGTGACACGGGCCAGACCCAGGGCTGGGTCCCAGGGGTCATCCTGCAGATCCCTCACACGGACCCGGGTCAGGTTTGTTTTGACGAAAATTGAAAGATTTGGTGACTCAGAAATTCTTCGCTAATTTAGTTTGGTTTACTGTAATTCTTTGCACTAATTGTTGTAAAAGTCAAAGTATTTAATTTCCCGTTTCTAAATGTCACATTTGCTGGGGTTTTTATTCTGTTTATTACATATTTCCTTTAATGAAAAGCAGAAATACCTCAAGCCAACAAAGGGCTGAAGGCCAACCTAAAACATGACATTTCAGGCTGATTGAGCTGTCTAAAGGGCTGTTCTGGGTCAAACTAAACTTCCCAGCTTGCCAAGTGATTTTTCAGAATTTCCAGCAAAACAAAGCAGTCCCCAGCTCCCCAGCCTGTGTGGTGACCTGTCCATGTGGTGTCCTGCCCTTCATTCTTTGCCTCACCTGGAGCCCACCCAGGCTAAGGTGCACAGACCTTTCCCCAGAATGCTCTGTCATTCCCACATGTACCCCATAAGGTCCCTCAGCAATTTCACCAGCCCCTGACTGCCCATCACTCTCCTAAATCTCCAGCTGTTCCACCCCCATTGAAGTCCATTCAGGAGAGAGGCTTAAAAATCAGAAAACTCTTTAAAACTGTGGAAACCAGGGGTCCTTTATCAGCCTCATGACCTCAAGAACTGTGTTTTCAAGCATCTTGAGGACCTAAAGTCTCCTTAAAGACATCAGGTTCTCTTGCAGCCCAGGGAAAAATCTGCAGAAATCCTGCAGGTATCTCCAGCCCCATGGAGAAGCTGGGCAAGGATGTCACACCAGTGCCCACCACTGCACAGGGGTGATCTGCTGCTGTCACAGTGTGCCCAAGGCTCCAGCTCTTGCCAGCTGGGCTGTCCCCAGGGCCAGCAGCCGGCTCCTGTCCTCACCTGCAGTTTTCCTGGCCAGGGACAGTGCAGATTCGGGAGCACAGTCAGGGCTGTCCTCTCCATCAGCGAGATCTGCACAAAGAACAAGCAGGAGCAGTGATGCCACAGGCTGGGCTGAGCTGGTCACCTCTTTGGCCGTTCCTTATCTCACAAGAGGCTCAAAGGCCCAAGACCACTCTAATTGCAGGGGTTTAGAGCAGTAATTAACTTAATTGTCCTTCCTTTACCTCTCCGGGCTCTGTTCACCTCTGATCTCCCAGTCCTACTTCCCTCTCCCCGGTGGAAGGGAGCCACTGCCATCCCGTCCCGTCCCCAGGTCAGCTCTGCAGGTCCCTGCTCCACCCACAGCCAGGGGAGCAGCCCCTCGCAGGCACCCGGGGGGGCTCAGACCCCTCCCCACAGCAGGACCGCGCCCACCTCCCTCCCCGGAGCGGCGGGAGGGGCCGCTCGGAGCATCCCTCCTGCCCCGTCACCTACCTCGGGTGGGGATGCTGAGCTTGCAGGGCAGTGCCAGCGGGGTGATGGAGTGCTGGTAGACGAAGGCAGAGAGGCTCCCTGCAAACAGAACTGTGAGTTGTGGGGGAAGCTGCTTCCTGGAACCCGCCACCCACCACCTCCACCCTGCATCAGTGTCCCAGAGAGCTCATGTGCCTGCTTTGGAGCCACGACCACGGTCTCAATGTCAGGGAAGTGCAGGCAGGACCAGGGGCTGGGGGGTTCCTATGCTGGCAGGTGTGCAACACATTCACCTGGTCCTGGCAGGAGCTTGCAGGGGCTTTGGGAACAGCTCCTGGGGCTGCCAGGGCTGCTGTGGGCAGCAGCATTGTCCTTACCAAAATACAGCTCCTCGCTGGCGCCTTTCAGGTGAACCCCTTTGGTGGAGGACTCGATGAGGAAGTGCCGGACGAGGTCACTGCTCTCCTCACCTGCAAGAGGGACCAGAATCAGTCTCAGCACAGCCCCAGTGCCACTGTGTCACCCCTGCCCACCCCAGGGCATCACTGGAGCTGCTTTGTGCCACCATCATGGTGCCAGCCCCCGTGAGGAGCAGAATGGGCACCCACAGACTTGCTGCCAGCACCTCCCACACACCAGAATCCTGTGGCTTCTCATCTGGCTTTAGTTTGAGCAGTTTCAGTTAAACCCCTGTGGCAACCCCCCTGTTTGCACCCCCGTACCTGTCTGGCTGCTGGATGGAGAGCCAGGAACCTTCATGGCCAGTCCGAAGGAGCCCCGGAACGAGGTGCTGTCCCTCACGAGGAACGTGCCCGGCTCCTTGTCCCTCAGCAGCTGGATTGCTGTCAGAGCACAGGCAGAGGCTCAGCCAAACACAACAGGTGGGACCTCCCCGCGCTGTGCCCTGGTGCTCTGCAGGGAGTCACTCCTTGGCAGCAGTAGGAAAAGCTCTGGAGCGTGTGCCAAGGACACACACATCCCTTGTGTGGCACCAACTGCAGCGTCCCTGCAGGGCCCTGGCTCGGTCCCATGGGTCCCTGCAGTCCCCAGAACACTCAGCCCGTGCCCAGGCCATGCTGTGTGACAGGCACGAGAAGCTTTGCTGGACTTGGAGGACACAGAGGAGCTGTGGCACAGCCCTTGTTTCTGAGCTGCCCCCCTCAGCCTGTGAGAGGGTCCCTCCCCACCCATCAGCCCACAGCAGGCTTTGATTTGCCCCCACTGAGTCCCCACAGGGACACTGGGGAACTCTGGGGACAGGCCGGAGCCCGAGGTGGGGCTCACACCCATAGAGCCTTTCCTGCCTCACCTCGGTCCCTGCTGATGCTTGGCTTGAACCAGTATTTTGATGTGTCCATCACAAACTTCATGGTGGGCTGCCCAGCCTTCAGGGGACCTGCAAGAGAGCACAGGATGTCAAAGCCAGCAGGACTCTGAAAGACCTCCACAGACAGCAGGGCCCAGCAAAGACATTTCTCTCTCAGGCTGGCCAGGGCTGAAAGGTTTTCAATCCTTTTGAATCCTTTCCTCCCCACTCCTCAGAATAGCTCATTCTCCATGTAATTATCTCTCTTGGCAGGCTGGGATGTAGTGCAGAGAGGGTCACATGGAATCCCCTGGCAGTGCCAGCCTGCCCAGCCCTGCATAATCCACTGGACCATGGGATTTACACCAGGATCTGACCCACACACCCTCTTGCTATTCCCATAAGGATCCCAATTAAAACCCTCTGAGAGAGAGCTGCCTCTGCTCATCTCCTCCAGAGAACAATAGCCCCAGTGTTTGCCCTTGAATGAGGGACCTTGTGAACCCTGGTGCCTTTTGGTGTCCTCAGAGCAAACGGGAACCCCAACCCCTCCTCCCAACCCGGGCTGGGTCTGCAAACAGGCAGGACAGGACAGAATGATGTTTCTCATTCTCAGGTACTATAAATAGGTGTATCTGCATCTCCTGGAGGGAGAAGAGCATTCCTGGCTGCTGAGCCCATACCCCAGGACACCAATGGGCAGAAGGCTGTGGCCAATCCAGGGTCACCAACATCAAGCTGGAGACCACCCGGACCACGGAGAGACACAGCAAGGACCTCTCATCCTTTGTGTCTGCAATCCACAGCTAAAGCAGGGGGAAAACAGGGTTTGCTCCCCCTTTCCCAGCAGCTTTCGGGGTCTGCAGCTCCTCCCCGCCCTGCCCCGTGACTCACTGTCCGAGAAGCTGCTGAGCGCTGGCGCTGACAGCGCGTTGTTCAGGCCACCGAGCCTCGAGGCTGGGCTGCAGCCGGGCAGGGGGGGCTGCGTGGCACAGCTGGGGGGGGCTTTGGCCGGCTGGGGGGGCCCATCTCCTTGTTCCAGGCACCCGTTCACCAGCAACACCGGGATGTCGGCCGCCGAGGTGAGGATGGAGGCGGGGCAGCTGCTGGCCTGGCCCTTCTGGACCAGGGAGGTGCCGGCGCTGGGGGAGCTGCCTGCCCGGGATTGTGGGGGGGTCTGGGCAAAAGCTTCCCTGGAGCTTTTTGGGGACACAATGCCAGAGGAAGGGGAGCAGGGGCTGCCCAGGGAGCTTGTGGTCGATGGGGAGGCAGCGGCCGAAGCATCCGAGTCCTCGTTGTGGAGCGAGTGGGTGCTGCTGCAGGAGGGAGACAGAGCAGAGATCAGGGGGTTGTTCACACACAGAGACTGCACCAGCCCTGCAGGGCACCATCTCCCAGCTCAAGGAATGAGAGATTTGGGGCACTGCCCTGTGCCCCTTCCACCAGGCACAGGTGGCACTTACCTGCCCAGGATGTAGCTGGTGTCAGAGCCAGGGCTCGTGGAGAGCTGGGACACCCAGCTGCCCCTCTGCTGGGCCCTCAACACCAGCACGGGCTTCAGCAGATGGTCAACAGTTGGGGAGGTGCTGAGGGCCCCGGGGCTGTAGGAGGCTGTGTCCGTGTGTCCTGCCAGGCACTGCCAGGGCGCGCTGCTGCTCTCAGATGCTTTGCTACAGCTCAGGGCGGCCGACTGGGGACTCGAGGGTCCGGGTGGGCTCGAGAAAACCACGCTGTCACTGGTGCTGTATTTGCCTCCGAGTGCCCCTTTTTGGGGCAGGAAGCTGTTGGCCTGGGGGGACCTGGAGAAGGGGGTGCCCGAAGGGCTGGGGGAGCCCTGTGGCAGGTCAGGCCCCGTGGCTCTGCCCGGTGTCAGCTCTATGTACTTGATGTCTGCAGAGAGAGAGAGAGAAGAGGTCATGAGGGGTCTGGTGTGCAAGCTGAGTTTCTTACCAAAGCTCTGAGAGGAACATGCATCTGTTCTTCCTGCTGTGAATTTTAGCTCCCCCTCGGCAGGGCTGGGGGTCCAGCAGTACCCTTTGTTGAGAGCCTGTGAGGGCTGATTCCTCACAGATCCCAGGGTGAAGTGACCCCCACCCCGTGCTGGCAGGCTCCCAGGGAAGGGGGTTACGTGCGGTCACGTCTGGCTGCTCAGACCCCCCTCACCAGCATTACCCAGCCAGGACCTGCCGAGACCTGCAGCCAGAGGTGGGTGTTCCCTCCAGCAGCTGCTCTGTTTGTACCTGACTCAAGAGAAAAACACCTGGCTGCTCCCCCCGGGGTGACGTCAGGTTCGGAGGGTGGCCCTGCACACCCTGGGCAGAGGGGTGTCACCGGCCCCAGGTACAGCTGGACTTCCATCCACACTGTGGCAGTGAGGCAGAGGAAATCCACGTGGGACAGGGGCAGTTACAACACTCTTGGTGTCCACTGCAGGACCAGCCATGCTGGCAGCAAGCACAGACCCGGGCAGGGGCTGGCTGCTCCCTCCTCCTTTCTCGCACCCTGCACAAATCTCTCCAGAGAAGTAACTTCCCAGGCAGTCTCTGTGCCTGTGTCCTGCTGTGCTCAGAGCCAGCCCTTCCACTTTCCATTAGTGACATGGGGAACACATCTGAGAGAGCATCTCCTGTCCAAGAGCCTCAGTGGAACCTCACAGCCAGCACCAGGGGTGCCTGGTGCATGTCAGGTCCTGGCTTCCTTGGATAAAGCCAGCATTTCTGGCTGAGCTGGATGAGGCCTTTTAGCAAGAGACACTCAGACTTGATTTGAGTGCTTGCAGCGATGGCAGATTCATCACATCCCAGGGAAGCTGCTCTGGTGGTTAATCACTCCAGTCAGTGCCAGAGGTGTGCACCTCCCTTCCAGTCTGGACGTGCCCAGCTTTGCTTTCAGCGCCTGGTTCTTACCCTGGAAAGTTCCCCTTCTCAAAGGTGTTTCTCAGAGAGGGAAAATCCTTTTTGCTACAGCAAAGACAAACTGCTCTGACAGCCCTGAGCTCCCTGCCCAGGGTGTGACAGGTCCTGATGGACCTGCTGTGCGGGAGCTGCTGGCCCTGGCTACTGCAAGCAACAGCCTGAGCTCTGGGGCACAGTGCTGGATGAGCAGGACAAGCACAGGCTGTTCAGAAGTTACTCCCTGAGCCTCTTCTCTATGCCAGTCCCAGCACGAGATTGGATAAACACGGCCAGCCACGAGCACCAAGGAGGCACTGGGTGAGCCAGGAGGGCTGGTCCCCAGTGGAGACACAGCTGGATCCCAGCAGGACAGAGCCAGAGCCTTGCTCCTCCACAGCCTCACCGCCAGCAGCAGCTCCTCCAGTGCCCAGCCTCGGGGTGGCTCTGTGGCCACGTGTCCTGGCACCAGGGTACAAACCCTTGCAGCGAGCTGCTCAGATGCTTTTTGTCAATGTCTCCCCAAAAGGAGAAAAAAATGTCAGTCCTTTAAAGAACTGACAAGCAGGTTCTGAGGCCTTTTACCTCCTACTTCTCTGCCTTTGCTCCTGTTATCACCTGTGGTTAAACCTCAAATATTTGCTCAAGACCTTGGCAAGTTTTCTAGCATCAAGGAGTGGCAAAAGTGGCACAAACACGGAGCCCAGATGTCACGCAAGCTGAGATCTGAGATCTCCTTTCTCCTCTAGGAACTAGAAAGATCCAGAGGGAGTAGTGCCTCTCATGAGCAAGCCTCCTGTTGCTGCAGCATTCCACAGCATCACAGACTATGCTGAGTTGGAAGGGACCCATCAGGATCAAGTGCCATGTTTAAAGCTTCCTCATGATCTCCACTAGACAAGACCAGAACAGGCCCCTCTCGGGCACCATCAGTCCCTGCCACCCTCACATCAGGGCACAGGATGCAGGGCTGGAGCAGGAGGAGGTGAGTGAACAGGGACGCTGCACTATGGGAGGAACTTTGTGTAAAAAAAACAAGAGCTGTTAAAAGAAAATGAAAGCTGAAGCTGGGCTTTTCCCACTGAATTCCTGGCCAGCTTTCCATGTGTTCAGTTCCACACTTGGAGCCAGATTCTCCAGAGCACTGGCACGTTACCTGTGGAGCTGCTTGGGGCTCCAGCCCCCGAGCAGTGCATGGAGGGGGGCAGTGGAATGGGTCAGGCACTGAGCAGCCAGAGCTGAATCTGCACTTTGTCACGGTATTTTATCTGCAAGGCCACCCTGTCCATCCCAGCAGGAAGCAGAGACACTGTCTGCTTTGGAATTGCCTGGCTCCTGCAGTGCCAGGACCCTCACACCCACCTCATCCTTCTCCAGTCGTGCCATCCTCATGTTTGCATGAGGGCTCAGGGAGAATTGAATTTTTTGTTGTCTTTAACATCCTCACATTTGACCTTGCTGTGGAAAGAAGCCTGGGGACTGATTGTCAAAGTATTTGTGTGTAAAGACAGGGATGGGCAATAAGATTTTGGGAAGCAGGGAGACCTGAGGCATCTGAACCACCCTAGACCTGTCCTGTCAGCTCCCCATGTGCTGGGGCTGCCCCATGCACAGGCTGTTGAACACCTGAAATGAGCAGGAGAGCCCAGGCAGGGATCCTTGGATCAGGAGCAGCTCACAAATCAGAGCTTGGGTTGCAGGGATGACAGGGAAGAGTTGCACAAGGGTTCACATAAGGCACTGGTGAGCAGAGACAGGGCTGGTATGTGCTGCTGGTGACTTGCCTGTGCCAGGTATGTGCCCGGGGAGTGCACAAGCCCTGGAAAAAGAATTTCCCTGGCAAAAGAATTGGGAACACTTAAATGGGATGGTTGTGCAACACTCGATACCTTAGCCCAGGGCTCTGGAAATCTAGCTGCAAATCCATGTGCTCCCACAGGTCAAGTGTGACCCTGGGAAAGGTTCTGCTGCCCTTGAGGGGAGCAGGGTCCTCACTGGGCACCCAGAGCCCAGGGCCAGTCACTGGTGGTGGCAACTGGGATTAGGAGTTTTCCAAGAGCTGCAAGTGCCATTTGTAATGAGAATTGTTTTCTTCAAACACAGAGAAATGAACACCAGGTAGAACTAAAGGCTGTTTTCCCTGCTCCTTTCTGGACCTCTTTGAGCTGTCTGGACACGAGACATCAACAGTGATCAGACCAGGGCCGTGGAAGCACCAGAGTTAGGCAGAGCTTGGATATGCAGCCTGTCTTGCTCCTTAATATGGAACCCTGAAGTCAGGAAACAGCCCCCACGCTGCTCCCCCCGGGGACAGTGGGGAATGTCCCTGATGCCCATTTCCAGCCTCCCCAGGAGCACAGGACCTTGTGTGGGTGCAGGGGACAGGTGTGTGCCCGACCCCTCTGCCCCAGGCTCTGGCAGAGGGTTTTCAGCAGATGGGAGCGCTGCCTTTGCCTCACCTATTGCCTCTGGGTCCTGCTTCTTGGTGGCCTCAGCGTCACCCTGAGCAGCAGGCTGGGCTGCACCCTTCACCGGCACGCACGGCAGCGGCTGGAAGGTCGGGTCGATCTCCAGGATCATCTGGTTGAGAGTCTCTATGGTTATGTCCAGGGAGGGAGACATGGGCTCAGCCTCAGGGTCCGTGCTGGCGTTCTCCTCCTCCTTCGGCTGGCACGGGGCAGGGGGTCTCTCCAAGGAGCAGTTCTGCTGGCCCTTGCCCTGCGTGTGAGCAGCCGCGTGCTCTGAGGCGGGCTGGGCTCCGAAGGCTCTCCCGCTGGGGAGCAGGCGAGCCCTGGGGTGCACCATGGAGGGGGGCTCAGTCCAGGCCTCCGTGGAGTAGTAGACGTACTTGCCCGGCAGCGCGGAGCAGCCCGGGTACCCCGGCGGGTGCAGGCTCTTGCTTTCCTCCGGTGAGGAAATGCACACAGTCTGTCCAACACGCAACACGTGGGATTCTATGACCTGTGACATGGTTTGGTTTTCCGGTTTCACGGCTTAGAGGCCAAGGGAAACCTCCTCCTTCTCCTCCTCCTCGCCTCCTTCCTCCACCAGGGACCTCAGACCCCGTCTTCAATCCAGTCTCCAGCGGAATAAGAATCTGAGGAATGCAGAGAGGAGCGGTTACACAGGCATGCCCCGGGCAGGAGCAGACTTCAGCGGAAAAGTCTATAAAAGCGGGGATTTGGAGTGAAAGCTGGAATTCAGCTCATCTGAAAACAAGTCACCCTGTCCTGCTCTTCCACCCCCTCCAGCCTCTGCTCCCGGTGCCACAGCGGAGCCGGGCAAGCACATGAAATACTCATTGGCAACAGCTTTTCAGGATTCAAAGGCCTAAAATGGAATCCTGCCTTTATTTGCTCATTTTCTGGATTAAGAATGAAATGAAGGCTCTAACAGCCTCCCCATGGCACCCTGACTTCCAGGAGCCATAAAGCCTGGAGCCCTGTGGGACAGAGAGCTGGAGCTGCCTGCCAGGGCAGTGTCCTGCAAGTGGGTGTACAGCTAATCCAGGATTTTATTTTCCTGGTACAACGCGAGTCTGGAAGCCTGCGGACGTGGCTGCTGCCTCAGTTGTGGTGCTGCTCGAGGAATCTGACTGCAGATACATTTTGAATACTCCTTGGCTTCACTTGAGGCAGAAAGTATTTTTTATTCCCCATTATAAACCCCCATGGAATGAGGTTGGCTTCCCTCAGGGGTCTGGGGAAAAGGTTCTTGGGATGCTGTTTGGAGGTGGGGAAATTGTCCTGCTGCATCAGCAATCAAATGGGGTTCCCCCAGCTGCTGCTCCCCTCCTGCTTGGCAGGAGCTGTTCCTCAGCAACACGCTGCCACCAAACAGAGAGCGACCCTCGCTCCTTTGGCTTGGGATGAGGACAATAACCCTGTCCCCTTCTGTACCCACTGTGGCAGCCAAGGCCAGCATCTCTGTGCTGGACACATCCAGGCCCAGTGCATTCTCTGTGTCAGCACCACACCATCCTCTCCAGTCCCTGGTGAGGACCACAGGGTATCCAGAGCCAAAGGTTTGCTGGCAGGAGTTAATGGCACAGCTCAGGGCTCCCTGTCCAGATCCTGTGCAGATTTGGTGTGTGACACTCACAAACAGAGGGGTACACTTCATAAAATATTTGTCCTGTCCTGCACCAGTCTCCAATGACGGACTTATTTACTCCCTTATCCTGGGCTGATTAACAATGGAGTCACAGGATTAGGAACGAGACATGCTGCTCTGAGGCAGCCAGTCCCTGAGCCCCGTGGGCACGGGCAGGAGCTGGGCTGGTGCCCTGCGTCACCGACTGTAATCGGTGACTAATTGCCCGCCAGGTGTCGAGAGCAGGTAAGGCTCAAAACAGGGCAGCTGTGCCCTGGGTGAGTTATATAACCCCGGAGAAGCCCCACAGGTTGCTAGAGAGACAGCTGGGATACCCTGGGCTCATGAAGTGTGGGGAATTAGAAGCAAAACATCGCTGCTGTCTGCTGCTGCTGTCAGCACCCAGCCCTGGGCGAGTCACGGCAGGTAAAGCTCTCTCCAGGGCTTCCGAGAGCACAGAGAGCTGCAGGAGTGAATAAATTCCTCAGCCCCATTTACCTTCCTGTCCACCCAGCCCCTGCCGTGTCTCCTGAGCCTCTGAGAAGTTTTAGTTACAGGACTGGCATGGCAATGGTTTGGGAGCAGGGCTGTGCTGCAGGAAGGGAAGCACCTCTGCAGCCTGAATTAGACAGGCCCAAGGCACCTCTGAATTGTTGCTAATTATTCCTAGAGGTGGGAACCTCTGGGAATTTGGGGCTATGCTGTTGGAACCGGGTCTACCCCAGTTCCCAGAGGGGATGGACTGAGTCTGGAACTGGTTATCCCTATGGAGAACCAGCTGTGAAGGGATCAGCCAGAAACTGGGGGCCAGGTGGGTGAGGGGCTGCAGGTAGTGGGGTCCCTGCTCTGACTGCAGCAGGGCCACAGCCCACAGGGCCCTCCCTGCTGTGCCATGGCCAGCACCAGCACGTGGCTCTTCCTTGGCGTTTCCAGACCCCAGCCCCAGGGCACAGTGGATGCAGGAGCAGGCTGGCATCCAGCCCCACTTTCCCACAGCTGCTGGGCTGGCCATGCCAGGGCTCTGCCCACAAAGTTCGTGTCACCTCTGGTCGAGTGACAACACAACTCTACCAGAGGTGGTGAGAGCCCAGGTCAGCAGATGCCCACCTTGGGAAACCACCCAAGGTCTGCTGCCTTGGGGCACCCTGTGCCACAACACCAGCAACTCTGCGTGAGAAGTGCAGTGTGCTACAAGGCTCGGAGGGAGCGTTTGTTAAATATAAAAAGAAGAGTCATTCCAGGTCAAAAACACAAGCGAGATGGAGTGAAAATTGGATTCTCCCCTGGGGAGAAGAACTGCCTGGCTCCAGTCAGCATCCGCAAGACAAGGCTGGTTTTAATTTAAGTAGGTACAGAAATAACGTGCAGGATGCATGAACCAGGGCTGTCGGGGCTTCCAGGAGCATGCACGCAACGGCTTCCCTCTTTTCTTGTACTCCTGCCCTGAGTTTTTGATCTTTCTCATGTGTGATGCTGCCAGAATTAGCCTCCAAACCTCATTTCTCCTCCCTTCCCTTCTCTGGGTTGAAGTGAGAGATCTTCCAGGCTCCTCACAGGAATTTTGAGCCTCGGCTGTGGGCTCTTGTGCTTGAAGGAGTAAAGGAGAAGGGCTGAGGTGAAGGAGGGGAATCACAGGGTGGCTGCTGGTGGTGCTGCCACCAGCATGGCTCAGCCATGGGGCAGGCAAATGCTGCCCACAGACATCAGGACCTCCCCAGAGGCACTGGGAACGGCAGTGTCCCCCATGCACAGGCCCAGTGAGGGCTGGGGAGAGTCTGGCTGTGCCCCCTGGGCAGGGAAGAGAGGCCAGGCATGGGCACAGGTAGGAGCCTGTATCACATATACCCACAGCGTGCCACGAGCCGTGCTCTGGGCTCGGTGGCAGCAGCAGAGCGAGCTCTGGGACAGAACCAGGGCAGCCCTGGCAGAGGGAACCCCAGCAGTGCAGCTGTGCCTGGACAGGCTGGTTCAGCCAGGGCTGGGACATCGACTGGCTCTATGGAAATTCTGGGGAAGGAGCTCTGTTGTCTCAGCTAAGTCAAGGCTAGCACAGAAAGAGATGGAAACAAGCTGGCACAACTCATCCAGACTGGAAATTGCAGAGTTTCTGCTACTGGAAGCAGACTGTGGAACACAACTCTCCCTAAGCTGAAGGGGACAAGTCACAGATTTCACATGCAGAGGGACACTCTTAGAAATGTCTTCGGTGAGGGACGTGCCTGCTGTACCACGAGACCCAGGCTGTGGGGCTGGAGCTGCAGCCCAGCCCTGCTCCAGCCCAGCTTGGCAGGCACCCCTGCAGCAGGAAAAGGAGCTGGGCTCGGGGTGTCAGGGCTGGGAGCGTGGAGCAGGAGGCGGGGTGCTGGGTTTGGAGGGCTGCAGGGCGCTCCTGGGCGCGGCTGGGAGAAGCCGGGTGCCCTGGGGCCAGGGCTGTGCCGGCACACCCCGGCTGCTCGATAACCGCCCGCCCTTCCCAAACCCTCCGGGCACGGCTCAGCCCCGCCACGCCACCTGGGCCGAGCCCGGGGATCCACACGGAGCAAAGTCCCTCCCGCTTCGTCTGCGGGAGCTCAGGGAGCCCGGTGGGACCCCCCAGCCCCCGCGCTGGCCCTGCCCTGGCACGGCTGGGGCAGGGTAAAGGCAGAGCTGGCAGCAGCTGCACGCTGGGTGTCCCCGCGCGGGTATTTGGAGCTCAGACATCCGAGCCGGGACACAGCCTCGCTCCCTGTCTGCGCAGACCCCAAAACAGCTCAGCCAGCTGCCAAGTCTGGTTGTTTTTCCTTGCAACGTGATCCCTGGGAGCCTCCCGATGACAAGCCTGTTACACATCCCCTCGCCAGGAAGGGCAGAGGGAACTGCAGGGACACCCAGGATTTCCAGAGCTCATTACACGCAGTTCAATCACTGCGAGGGCTGCGGGCGACTTGCCTGGATTAGAGGGGCGTGCTGAGGGGGTTGAGGAAGCAAGTTCCCATGGTTATGCTGTGTTTTCCCTGCAGAGCAGGGAGAGCCACGGTATCACATGGCAGATATTAATACACCCCAGCTCCGGGGGGTTCCAGCACCTGGTGCCCGAGGAGGGGCTGCCCTCCCACGCTCGGGGAGAAGGGAAGTCTGTCAGAGCCTCCTCCCTCGCTCAGACATGAGCGATTAGGAATCCTAGCAGCAAGAAAAAGAAGCGTTTATGAAATCCCTGACAGCATCTTGGTATCTGACCAGCCCCCGGAGCCGCGCGATGGGGCAGCACCCGCACGAGCGGTGCCAGAGCAGGATGTTTTGGTGGGACAGCGAGAAACCCTCCAGTGCAACCCGAGAGCATCCACAACAGGAGCCACGCACCCCCAGCGACTCCCCTGCGGACCCCCCCTCCCAAAGTGCTGCTTGTTTAGCAACATTTCAGACTTCTGGAAGGGTCTCCAGGCTCTTGGAGGAGGCGGGTTATTAGGAATGTTGAAATCGCTGCTCCAACAGCTCCCCCTCCCACTGCCTTACAGCCTTTTCCTCTCCCGGGACGGCTCTTTCCCCTCTGGCAAGAGCTTCTCTGGGTACAAGATCAGCACAGAGCCTGGTTTCCAAGAGAGGTCCCAGCACAGCAGGAGAAGTTTCCCCTCCCCTCTTTGTGGGTGAGCAGTTGACATGGAAGGCTCAGGGACAGCAGTGTCTTTAGAACAGGGTGTCTGCCTAAAAATAGGCTAAATTAGCAAATCCTAAGAATGTTTGAGATGAGTTACAGGAACAGACACTAATGAGCTGCTCAGAGCAGCAGCATTCTGGCTCCAGAATGGGAAACCAGAATGTTTCTTCTCTGAGACCATGGGAACATCTCCCTCCAGCCCTTGTGGGACTCACTAGGCAGCATCAGACAGAGGAATCTGCAGCATACAAAGCTGTTTCCCTGCATTTCAGGGGTGCCAAGGGGAGGGAGAGGATGGCAGCTGCTGCATGGGGGGCTCTGCACACTGCAGATGTTTCAGAAGGGCCCTGAACATCTGTGCTGGCCTGGGCACATCCTCTGCACTGCACCCAGGTCTGCAAACCTCATGAAGCACCAGAACATGCTTCAGGCTCTTTCCTTGAGTCTAAGCAGTAGAGGTGGGATTAGATTCTTTTCCTCCCCTCCTCAGACTCTATTTCCCTCCCAGTAAATCTACCTGCACCAGCAGCAGATCTGAGCACTCTCACCTGGAGCCTTGGCTGCACAGCTTCTATGCCATCCTCCTGATAATCCCTCTCCTCTGACACGAGGATGGAGGCCCAGAACTTGGTTTTGGTTTCACAGCATTTTTTGTTTCTGACCCCATTCCCAGTGCTTTGACCTTCCTGGCTTAAGAGGGTTCAGTGGTACCACAACACCTGAGTAACTCAGAGCCTCACACAAACCTCTGCCTCAGCCACTGACACTTCTGCTTCCACGTGGCACTTTTATTGCCTTGAACTCTCAATTCCCACACCACAGCCTCCCACGGGGAGGAAGGAGACACTGGGTCACACAATCCCAGCCACTTCACCTCACTTGAGGCAGTGTAGGAAACATGCACTTGGACACATACACAGACAACAAACACCACTGGAAATCTTAAATAGGCTTCAAAAGGGTGAGAAAACTCTTGTCATAAACCCCATGGACTACTGAGAAAACCTCAGAACCTCAGCTAGAGCAATATGCATAATTCCACACCACTGCTCCCAGCATTATCCAGCAGCCTTCCCCACCCTGGATCACCACGGCTCGGTTTCTGCCCACCGGCAGCACTGCTGGGGCAGGAACAACCACATCTTGGCTTATGTGAGATCCCTGCAGCAGATTCCTCCCCAGGCACAAGAATAATCCCCAGCTAAATGCAAAGCAGCAGCAAGAGGAGCGATGCAAGGGAAGGAGTGATACGAAATGCACGTAGCATTAGCATGAGAACTGAAAGAAAAAAAAGGGCTTGGAAGAGGCAGGGCAAAGGCAGAGATGGCCCTGGGAATCAGCACTCGGAGCTACCTGGGCTGCAGCGGCTCGTCCCCACTCCTGCGCGCCTCCGCTGCAGCAGCTCCAGCACCTGGAGCTCATAAACCACAAGGGTGGGTCTCTGCAAGGACCGGCTTCTCTGGGAGCTTGGATTTAACGGGAGCCCGGTCCCTCCCACCTGGGCCGAGCTTCGCCGCCCCTCCGTGCCCCGCAGGTGTGGTGCAAGAGGGAAGACCCAGCCGCGGGGTTTGGGGAAGGAGCCGGCGCAGCGCGGGGCCGGCTGCCCCCAGGGCACCGCGGGGCTGGGGGCACAGAGCTGCCAGCTAGGGGCGGCTTTCAGCTGGAGCAGAGCAGGGTAACCTGCTTGGGGCAGGTCAGGAGTCGGTGCTGCAGCTGCCAGGGACTGTGCCTGCCCCTGCATCCCCCTCAGCCATGGCACTGTCATTGGGCAGGACTGATGGGGACTGTGCTTCAGCCTGGCCGAATCTCGGCCGTCAGCTGTGACAATAAATGAAGAGGGAACAACAAGCACGGACTCCTCTCCAGCTGGAGCATTGGAGTTGAGTTCCTCCCGCTTCTTTCCAGAGGTACCAGCTGCTCCTGAGTGCTGCAGGCACCGCAGACACATTTCTGGGAGGAGCAGAGACACCCTGTCCTGTGTCACTGCCTCGTGGCAAAGGTGCTGCCTGAAGGAGGGGGATTGGTTCAAAGGGAAAGACATTATCGCCAGTCTGGTTAAAGGGCATCTGCCACCATCCAGGGACCTGCCCACGTTGTCATCACTGGACTGTTAGCCCTGCTTTATTTACAGGGAGACGATTGAAAAACATACTGAAAGGTAACCATGTCTCAGACATGTGTTTGCAGTGTCCACCCAGAGCAGACAGGCCTGACTGCTGCACTCAGCATTCCCACATCGGGAGCAGGGGATAATAAATAACCCCCAAGCATCCTTCTGGATTGCTGTACATTTTGGCTCAAGGGTTTCTTCCAGTGTCAGTGGGCACAGGGCCATGGAGCAACCTTTAGAACCATGTCTCTGAAATATCCTTTTTCAAGGAAACTGCCTATTCTGCTGCCCATAAATGCCTTGGGCTCACTGCAGTGTTGCCACACTGTGAAGGGACACTTTGAAACGTCTGATTTTATCAGGAAATAGGCCATATAAACTCCCTGCCTTAAATTCCTTCATCTCACTTTACAATCTTTCCAACGTTTCATTTATTACCAGCCATTGTTTTTTCCTGTCCTTACATCCCTGGGCAAACAGTTTGACACGGCCAGCACAGCCCCTTCCCATCTGTGATGGCTGTGGGATTGCAGTGGGAGTGATTTCCTGGCAGCTTTTCCTTTTCCTGGGTGGTAAAATTCACCTGGATGAGGTCCTTGACAGATGGAATTTCTAACCTAGAGGACATTCAGTATCACACATACAGCAGCCTGACTCCAGCTGGAGGGAGCCAAAGGGGAGTAACGTTGGGTCCCTCAAGATGATGATCTTCTCTGTCCTGGGTGGTTATAAAGGACAGGGAAGCCCCAAGGCTGGAGGAAGAGGAAGGTTTTGGTAGTAGAATGAGGTGTCTCCATGCTCTGGTCCTGCTGTTTGTAGCCAGCTCTGAGCATGCACAGGCTTTGAGTCTGTTCACAGCCCTGGGAAGTTCAGCAGGATAAATGTGTTCAGGGCTAAGCTTTGGAAAAATCACCCCAAAGTGACCCATCCCAGTGCCAGCCCCAGCCAGCACCTGGCTCACGGAGGTGGGGATTGGATGGGACTCACCTGTGGAGCCAGAGGGGCCTCCCCAAAGGAAGCACCTCCACTGTCACCTTCCACTGTCACCTTCTGCTGACATCAACATGCTCAGCAACCCAGAAATCAGTGCAAAGCTGTTTGCTGTGTGTTCACATCCAGCATTGGCCCCAGGCTGAAGGGGCCTCTGTGTCCTGGAGTGATGCAATTCTCTGTCAAGGCAGTTCCAGGGATGTTACTGCTGTTGGCACTTAGGAAGCCAAATTGCAATTCTTGTTCTGCCCTAATGTTGCTTTTCTGTCTTTTCTCTCAGCTTTTCTGTCTGTGTTGTGCAAGGCATGAGGAGATGGCTGGGGGGAGCAACTGCTATAGAAAATGGTTTGTTTGTAGCAGGGCTGTCCAACTCCTCCCCAGTGCTGAAGCAAATGCAGAGATATCACAAGACCCCTCAGAAAAAAACCATAATTTACCTCTGGCTTTGCCGTTGCTGGTTCTGCAGTGAGGCCAAGGAGTTCAGCAGCTCTTTGGCTAAGCTGTAACATTTTCTTTGTGCTCTCTGTATCCACAGAAGATCAGCAGGGAAAAATTAATGGGGTGCAGGGAGGGCTGTCCATGTAGCAGGGTGCTCTGCCTGCCCCTGAATCTGTGTCACACAGGTGTAAAAATCTTACATCAGGGCTCTTTTACCCCAATTAGAACCCAGGTTATGCTGAATTTACTGCAGAGGTTTTGGATTGAAGCAGCAATGCCTGTGGGAACCAGGTGCCAGTCAGTTCACCTGTGCAGGTGAACTTACCCTGCAGTGAAAATCCCACCAGGAACAAGCCTCTGCGTCGTCCTGGATTTTCCCACCCTGAAGGCCCTAAACATTGTTAACAAACAACACATCCCTAAACTTTGTAAATGGTGACACAGGTGTGCAGGTGGGCAAGGCCATGGTAGCATGGATGGATGGGGTGGTCAGCAGCAAGTTAATGCCACTTTTCGGTTCCCAGGAGAAAGCGGAGGGAAATGAGGAGGAGCGAGAGACTGACTGGGAGAGAGCACTCTGCTCACAGCTGGAGATTCCCAGGGAAAACTGGAGTGGCCAGAGGACAGGCTGGAGGAGGAACAAGAGAGGCAGAGCCACAGAGTCCCTCCTGCAGGGTTGCAAATGTGTGGTTCCTTGTTTCTGGGATTTGGGCAAAATAAACGCCCAGACGCTGACAAGGGACCCAACATAAAAGAACATTTTCAGAGGAACAAATATTGGTTATGAATAAGACTTGGGAGTGCTTCCCTGGAATGCACCTGTGCAAACGAGGAGAAAAGGATGAAACATCCCTCTCTTTGTCACCTCTGCTTGGAACTGAGGGTTTGGTTCCTGTGTGAGGGGAGGTGATCCATGGAGCTCCAGGGGCTGCAGGATGGGGGCAGGCAAGGTGGGAGGCCTTGGACTAGAAATGTTGGGGCCATGCAGAAGGGCTGGAACAAGGGATTGTCCTCCAGGTCCTTCTTCACTGCGGGAACACCTCTTGGCAGAATTCTCTGTGACCCCTCTGAAGGTACCTCCTCTGCCTCTTCTTTCCTTGGCTGAACCCAACCTGTCTGTGCAGAGCAGATTTCTCCAGGCATGGCCCTACCCAGGACGTGCTCATAAAGGACAAAGTATTAACCTGACAGCTAAAAAAAGAACAAATAAAACTCGTGAATAGGCTCAAGCAGCTGCTCTGCCCCGTGTCCTGAGTTGCCACTGACACCAACTCTCTCCTCCTACCAGCTCTGGAAAACCTTCCAGAAGTCTGACAGGGGTGAAGCAAAGTGACACCGTGTCCAACGCTTCAGAAGTGTCATGGGAAGTTGGCCGAGCAGTAAATCTGTGCAGAAAGCAAACTGCTTCTATCTTCCTCCTTCTTCCTCCTCTCCTCACTCCTTCAGCCTTCCTCCTTCCTCTGGGGCCCTCAAAAATGAAGATAACATGTTAAGTGCTGCAATACCTGGCTGAAAAAGCCACAGAGGGCTGTGGCATTCCGGGGATTGATGGCACAGCTGGTACAAGCAGAGGAGGCCTGGGTAGCTTCCAAGGAACCCTCTGAGGGATTCCTGAGGGATTGTACTCGACCAGTGGCACAGGGCAGGAGAGAAGATCCCAAACACCCCCAGGAGTCTGTAATTGGGTCCTGTTGCCGTGTCCAAACACCCCCAGAAATTCCCCCAGCCCCTTCCTCTGGTGTGGGAGCTGGTGGGCACCGTGTCCAGCCCTGCTCAGTTGTGTGGAGCACGAAGCATTCAGCACTGGGGGGGTTGAGCTCCTCGGCACGTGGGGACCCAAGGAGAGCCTGCTGCTGGGGCAGGGACAGCCCCTGACACCTCCCCGTGTTACCGCGGGGCTCCTGGAACAGCCACGTTCAGCTGCAAGGACCTCACGGTTTCCTCGCCAGGTGAGTCACCCTTTACATGGAATAACAAAACATATTTACTCAGAAGGGTGACGAGGCCCTTTAGTTCCCCTGAGGGAGTGTTAATCAGCCTCCTCTCAGAGAGAAAGGACCTTTTGTTTTCTAGACCTCACAGTTACGGTTTAGACGGTCTGAAAGCGCAGGGCTCCAGGGAAGTCACATCATGCTTGGAAGCATCTGTGACCCGTCAGAGCGGGTGGGGAGCCAGGGAATGGACGGGGAAAGCTCCTGTGGCCGTGCCCTGCGGTGGGCTGGCGGCTGTGTCTGTGCAGCGGGGAACGGGAGAGCAGCGGAGCTGGCCCGGAACGTGCCAGAGGCGTGGGCAGGGCAGAGCACAGCTCCAGGTCTGTGTCTGCACACGCCGGGCGCTGCCAGGGGAAAACCACTGACGTCAAGGGCACAGGATGAGGACCTGCTGCTGCCCGGCATGGGCACAGCCGAGGGGAGAGCACCAGGTGACTCCTGCTGCCTCCCACGAGGAATTACCTGGCTGTGGAGGTGGGTCACGGAGAAAACCCCTTTTTTTTGGCCAGTGCTGTGTGACACTGGTAGTTGACCATGTGCCAAAGAGCTACAGACAAGCCCAAAAGAAAACTGGCATCTCGAGGCTCCCTGCCCCAAGGATGTTGATGCTCAGCACATAACTGTCCTGAGGAACTGTCCTCCAGGATGAACACCTTGAATTTTTCTGGGGTGGTTCCCAGAGGTTTAAAGCAAGCAAAGGAGCACAGGACAGCTCTCCACAGCCTGCATCTACAGGTGCATTTTGCTCTCAGAGCCTCAAAGAGTTAGAGACTGAGCTCTTTTTCCTTAGCAAGCCCTTTTCCTGCAGCAGCTTTTGATGGATCATTTCCAGTGAGGAAACCTCACATGGGGAGTACCTGCCCCCCTATTGCTGTGGGAAGGCAGGAAAAGGCACCACAGGTTGTCCCACATGGCATCATTCATCGTCAGAAGCTGGGATATCATTGTCCAAAACTCTCCTTAGAAAGATGCTTCCAGGATCCACCCTGGATCCAGCCATGAGCCACTCCACATTGATGTCAGGCACTGAATGACTCACAAAGCCTCCTGGCTCCCCAGCACAGACACATTTCAGCCTGTGCCAAGTGACACCATCCTCTTGCAGGGAGTCACCACAGCACCCCTGGAGCCACCTCTGCCAGCAGAGCCCCAGGGACCCTCAGCTGGGTTGTTTGAAGGGGCTCTGCAAACCCTCAGCTGGGTTGTTTGAAGGGGCTCTGCAAACTGGGGTTCTCAGGAATCAGAGGATCTTCCCAGTGCCTGCTCCAGGCCCCTCACCAGCTCCACAGGGACAGCGTGGTGTGAAGGCATGGGCCCTGGGGCCATCCAGGTGGGAAGTTGAGTTTCCAGGGGAGCAGCAGCACTCCTGCTGCTGTGGTTGAGCCTCTGGGAGCTGTTTCTCTATCCTCTGGTCTCCAGGCACTGCCTCAGGCTCTGCTCCCAGCCAGACAGAGCCAGAAAACCTCGGACACCTCTGAAGAGCATGTTAGCCATGGATCAGTGAGCACTTCCACTCTCCTTCTGTACGTGATCAGTGACACAGGGCTGTGGAGATGCTGCCTGAAAAAACTCCACACTTGGAGCCATTCCAGTAACTATCAGCACTAAATCCCAGGGATTTTCAGAGGAGACTGGTCACTCCCAGGCTGAGCTGCTGGGCAGCAGGACTCACCCAGCCCAGTAAGCCAGCAGCAGTTTCATCATTAAATCCATCAGCTGGTTCCAACTCACTGGCCACTGGCTATCCCAGGGGAGCTGTGTGCTGGGAGAAGCCTCCAGAGCTCATCAGCAAGGGGGGCCTGTACTGGTGGAGAGATCCAGGAGGAGAAATCCTGGGGTTGTTTGTGTTTGAGTGTACCCACAGATACAGAGGCTTCTCCTCTGCAGAGTGAGATCCTCAGGGGTTTGTTTCCCATCAGTGCAAGGCTGGGCTGTTCCTGCTGTTCCTGCTGTAGAGAAACTTGGTGTGCTGGCCCTAAATCCTGCTGGCGGCTGGGCTCACGGCGCAGGTGTGCAGGTGGGGATGGGGTGAGATGAAACCATCACACCTGTCCTTGTTTGCACTCCAGTGACCTCTCAGCAGAAGCATTTCTGCACACACTGACAGCACGGTGATGGGAGAAACATTAACCTCTGAACTATAGCTGCTGACAGCTTCCAAACAAATAATCCTGGTAAAGATCTCTTCTCTAGGGCAGGAGAGTTGCTGGAGGTTTCACAGTGGTGGAAGAAGAAAAGGAAACGACACCTAGCTCTTCTCACGCTGCCTGGACTCTCCTTCCCACCTCTGAACTGAGTTTTTAACTAATACCACCAGTTTTTCCTTTTTCAGGAGTGAGACTCCTGCAACCCCAGGGCACAGAACCGTGAAACAGTTTTTGTCTTGGAGCTGGCGTCTCTGTTATCAAGTTGAACTCAAGGAGAACAACTGCTTTCCACACTCAGTTTTCCCCTCCACAATCAGCTCTGTTTGCTCTAGCTGCGGTGCCCCACACCAGCACTGATAGGGATTGGCAATTCAGGGGAATTGCTCCCATATTTGTTCAACGGAAAAACTGTAAACTCTGCGAGGAGGGAAGGGAGAGGATTCTGGGCACAGCCAGAACGTTAATTACAGCTCTTAGTGCTAATAGCAGGCGTGAGGAGGAATGAGCAGGGACGGCAGGAAGGGGAAAGGTAGAGCCCAGGTGTACTGAGGGCCTCCGGATGGGTGCAGCAACAAAGGGCTGGAGAAGAATAGGCTGATTATTCTGGGTTTACTGGGATAAAGTGGGCAAGGATGGTGAGGATCATTCGAGGCTGGAGGACTGCCAGGGGCTGTGAGTGGGACAGGGAGGTGCTGAGGGCTGCAGCTCCCTCTCTGCAGCTCTGCAGGGACAGGCACATGCACGTTTCCATCTTACAATGGCTCAGCCCCACTGAAATCCGTAGCAGCCTTTGAGGGACTGAGGATCAAGCACTCTCCCAGCAGCTGTTCCCAGATTTTTCCTGGGAGAAGAGCTTGGGACGAACCCTCAGGATCCGTTTTCTGTGCTGAATTCCTCACTGGCCGTGCACAAAGTGCTCCAGTGCTTCTTGGGAAGTGACATCTTCCCTCGGATCCCTGCAGCCTGGGCATCACCGCACCGGGAATCACAAGGTGCTGCTTCCCCCGTGTCTGCAGCCCAGGGGAGCCCATGTGGGCTCACATTCCAGGGGACCTCAGACAAAGGGAGCATGGTTGGTGACTGCAGGCAGTGCCAAGGGCTGACTCACAGCTGCTGACACTTGTCACGCTGAAAGCATTTTGGTATTTATGGAGGCTGTTCCCAGCCGCAGTGCGGGCACAGCGGGGCCAAAGGCTCCTGCCTTCCCCGCCCTCAGCCCAGCCCGGCTGCTGCCAGGGCTGCAGGCTGGGAAGGGCACCTGGATCCTCCCCTGGCCTCCAGGCCAGGCCACTTCCCAGTGAAGAGGCAGCTTTGTCCCGGCCAAAACTCTCCTCTGTGGGTCCATCCATTCCTGTCCCACGTGGTCCTGAATTCTTCCTTTCCAGCCTTTGCTCAGGGATGCAAAGGGCTCTCTGAGTGGGGTGGTAAGGCCATGGCATGGGAAAATCTGGGAACAGCTGCTGGGAGAGTGCTTGATCCTCAGTCCCTCAAAGGCTGCTACGGATTTCAGTGGGGCTGAGCCATTGAAAGATGGAAACGTGCATGTGCCTGTCCCTGCAGAGCTGCAGAGAGGGAGCTGCAGCCCTCAGCACCTCCCTGTCCCACTCACAGCCCCTGGCAGCCCTCCAGCACTGAGTGATCCTCACCTATCTCACCAACCTTGCCCACTTTATCCATAATTACCTAATAACCTGATAGCAGGGACAGCTCACAGCAAAGAACCGGCGCCCTGAAACCCCTCCACAGGACAGAAAAAGAGGTGCCTCTTTATTAAAACCCTAGATTAAAACTTTGCTTTGGGGAGCCCATTGCTTCGTCTCTTTCCAGCCCTTGCCCTGCTATTGTCCGAGGCTGCAGGAAAAGGAAGGAGCGGAGGCCCCCGCGGTTCCTTCCTGCCCGCAGCCGGGGCTGCTGGGCTGCGCTGGCCCCGCTCCGTGAGCTCCAGCCCCCGGGACCACCACGCTGACAGCTTTCACAGGAGCACATTCACTGCCAGGCGAAGGAGAGGAAGCTGCTAATGGACGCTAATGGAGCTGTGAGGATCCTCCCGGGAGGCAGCCGGGCTGTCCTGTAGCGAGAAAAGCGGAGAACAGCTCACTCGCACTTCCACGGCGGTTCTGGCTGTCGCTCTCAGACATCCCTCGGGGTAACAGCTTCAACAGATTAGGGTAGAGGAAGATTTGCAGCTCCAGGCAAACCACGGAGGCAGGTGGGTTGGGAAATCTGAGGCCAGTGCCACTACTGCAGACGATTTTGGGGATCTCACGCTCTGCCTCAGCAGCATCCCATTTCTGCCAGGTAACACCGGCATCCTCCTCCGAGGACCTGTCAGGTGAAAGAAATACTGCCGGGGCTGGATCCTGAACACAGGGATGAGCCTGACCCAGTGCCAGGAGTGACACGCCAGCCTCTTTCATTTTGATTTTGCCATTAGGAATTTTCAGGACTTCTCTCATTACAAAAGTGTGCCATGGGAAAACAGAACAAACCCAAAAAGAATTTACAAGAACAAGACGGTTTGCCCCTGGTTTTGCTGTTTCCCTGCGTGTTTGTGAGTTAGCACTTGTGCTCCCTCTGCCTCTCCCCGGGGATCACCCACGGCGTTAGGGCTGGGCACGAGGAAGGGATCAGCTCCCAGACTTTCTCCAGGAGCCGCTGCAGTGCCCTTCCCGTGCTCCGCAGGCGGGTCATGCTCTATTTATCGGCTCATTTCCATAGCCGAGTGCTGCAGTGCTGCTTCCTCCAGCCCTGCGAATTCCAGTGCCACAGGCTGTGCCAGCAGAACGGGACCGGGAACGAGCTCGTGACTTTGGAAAGAGCTGCCCAGCTCCGGGCTCTGTCACAGCCCGAGCATCACCTTGGGCTCCTTTCTCTCCCTCTGTGACACCCTGGGATCTTGGTTCCCATCTCCGAAGAGCCCTGAGACCCTCAGGAGGTACCAGAGCGATGAAAAGTGTGGTTCTCCTGCCTGCTTTCCAGCTGGGCTTTGCCACTGTGTTGTTCAAGGTTTGGAGGAATGGGAATTGTGCTCGGTGGCCACTGGCACAGGATTTACCTGGTGTGAAGCTGTGTTGGAAGGAGAAGCTGCCAACTGCAGCCAGGAATATCTTTTGTGGATTTCATGGGCATCACCTGCTCCCTGCAGCAGTGGTGACAACAGAAGTGAGAACAGCATCTGCTTGGGAGGCACGAGCACGTCTGAGCACCTCACTGAGCTTTTAGACCATTAACAAAAATCCTGAAGGCCACCAGCTGCTCCCCTTGCCCCAGGGTGACACGGCACACAGCTCTGAGACAGATTCAGAAACTTTCCTGAGAGATGATACAGGGAAGAAAAAACATACAAAGTTAATCAGGGCTTGATCCTGGTGGCATCTCAGCTCCTGCTGCAGTTCCACTCCTGGCACTACTGTCCCACGGTGACAGCCGTGTTCACAAAATCATAGAAAATTTGGACTCATGGAATAGTTTGGGTTGCAAGGAACCTCAACACTCACCCTGTCCCACCCCCTGCCACGAGCAGAGACACCTTCCACCGTCCCGGGGTGCTCCCAGGCCCGGCCAACCTGGCCTTGGGCACTGCCAGGGATGGGGCAGCTGCAGCTGCTCTGGGCACCTGTGCCAGGGACGGTGCTGCTGCTTGATGGCCCGGGTGGTCCCCGGTTCTCCCGGTGGCTGTGGTGGCCCGGGTGGTCCCCGGTTCTCCCGGTTCTCCCGGTTCTCCCGGTTCTCCCGCTGGATCCCGCGGTCTCCGGTTCCCCCCAGCGGCGGCGGGAGGCGCGCTCGGCCCGGGGCCGCCAGGGGGCGCTGCAGGTGCAGGCGGGGGGCGGAGCGAGGGCGCGCGCGGG
>VXBQ01008684.1:69335-108870 GCA_013400175.1 Phainopepla nitens | reverse complement strand
ATGAACAGCATTTCCGGGAAAAAAATACTCAAGTGTTTTGTAAGGGGGTGTGGGAACCTTTCATTGAAAACAGATTTGCTGTCACTGAGTGTTTATTTCCATAAGGTCTGAGGGGGTGGGCTCTGGGGTCTGGCCCCCGCAGATAAAAGCCAGTGGCATAGGTGGGGCGAGCAGGGTTGTTTTTGTTCGTTTGTCTTCTGCAGAAACTGCAGAAGCCACAATAAAGGACTTTTTTTTTTGCTATGCAAACAAGGGGGAAAAAGCAAAAAGCAAGCGGATAGATGTGNAGCAAAACGCGAGTGGATAGATGTGTGTGGAGCCGGGGAGGTTTCAGTTTGCAGGGAGGGGGTTTGGGGGGGAAATGGGGGAGTTCAGTTGTTCCTCACACGGGAGGAGCACAGAGGTGCTGGGAGAGCAGCTGAGGGGTTTGGGCACTCCCTGGAAAACGAGCCTGAAATCGGCATGTTTCTGCACTAAAAGCTGTACGTGTTCATGTGCATCTCTGCTGACAAGGACAGAATCAGGGAATATCCTGAGCTGGAAGGAACCCACAAAGGTCATCCACTCCAGCTGTGTCCCTGCACAGGACACCTCAACNATGCAAACAAGGGGGAAAAAGCAAAACGCGAGTGGATAGATGTGTGTGGAGCCGGGGAGGTTTCAGTTTGCAGGGAGGGGGTTTGGGGGGGAAATGGGGGAGTTCAGTTGTTCCTCACACGGGAGGAGCACAGAGGTGCTGGGAGAGCAGCTGAGGGGTTTGGGCACTCCCTGGAAAACGAGCCTGAAATCGGCATGTTTCTGCACTAAAAGCTGTACGTGTTCATGTGCATCTCTGCTGACAAGGACAGAATCAGGGAATATCCTGAGCTGGAAGGAACCCACAAAGGTCATCCACTCCAGCTGTGTCCCTGCACAGGACACCTCAACAATCCCAGAGTGTGCCTGACAGCGTTGTCCAAGTGCTCCTGGAGCTCTGTCAGCCTTGGGGCTGTGACCATTCCCTGGGCAGTGTGTTCAGTGCCTGAGCAGCCTCTGGGATAAGAACCTTTCCCTGATATCCAGCCTAAGAGTCCTGGGCACGGCTGCAGCTGTTCCTCAGGTCCTGTCCCTGGTCACCAGAGCAGAGATTGGAGCTGCCCCTCAGGAAGATGGTGAAGAGCCCAGTGCCCTCAGCTGCTCCTCCGTACCCTTCACCATCCTCACAGATGCTCTCAAATAGCTTTAGATCTTTGTCTTTTACACAGGAATTACTCCAGAACAATTTGTTTACACGGTGGGGTTTTGGGGTGACAGAACCTCCCAGCAGAAGGAACATTTACAATCAGAGTTTCTGTCCCAGCCTGTGCCAGCTGTAGCTTCACCTCGCTGCAAAATTCACACTTCTGCAACGCTCATTGTCACCTGCATGATGGTGAGAAGTCTTTGAGTCACTGACAGTGTTTTTCTCAGTTCGTCTACAAATTCAGAAGCTGAAGCCACCCATTCTTGTGTGGTGAGAGACTGAAAGGCCTGGTGGGGAAGAGGGTGTGTTTGGAAAGCTTGCATGGAAAAAGCATCTTCTGCTGCCTGACAAATCCCATTTTCCAGGCTGGGATTTTTCCAGAGCAGCTGCACTGGAGTTTCCCACAGGGTCCCACGTGGTAGGAGGTGGCTGGAAAAGGCCATTTATGTTTTTCAGAGTTGTCTAGGAAATTTGGGTACAAAGCCAGGAGAAGGTGATCTGTGGAAGATGTCATTTTTATGGGAAGATGTAAAGAACAGGATGGAGTTTAGCACTGAGAATGGATTATTGAAGTGACATGGAAGAGGCATAGGCTGATCCAGAGGGAAATGTCAAGTAAATCAAAGCCATTTAAAATCACTTCTAGTAGATTTAAATGAAACTAAACTAGAGCAACTCCACTTTTCAGCCTGATTGCCGACAGAGGGATTCCATGTGATATCACTGAGACGATCTGAACCCACACCTTTACTTCAGGGTAAGTTTTCCCGAGTTTTTCCGGGAGCCCTGGCTTGGAGGAGAGGAGGGGTGTGTGGATCACTTCCCAGCCGTTCCCACACGGTGTCAGCAGCTCTCAAGGAGAGCGCTGTGGTCGGTCCTGGTCGCCTGTGGGGAGTTCAGAGGTTTGGCTGGCAGCCCTCTCCCAGGAACAAGGAACTCGTGACCCAAGGCAAGAGCAGAGGAGAGTGGCTCTGAGGGAAGGACATGCAGGAGACCATGTTCCTGCTCTCCCCTATCCCAGCTTTCTGTCTCTGCTGGTTCCCAGGGCCAGGATGGCCACAGCCAAAGGGGAATGGTGACCACAGACTCATGCTGGATGTGCTCTGGGTCACTCAGAGCCTCTCTGGGCTGTCCTGTCATTCCTGAAGCTGTCACTCAGGCCCTGGGGAGGTCACCAGTGCTTTGGGAGGTTCTGTCTGTTCTGGGCTTTTTCTATAATCTCTATTTATTTTGTTTCAGATGTCAGGGAAGAGAAGGCAGTATTTCCATCTTGGTCACTGGAGCTCTGTCTCATGGTGTGTTTCAGGTCGTGTGCCATGACCTCCTCCACAGCTGCAGGAGGAAATTCCCTGTGAGGGAAGGCTCTTTCTGCACTGCTGATTATAAAGGGGGCTCATTTCCCTGCTAGAGCTCAGGAGCAGGTCCTTGCTGGGGGTTGGAACACGTACCAGAAGCCCCCTGGGAGGAGCAGCTTTCCTGCAGAGCTGATGTCTCACCAGAGCACCAGCTCTGTGCCCTGGCCCTGGGGCAGCTGGGACAGGACCTGTGGCACAGCTGTGGGGCTGCTCCCCCATCGTGAGGTCCCTCCAACCCAAACCATTCCATGGTGGCCTTCTCTGGTGCAGTGGGTGTGGGTCCAGCAGCCACAGCCTGGGTAGTGCCTGGAACAGGCTGCCCACTGGAGGCAGGAGGCTCTGGCAGCTTTTCAGAGCTTGTTTGTGGTGTTGGGGAGACTTTTTCTGTTGCTTGTTCTCTGCAGCTCCGAAACAGCCTCACGCCTCCGGCTGTTTGGGCTGCGCAGGCAGCGCTGGCACGTGAGGGCAGCTCGTGTGGGGAGGGCGTGGGGGCTGCCAGGAGCTGCTGGCAACACAGCTGGATGAGTCTTGTACCGATCTGGTGCCGCTCCAGGTCTGCTGCAGCCCTCCAAAGCCTGCTGGAAACCACGTCTGCAGGAGCCCAGCTCTGCCATGCTCCCCCTTGTACACAGTCAAGGGGTGACGTTTGAGCAGGAGCCTTGTCCCTACCTGTGACCCCCTGGCAAGGCAGAACCAGGACCCATCTGCAAAAGTGTGAAACTCCTCAAAGGGGCTCATGCAGCACAGCTGAGGAGCTGAGCCTGGGTTAGTCATCCATAAAGGGCTTTGTTTTTTTCCTCTCCCACTCCCCGCCCTGGCACTGGGGTTGAAGCTCTTTCTTGCTGCTTGCTGTGGCCAAAACTTAGAAGAAACATGTTATCTCCCAGGGAATCAGTCAACTCTGCCCTGAAAACATGAGTTTCTCTCTGTGCAGCCCCAACAGCTGGTTTTGCCCCAGTGGGATTGGATTCTGCTGTGATTGCCCTGGAGTGAAGCCAGGGCTGCTGGGACCCGTGTGTGTGCTCACTGAGCTTCGTGTGGAGGTGGGACCTTCCCTGATGAGAAGATAAAGCTGTGGGTAAAACCTGCAGGATCCAGGAACTGGAACTGCTGAGAGAAGTTCTGATTTTGGTACAGAGCAGCATGCACAGACTCCAAATCCTGGAAGTTGTTTTTGTCTGTTTCACTGGAAATTACTTGGCCTTTTCCTCTCCTGCAGGATGGACATTAGTGTTGTCCTTCAGTCACAGAAATTTCCCAATAAAGCCCCTGATGGCTTGACAATAATTTTTGTGCCAGCACTCAGCAGCGCAGAAAGGAAAGTAGCTCTCTGCTTGTTATTTTTTTCTTTTTTAGACAATTGAATTAAAAACAAAGCAGCAGGAAGGGAAGTTTCAGTTCCTGCACATGAGGAGCTGCAGGGGCTCAGCAGTGGCAAATGTCTGGGCTGGCTCTGCAGCTGCCCTGCACGTGGAGCCAGAAGGCTCCTTATCTGTTCAGACCTGAATAAGGTTTCAACAACAAGCTGAGGCAGTGACAGGTGGTGGTTGAATATCAGCACTTGACTCTCTGCTGGTTTAATATCAGTACTAATCTCTGCAGACCTGGGGCCTTAATGAAAGTGAAAAAATAACTTTCATTTTGGGCAGGTCAGTGGCTGCCACAGCTGGGCTTGAGAACCGGCGATTTCTGCTAAATCCGAACGTGTGAAATTGTGTTAATTTCAGCCAGGGGCTGTGAGGGCTCCCACATGTGGGATGAGCACAGAGCCAGGGATATTCTACCTGGTTTTAGTGCTTGGGGATGGAGCAGGACAGGCTGGGCTCCGTGAGGAGGAGGGCTGGGGACATGGCTCTCACTCTGGGGCTCTGAGGTGGTCTAGCAGGGTGGATTGTGCTGCTGTCATTGAATGTAGCAGGATGCTGCTTATCTGGTTATTTTTCCTTATATTTCTCCTGCATGTTCTTTTCTCCTGCTTAGTGCCGACAGCTGGCTCTGAGCTGATGCTGCCACCTTCTAATCCATAAAAAGTCCTGGTCAGACTCTTTGATTCACTTGCTTTGATGACACAAACATCACACTTTGTGATGACACGAGCAAAGGGCAGGTGTTGTCTCGGCTGTCTCTGTTTCCCCAGATTCCTCTTTTAGGGATGGATGGAACCCCACCGTGCCCCCTGGGGGAGGTGGCCTGAGGCAAAGCAGCTCTGCCAACAAGGACAGTTGGCCCTACAAGAAGTTCTCCCCTGAGATGTGACACCTCCACCCCCAGAACAGGAGTTTTTTTTTTTTTTTCCTTACAAAAGAAGCTGTGAGGAGGAAGCCATGGCCTGCTTTCAGCTATTCTGACTGATGCAATGTGCCCCCACCCTTCCCCATCACCCACGGGCATTATTTTTAGGGTTTGTTTACCTCACTCGGTTCCAGCTCATTCTTTTTTAGGGTGACAAGGACTTCCCTCCCACAGCTGCCCAGGTGGCACGCGAGAAACCACAGCCCTGCCTGGAGAACTTTCCCCTTCCCTTCAAGTGATTTAGGAGCGAGGGATGGGGAGCAGCGCCTGGGACAGCACAGAGAGGGAGGTGACACACCAGTGCCATGCTCTGAGGTAGCTGGGAGCAGCTGCCAACTCCCCCAGTGCCAGGTAGTTGCTCCTCATTCCAGTTTGGCTCCCCCAGCCCAGATCCATTTGGCATTAAGGGCTTTCTAACCATAACTTAAAAATACACATGCACAGAGATAAAGAACTGTCAGGGAAGGAGAAATGATCAGCAGTGATACTTATCCAGAGCAATGAAAAGCCCAGGGCTTCTGGGTGATGCAGGATTCTCCACAATAACCTGGAACAAGGATTGCAGGAAGCACCCAGACTCCACACAGCTGGGACTGGGCAGTCACTCCCTCCCCTGCCTTTATGTAGTCTGAAGCAAGCCTGTGTCCCCTTTTTCTAATGAGGGCCAGGTTTTTTATTGGCTTTTTAAAGAAGATTTGGAACTGTGAAAGGAAATAGGCAGCTCTTGCTGGTGAAAGGTACTAAGCTACAAAGAAATACATCTCTTTTTGGTAACAAGTTCTGTGTGATTTGGCGGCAATATTTGCAGCCCAAGCTGTGATTTTGTGTGGTTGCTTGGTGGGTAAGTTTCACTGGTTTAAGTTAGGGCTTTAAGGCAGAGTCTATTTTCTTAATCAAGAAAGTTCCTGAATATTAAGAGTTTGGCTCACAGTCACCTCAGAGGAGCAGGGGGAATGGTTCAAAGTTCTGTAGCTCTCTGCACATCTCCAGTTCTTGCTCCAAGCCCTGCTCAACCGAGTGCACCTTGTGCATAAAAGAGCTCTTGGAGCAGTTGAAGACCTCGCCGTAATGAAACCCAGTGTTTATTTAAGGATCCCTGGGTCTGGGGTTCTGCATCTTGTGTTGTGCTGCAGTCTGGAGATGCTTCTCGAGTCTCTGGGCCAGATGCTGAAACTCACCTTGTGCTTTCTCTTCTGGGAGAAAACGTGAGACTTTCATCGTTCAGTGAAAGCAGAAATGGGCCTTAGCTCTGGCACTCAGGTGTCAGGCTTCTGTCTCCTCATGTTCTTTGAGTTTCTTCCTCTTTGATTCCGTGGTTACAATTACAAGGCATTTTTTGTGAAGGATATGGGTCCCCCCTCGCTCCTCCCTGTGTGCTTTGAGGCACGAATTGACTGGGTAGGTCAGGCAGGAGCACTGTGTTCATTGTTTTAGTTGCAGTTCCCACTCTCACCCTGGATTTGGGGGGGTTACAGCACCCAGAGCTGCTGCCTCTCCCTGGGAGCAATTCCCACAGTAATGTGGTGGTTTATTTCTGAATTTTAATTAAATGTGAACAATAAAATGCTACAGCTCAAAGAATTTTAACTTAAAAGGTTGCTGAGTAGCCATTAGGTACATCCAGCTGTGGAGCAGCATCAAGACAGGTGGGTTAATAGTTAAAATAAAAACTCCTTAATGTCCTGCTGACTTGTTTCTTTTATAATCAGTCGGCAGATGAAGTAAACAAACAGTTTTTTATTTGGTCTATTTTACACCCTCTCTTTCCTGCAGGGCAGCACTGATATGAAACTGAACTGATCAAACAGCTCCTGACAGGACAGAAGGATTGACAAGGACCATACAAGGATGGAGAAAATGCAATGGAAAACCAGATTTATTTTGTTTAAATTGTTATAATTTATTTTTCTCAAGTAGCAAAGTACAGTCAGTTTTAAGACATCAGTGGGGAACCTCAGGTTGGGATCTTAGGCAAACGTTAACATGACTCATCTAAATTAGATGCAAATTTGTTCTGTCCGTTAAATGTAACCAGGGAAAGCCAGGCACTCTGACATCACCACTGCCTCGCTGAGGCACCAGCTGCAGCTGTCCCAGAGGGTGCCTCTGCATCTCATTTATGGAAGCAGCTGTGTGTTATCCTATTTGGATTTTATCTGGTCTGTAAGGACCTGAAAACCTCTTCATTTGCAGGAGGGGAATGGCTTTTATCTATAGGACACAAGTACAGCTCCACGTGCTGGTGGAGCAGTTCCTGGCTGGAATAAGGTGGTTGGATTCTGCATAAAAAGGTTCCATGGAAGCAGAGTGTTCTCGGGGTACATTCATGAACAGATTGAACTTAGTCTGTGTAAAGCAGCTTTACATATTGAATATACATTAATAAGTATTGTTACTGATGAGAAAAACTGCAAATACCCTGTGCTGGGGGTGTCCCTGCCTCTGGCCAAGATCATGATAGCTGTGTCTTGCCCAAATAAGGATGAGAAGGAAGCCAAGGGCAAATAGCTGTTCAGTGTCAGTTGTCACCCCTTGTTTGATGTGACAGAGAAGCAGCACTTCTGTGCAGTTACCTGGGCATTGTAAACGAAAATGAGTTCAACAGTTGAGCACAGATAGGTAATACAGAGCAGAATGTCCTCTCTTCCCAAATCCCAGCCCTTGGCAAAAATCCCATACACCAGAGGTAAATGGTTTATGGAGAATTTATTTAGATTTGGTGGCAGCCAGGTAAATAGCTGGCAGTGCTGTCTCAGACCGAGCCAGTGAATTCTGTGTTGGCAGGCTGTTTTTAATCCTCAATTCTTTAAAGCAATGCTCTCCAGCCCATGAACCAGAGAGTTCTCTGTGTCACTCCTGATGGATCCATGTGTTGAAAAAAAAGATAAATGTCTGTTTAGTGAGTGTTTTGCTGTTCTGTGTGTTCAGGGGAGCATGGACATGTCTCATCTGTCAGCCCCGGGAGCAGCTCCAGGCTGAGACCTCTCTCCGCTGGTGATGGCTCAGGGAGAGCTGGGTGCTGTGGCATCAGAGCACACAGGACAAGGACAAGGGCAGCTGCCCAGGCTCTGCAGCAGCTCCTCCCAGCTGGCATTCAGCTGTCCCACCACAGCAGTTCCCAGAGCGTTCATCTGTCATCAGGAATCTTCACTCTTCCTGTAAAAGCGCCAACTGGAATTACAGTCTGGGCTCCTCCAAGGTCTGATCTCCACGACAGTGATCTGCTGTTCAGCTGCCATGGTCCTGGCAGTGGTGGGACTGCACTCAGATCAAACCTCAGCGAGCGGGGTCTTTGTTGGTGCCGACAGCACCGGTGCAAAACACGCCCCGGTAGCTTATGAGTGAAATACAGATCTGACTTCAAAGGCAACTGAAGTCTTGCTAGAAGGACTGGGAAGGGAGGAGAAAACCCACATTCATATTTATCTCAAGGTCAGCAGGTGATAGCCCAGAAACAGGATACAGGCAGAAGTAAAATGGAATTTGTACTTTTCCTGACAGAGCTACGAGTGGCTACAGTATTATACAAAGTAATTGAAGTTATGGCTAGAGTTTGTATGGATTTCACATTAGCTGTGGTCATCTCTCACTTTTCATGGGGGAAGGCAGAGCAGTCGTGGGCTTGGACACTCCACAGCTGGGGTTGTGTGTTGGATCGAGCCCGAGGCTGCGGGTGTGGGTTTGCCTTGGACTGACTCAGTGCAAGGGCATTTCTGTGGGATTGCAGAGCTGTTGGCTTGTTAAAAGCAACATCCAAAGCAGGGGTGATGCTCGCAGCAGCTCGGCTCCAAACAACAGTTCTGCTGCACCAACCTCTGTTTTCTCTTGGTACTTGTTGCTTTGAGGGTAAATGTTCTATTTTGAGCATTTCTCATTTTGACAGGGAAAGACTAAGCTGAAGGTGAAATGACAGGAGAAATTGTAGACTCACCACCTCTCCCTTGTTTTGCTGTTAGTGACAACTCTGTTGTAAAGTCTCTCCACCTCTGGGATATTGGCCAGCAGTCCTCACTGTTTGAAATAGGGGGAGGCTTCTGGATTTTCCCCTTGACTTCTCTGCAGTGTGGCAGATCTTGCTCTGCCAGGAGTTCAGACTAGAGAAAACATCCAAAACCATTTCAGCTCGACCAACGCGTGCCTGGAGCTCGGCTCACGGGGAGAAGGTGGTGGTTGTCTCTGTCTCCATGGCCAAGGAGGACCTCTTGTTGTCGCGGCAGGAGGTGAGCTGCAAGAGGTGCTCCTGGCTCAGGCAGCCCAGCTCCTTCAGCAGCTTGAAGAGGTCGGTGCGGAATTTGACGCCGATGAAGGCATAGAGGAACGGGTTGAGGCAGCATCGGAAGCAGGCCAGGGTGTAGGTCACGTCATCTGCCACGTCCAGCTTCTTGCTTTCCTCGCACGAGCTGGTCTGGTTGAAGGCTGAGATGGTCTTGGCCAGCATGATGCTGTTGTAGGGCAGCTGGAAGACGACAAAGACAATGACCACGGCGATGATGACCTTGATGGCTTTGTTCTTCTCAAAGTTGCGGGCCTGGAGTAACGTTTTGATGATGATGAGGTAGCAGAAAGACATGACCAGGAGGGGAATTAAGAAGCCAAACACCATTTGGGACACTTTGATGCCAGTGTTGAAGGTCTGCAAGTCATTAGCAATGATGGAACAACGGGGACTGCTCTCTGAGTTGTTCACACCGCTGTGAACCAGCTCAGGGATCGAGAGGATGAAGGCCAGGAGCCAGATGAGGATGCACGTCACCTTGCTGATGAATATCATCCGGGGACGCAGGCGATGGGCTGAGGCTGCCTGCACGATGGCAAAGTACCTGTCGATGCTGATGGACAGGAGGAGCAGCATCCCGCTGAAGAAACTCATTTTGCAGATGCAGTAGACGGCTTTGCAGGCAAAGCTCCCAAAAAGCCAGTATGTGGCCGCGCTCGCGGCCCAGAAGGGAAGGGTCAGCAGGAAGAGGATGTCTGCCAGAGCCAGGTTCAGCAAGTAGATGTCTGTCATGGTCTTCAGCCTCTTGAAGTAGATGTAGGTGAGCATCACCAGCCCGTTCCCCAGCAGCCCTGTGAAGCAGATGAGGGTGTACATGGCCGGGAGGAAGGCAGCACGGAAGTTACGGACCTCCTCCTTCTCACACAGGGACTCGAACATGCTGTAGTCGATGGTGCTGTTGGAGTCGTAGTCCTCAGTGACATTGTTCCCCGTGCAGAGCTAGAGCAGGAAAAAGAAGAAGAGTGTTTTGGGACAAGGTCTGTGTTGCCTGCGTGGCCATGCTGGGAAAGGAGCCTGGAGAGAAGTCCCAGGGAGTTCCCAAGCGCTGTCTCACGCCAACATCATGAACAGAGCTGACACAACCTCATGGCTTAAAGTGTTTCCCATAGATATGTGAGGTTTGGGACTTTTTGGGGGGCACCAAGTGGGAATTCCACCAGAAGTGTTTCGTGCTCAGCCAAAGGAACACCTGCAAACCCTCAGATGTGTGGCAGCTTTCCAGAGTGTTCCAGGACCCACCTCCAGATGTGGTGTGCACAGCCAGCTGTCAGATAAAATGTGAGAAATAAAACATCCTTCAGCTAAATTAGAAATCAGTGAAGGTGTTGGTGAGACCATGAGGAAGTGCAGAGAGTGCAGCAGGAAGCTGTTTCCGTGTTGGCGCGGATGCGGGGCTGGCATCTCCTTCAGGCCCCTGATTTCAGTTCTGATTACTCTTATTTCATCTTCCTACACTGCCACAACCTGCGGGGCAGACAGAACCTGCAGTATCTGTGCCCTGCTTTTTTTTTATTAGTCTCCAGAACCTTCTCCCCACCGCACAGACATGAAAGGCTTCCCCTGGACACTCCCACCCTTTATCAGAGAGCATCTCGGTGCTCTCCATCTCAGCAGGTTTGGCTTTCACCACATCCTGCCAGACTGCCAGCAGTGAAAGGGAAAAGCACAGGCTGCTGGGCTCTGCCTGTGGCCTGAGCCCTGGGGAGCCCCATGGGCTGGGGGGTGGCCACTGCTGCGGAGAGACCGCAGCACCAGGACCAGGCCCGGGGTTTGGGAGCAGGTCGTGGTGCAGCTCCATGCTTGGGGCCCTCCTGGCTGGGCCAGGGGACTCTGAGCAAGAACATGCAGGGGAAGATGCTGAACTCTTCCTCCCCGGACACATCCCTCTCCAGCTCTGTGCTTGGTCACCAGCACCTTCACCAGGAATCAGTGTGGTGCACTCCTGTCTGTCCTGGCAATGCTCATTTTGGGCCTAAGAGGGGACTCACACAGCCCAGGCCATCTGAAAATCACTGTGTTTATCACCATTTTTCTCTCCTTGGTTTTGCCTCTCTTGTTTGTTTTTCTGTAGCTGAGCTCTTCTTTCACCTCCCACCTCCTACAGCTGGATCCTGGGGTGATCAGCTGTGTCCCCACACATTTCTGACACTGTGGGTGGCTGCTCTGAGTTTTTGAGATCTCCCTTTACCCACAACACAAAGCAGCTGGATTTCAACAATGTTGTTGAAAACATCTTACCTGAAAAACGAGTGGCAGGCTGAAAACAAGGGTGACCTTTAGCTGCTTGCCTAGGGAAGAAGGAGATGCTGTGTTAGTGGCTGAGAGGGAGTTTCCACATGGTTCTCACTTTGAAAAGGCCCTCAAGTGTCCATGACATTGTGAACCCTGCAGAGCCCTCACCGCTGAGGAAACCAAAACCTGGGGAAGATGGCAGCAAGATAACCCAGGGTCACGTGCGTTACTGTCAGAGCACTGGTGCAGCCCCAGGAGTCTGGCCCCTCTGGCTTCATGGAATCATGAAACAGTTTGGGTTAGAAGGGGCCTCTAAAGGTCATTCAGTCCAACCCCCTGCAGTGAGCAGGGATGTATTCAAGCAGACCAGGTTGCCCAGGACCCTGTGCAGTGAAGGCTGAGAGCTGAGGACTCTTAACTTGGGCACAGTGCACCCTTTTTGATTTTACCAATTACTTTTCCCTGCAGGCAGCCAGCAACCTGTTCCCTTGTGTCTGAGCAGTGAGGGTGCAGCTTAATTTGTGTGAAAATATCCAGCTGTGAGGGCCAAAAATCCGGCCCAGCTGTGCCCATGTGGTGCCTGGGCTGTGGAGAGGAGAGCTCAACTCCCCATGGGACAGATAGAACTGGAACTGGCTGAAATTTATTGCTTGCCTCTAAATGTCAAGAGTTGGCTTCTGCTGCCTTGGGATGTGAAAATACAGGATGCTGAGAGCTGGGAGGAATTCAGAGCCAGGTGTGATGGTGGTGTGAGCAATCTCAGCCGAGCAGCTCTTCCTGCTGTGGTTAGCAGGGTAGGGGCCAGGGAAAGCTTTCTCCTCGCTGGTTTTACAGTTCCTACCAGCATCTACCTCAGGAAGATGCCACTGAAAATTGCTCAACTGGAAGGTGGCAGTGTCAAAGCCCCGGGTTTCACTCTGGTGCAAGGAGATGCGTCCCTTCCTGAGGGGTGTCTTGGCCCAGGATGTCCCTCCAGGCACTGGCTGGTCCCTTCAGCCCCTCACTCCCAGTGGGTTTTCTGCTCTGGGGGCACTGAGCAAGGAGATACCTTGGGCTTTCAGCTGCCTGTTCCTCCTAGAACTCTGCCTTGCTCCTCATGGCCTGGCTGTTCATGAATGTGACTGATTCCTGTACTTAGTGTCTGCTCTGCTCTGCTTGGTTTCTGCTTGGTTTCAGTTTGGAGCCTGCTCTGCCAGGCTCCTGCTCATGTTGCACCAGACCAGGATGAAGAACTTCCACTACAGGTGCAATGCACCAAGTCCCCATGTTAAATCACATGCAACAGCTTCACTAATAACAGATAGAGTTATCTGTGAGTGGAGATGTATTTTGATATATTCGGATGTTTTGTGTGGGTGAGAAATCGTCAGCCACGTGTGAAAACACGTAATGCTCATCCCCAGGCCTGTGAGCGCCTCCCCTGAGGTCTCCTAGAAGCTCTGTCTCACCTTCCCCCTTTATTTTCATCTTTTATGCTCATGCAGCTGTGTGCTCAGTAGTGTTCATCCTCCTCTCACCTTCTCCAAACGCTCTTGGGGATATCTGAGGGGTTCCCATGGGAACCCTTAGTGCAGGTGACTCAGGTGTGGAGGAGTGCAAGGCAGGGACTGAGGGTGAAGCGAAGCTTCTGGCTGTTCTGTCCAGCCAGTGGCAGTCCCTCCTAGGTCCCAGACTGCAGGAAGAGGTTCGGTGTCTGCTGTGGTTTTCTCCCCTTCAAACTGCTGCCCGGGCTTTCTCATATAACACAGGAAATACACTAAAAACCCCAAGGACTGAGACCCACGAGGTGGGTTTAGGCAAGTGCAGACTGCAACTGCCCTTCCTGCCTGGGATGCAGGCCCGGGGTCCCTGACTCTGCAAACGCCCTAGCAGCCTTCAGTCTTCTGTTGCTGATGCTCCTGGCTGCCTGTGGATGGGTGGTGAGTACCTGTGCTGGTAGCTCAGCCCCACCAGGAATTCCCCCCTGTGGGAGCTGGATAAGAGGCAGAGAAGAACCGCCCTCATTCCATGGAGGAAAAGCACCCACCTAAATCAGACTCCACCAGCTCTCTATGGCTTGGTTTACAAACTCCAGGTCCAGCCATGACCTTAACCTGACCAGTCCCAGTCCCAGCCCTGGTGAGGGCTCCTTTGCTCTGTTCTGTTTTCTTACCACTCTGCGAAGGTCTAGAAAAACAGGACTGAGAACGTGACTCAACCAACTCCTGAAACAGTTCAGCCGATATCATTCCTTTGAAGATCATCATAGGTTTCTTTTTTCTCCCCCTTCTCAGTTGCTGTTTCAAGTGTCTTAAATGTCAAATGCCTTCTCAATATAAAGAAAGCCTGTGCTGTTTGTGCCCCTCTTCTGTGCCCTCTCCTCAGATTACACATTTGCAAAAGCACAACCAGAGAGGCCCTGCTGCCTCCTGCTCCCTCTGCATCAGTTTGAACCACATTTGTGTCACTGGTTTCACTGAGACTGGACAGGATCTGCATCTCCCCAACTTGTCTTGTGGTCTGGGGCAGTTGGCAGAAACAATTACCGTGACACGAGTCTTGCTCTGCAGTTTATCAGGCAGTTTAGGTACTTTTCTTTACTTTTTCTTTCTTTTTTTTTTTTTTTTACACCTCCTGGCAGTTGGCTGCTGTGGGTATTTTCTTAAAGTTTTTAAGGTTTTGTTCCTCAAAATATTAAGGAAAAAAAACCCCTCTCAAAAGTCCCTGCAACCAGTTGCACTAGAAACCTCATTTATAAAAATACACCAAAACCCCACCACAGCAAATGAGTCAGCCTGGCCCTAAAGCCCCGTGCCAGCCCCCATGTCTCAGCCTGGGAGGTGCTGGTTTGAGGCCATCCTTTTCCTGATGGACCTGGAAACAGGTGGCAAGGGGAATTGCTTCAGAGGAGTAAAGGAAGGAAGTGGTCTGTTCATGGCAGGGGATGGGAACCCCTCAGTTTTACAGTCTTCCTCCACAGATTAAGTCCAAGGGGCAGGATTCATCCCTTGACAGCTGCTGAGCTGTTCAGGCTCCCTGAATAGCACGGGGAGGGAAACAGGTGCTTTTAAGCTCCAGTTCAGGTGCCCTGGGGTGGGCACCTGGGGTAGGCACCTGGGGTGGGCACCTGGGGCACAGTTCAGGCCGTGCTGTGCAGAAGGGTGGGTGAGTTTGGACACTACATCCCTCCCAATTCATCTGGATCTCCCTCAGCACCAGCTACTCATTGTAAGCAAGGTAAGAGCAGATGCAGGAGCAGTGAATCCCATCAGGTGCACCCAGAAAGGCCTCTGACAGTGGAAATATCTGGAATTGGGACATCTGCCTGGAAGAGGAGAGAGACACAGCCCTGAGGGTGGTTGATCAGATCACACAAATGACCAGGGCAGCTCATGAGGGTCTGGCTGCTGCTACAGACAGGGGATGCACGAGAGCAAAGCAGGAGTTGGGAATGCTTCAGGGAGCATTGGCAAAGCTGAGCAAACCTGCTCTGGCCAAACCCTCGTGGTGAAAGTATATGTTTTGGCCATCCAGAATTGCAAAGCAAAAGTTCTGGCCTCAGCACACGTGTAGGCAGGGATTAACCTGCTCTCTGGATTTTATGCATTTACCAGTTTCTGGTGCCCCTTCTCCAGCAGTACAGGAGGCTTTTGGGGGAATAACCAGGTATTTCTGAGAAAACCTAATCATACTTAAGTGATCTGAAGACTATTGGCAGTTAAGAGCCTGTTCTTCCCCCTTCCCCTTCTCACAACTGGCAGAGGAAAGACACTGTCATCTCAGGAGTGAGTGGACCCAGTGAAACCCAGTCATGCTCTTATTTCATGTGTTCACTGATGTATCACAGAGGAAAGTTAATAATTATCTCCCTCCACTCCTTTCAGGAAACTGTGAATCAAAGGACAAGATAAACAGAGAGAAGCAAGTCAAAACTTTCCTGCTGAAGTGAGCCAGTTGTGTTTTAAAGAAAGCACCATCGTGGTGCTTCTTCCAGGGAAATGAAGTACTCCTCTGAAATATAGTAGTAGAACAAAAAACCCAAAGCAGGACCATTATCATAATCGGGTCAGATTCTCAGTAACTCTTTCTTTTCCTTGTCATGATTCACCTTTCCCAGGAGCCAAGTTCAGCTGCCCCTGGACACTGAACCCCTTGGAACAAGCAGCCCACAAAGCGCCCACAGGATGATGCAGAGACCAAAAGTTTGAATGAGAAGAATGATTTGTGATGGGCAGGTCCAGCTGGGAGTTTGTTTGGATGCAGGTATTCCAAAATGCAGGAATTTCCTGAGCCATTGATTGCCAGAGGCTCTGAGGAGACATCCAGGGGAAAGAAAACTCCCTCAGCCCATTCCCTGCTCCTGCCTTGAGGGTCCTGTGGGACCTGCCTCCTCTTTTCCCTGCATCCCCCAGGGCTTCCTGCATCCCTGCAGCATCCCCAGAGCTTCCTTTATTCCCCAGAACTTCCTGCATCCATCCCCCTGATCATCTCCAGAGCCTCCTGCATCTCCAACGCATCCTGCTTTCCGCAGTGTTCCTGCAGATATTTTTTAATAGAAATAATTTGCAAAAGATTGGATGGACTTAGCGAACAAACTCAGCTCTTCTTGCTCCCAATTCCTCGATTGATTCACTGATTAAAAGATTCCATTTGCTTTGGAAAAAAAGGGCCCCTTAAAATTGCCTCCCAACCTCTTTTTTGTGTTTGTTTCTGAAGTGATTTGAGGTTTTTGAGCTTCTAAAAGAGAACCACGCACTTTATTTTTTTTTTAAATAGTAAAAATGAGGAAGATGAAAGTCTTTTATACTGTTTAAATACTCTGATAGAAGTGCTCCCCTCCTGTGTCACAGGGCAGGGACTGGGCATCATTAATAAAGCTGAAGGCACAGCCCGAGGCTGCAGCCCAGGTACTCACCCCCATCCATGGTGTGGTTCCAGCAGGATCCAGTCACAGAGGTAGCGAGAGCATCACCCACTGCAGCGCTGCCTCACCAGCTCCTGCCAGGGACCCTCCTCGGGGAGCTCTGCTTTTATACTTCCTGCACCCCTGTGAGGAGCTGACGGGCACCCTGATGTCACTGACATGTAGCAGACCCTCCTCCTCCTCCTCTTCCTCCTCCTTCTCATGTGTTCAGAGCTGTGCTGAGCTCTCGAGGTGCTCAGGTGCTGCCTCGGCGTGTTCCGCACAGCCAGAGCTGTTACTGACACTGGGGGAAGTGAGGTGGGCTCTGCTGTTGGACTGATACATGAGGAATGGTCTGTGGTGAAGGAAACAGGGGAAGGAGGCTCTTTCTTACCTCCCCTCTCCAGCAAATCCTGCTTCATCTGTGGAGCCCTCAGTGCTGGAGGAAACAGAGGATCCTGTCCCATCCCATCTACCAGACCTGGTTTGTGAAGGATGTTCAGGATGAAAAGTCTCAGTGCACAGGACCACCCATGACTGATAGCCCTTTGTCCTTCTTCCTCGCTACACTGTCAGTAGCTCGGTGACTTCCCCCCTTTCTGGGTATTTTTGTCTTCCCCAAAAGGTTCTGAACTTTGTCAGTCTCACGCCTTCCCCCAGAGCAAACCAGTGGCTTTTGTTTGGTGGGTGTCAAAGAGGGCTCTGCTCCTGGAACAGACCCCTCAAAAAGAAAGGTATTTTCTCAGACAGAAACATCTCCAGCTCCTCACAAAATCACTTTCTTCCTAAGCCAGGCTCACCTTGAAGTGATGCCTTTGACATCTTGTCCTCTATGTCTTCTTGTGCTATGTCAGTGCTGTTACTGTAGCCAGGTGGAAAAATAGGGCATCACAGGGTGGAATCCCAGCCCAAATTAAATATATCTGAAGCTGAGGGTAGTTTTGAGGCTCCTGTGGATTGCCTTAGGTCCTTTATGAAGATTCAGATCCAGTTTCAGACCCTCCTTCTACGTGGTCCCAGCCTAACTCAAAATCCTTCCCAGTGCTTCCCTCTCAGTGGACCAGTGCTGGTGTGGTTCTGAGCCCATTCTGGGGCGCTCAGGGAACAGGGTGCCAGTGTACTCAGGGTCAGGATTTTGGGGTTTTCAGGGGCAGGGTGCTGGGGCAGGAGACCTGTGATGGTTTTCCTCTGCTCACACAAGGTGACCCTCGCTCGCCTCGGTGCTCTCTGGGCGCGCGGCACCGACTCCTCCGCACCTCGCCGGCACTTATCTCAGTCAGCAGCGGCCGCTCACATCTCTGCAGCTATTTATTGCTCTGTTTGCCTTTGCTCATCAGGTATCCAGGCAGGTACGCTGCCTCGAGAGCTTTATCTCGTAACCACTTCCGCCAAGGAGCACCGGAGATGAAAGACTTCCTTGGGTACCGGCAGAATACCCGGAATCAAGGGGTGTAACAGCGCTGTTCACACAGGGTCACAGCGCTGCCTGGGGAGCCGTGGGTGTGCAGAGGGGGTGTGGGCCCCTCAGGATGCTCTGTGCTCACCCTGCTCCAGGGACAGGCACCAGGCAGGGTTCTGGTGGATCCATCCCCACGTCCACGCTGGCTGAAGCCGAAGGCAAGAGAGGGGAGGCAGGCAGGTGGTCTGCAGCTTGTTGTCTGCACATGGTCCCAAGATTCAGCTTCAAAGTTTTGGTACATGCCAAATTCTGTGTTATTAGAGCCCATTCAAGCAAACTGTTTTTCTTAAAAAGAATGGGAATATTTAAAATAAACGATTTGCTGTCTGTGTATGACACTGAACTTCTTGTACAGTCACGTTTTATACCCAAGGAGTTCTCAGAACATTTATTAAATCTTTGCTTAATTTGATTGTGTATATTTGCAGCCTATTTCATGCCTGAGTGATTCCATCTCTTTGACACATTGCCTGAACCTGGGTGCCCCATGAGCTGCTTTTCACAAAACTGTGAAACAGACAGAACAAATTCAGTGTCAAGCCTGATCTGTGCCCATGAAAGCCATTGCGCTGTGCTACTAGAACCTATTCGTTATTCCAAAGTTAATAAACTATATAAAAAGAATCAAATTACCAGCTATTCCAATCTCTAGGTCCCTCTGCTCCCCTCCAGCACCCCGGAGAGTGGAAGTAAGAGGTTAAACCTGCTGCCCAGGCTGCAGCAGGAGCTGGGTGGCAGCTTTCATCCATAAACTTCTCAAGGAAAATGCAGCTCCAGATAAATTCCACAGGAAGTTGCTCAGAGAGATTTTGGTTCAGTTCTCATTGGTTCCACTTGAACTGAAATATTGAGTTGAGCTGAACTGGACTGTGTAATCTTGAATTGTCCTGACATTAAACTGCAACTCACTCAGCAAGGGAACATCACAAGGAAGTTTAGCTCTGTGTTTCACATCCCTGGCCTGTGTGTAAAACTGGGATTCCTGTGGGATGTCCCAACACAGTCTCACAGATATCCTGAGGTGGGAAAGATCCCAGAGCTCCAGGAGAGAGCTCCCAAGCAGCAGGTGCAGGCTGGGGGACCTTGGAAATCAGAACTAAGGCTTTGCCTAAGGAGGTGGAATTTGGTCTGAGAGAAGCACAACACAGGATGTTCTTACATCGTGGACTCAAAACTTCTTGGTATTTTCCACCAGTTTTGCTTTATTGATTTGAGATGCAAACACCAGCTCTGTCCCCCTGTTCTGCCCTTTGGCTGACGTGTGCCATGGGAAGGTTTGTCCCCATGGCTGGAGGAAGCCAGGGGTGCCCAGACAGAAGCGTTGGTGAGTTCAGGGTGGACCTTGCCCAGCTGTACTTCCCAGTCACATCGTTGCACTGACGTCAAGAAGGGACCCTGACATCTGTCCTGCTGCTCCCTCTGCCTGGCAAGGCCAGCTCGAGGTGCCCGGGATCTCCCAGCTCCGTCCCTGCTCCTGCCCAGACCCCTCCTCTGACGTCTGGGGACATCCAGGGGGGGTTGTGGTGGAAGTCAGCAGGGTCACTCCAGGAGGGTGTTGACGTTGTTGTTCCTCAGGCAAATATAAAATAGCAGAAGTGAAATCGTGAGTAAATTCCTGACCTTAAGAGTGGCAGCGAGCTGGGATTCCTCACCCAACAGAGTTCTTCGAGCGGGTGTAGGGGATGCCCTGAGAAACATCTTGTGATTGTGATCTCACCACCAGGTTATTAGCAGATCCTTATCCTCCAGAGGGAGGAAGCAATCTGTGCAGCACCAAGCTCTGATTGGGATGCACAGTTGCCTTTGGTGGTCAGCCACAGCAGAGAAGGGCACACCCAATATCACTGGAAAGTCACCTGCTTTGTGCCCACATCATGTGCTTGGTGATGGCCTGGCTCTCCAGTTCTTTTTTTGAGGAAAAATAAAAGATTTACCAAATTGGCATCTGCTCTGCACTAAACAGTTGGACATGAGCAAGAATTTCTTCATGGGCAAGGTGGTCAGGCGTTGGAAGAGACTGCCCAGGGAGGTGGTGGAGTCCCCATCCCTGGACCTGTTGAGGTCCAGGGTGTGGCACTCAGTGCTCTGGTCTGGTTGGTAAGGTGAGGATCAGTCACAAGTTTGACTTGGTGACCTTGGAGATCTTTTCCAACCTAAATGACTCTATGATTCTATTCCGTGAAAGCAGCTCCCTCATCCTGGAGCCAGGAATTGAGATGTGAGGAGGGAAACAGACCCAGAGATGCCAGTGGGGAGGGTTCAGGCTGGCAGGGACAGCAACATTCCCCTTTCCAACCCCAGGGTGAGAAGGGCAATCTGGGTGATCAGCCACTGACCACATGCACTGCTGGTCCCTCTGTCCCTCAGGGCAGGGCTGGGCAGCTTCCCATGGCATCTGCTCCCTCTTGTCTGCCCACACTGCCTGGGCTGCATGCAGAAGGGCTGTGATGAACAAACAGATCCTTTCTGGTCTGAACATGAAGGAGACAGTGGTCACCTCAACATGATGTGTGGGAAAGGAGAGGTGATTGAAAAGCTCCTGGGATGTTACAGGAACTATGTAGGGGGTGCATATGGGCACCAGCTGTGTCTAGAGATGGTTCGAACCTTCCCACCAGGTGGGGAAACGGCTGGGCAATTCCCACAGGATATCAAACACTAGTGAGCAGTGAATCATTTAGAGACATAACAAGACATGGTTTTGGAAGACAAAGGGATATTGATTAAAGAGGTAAAGGATTATGCCCCTTAAAAATAATTGGGAGTTGAAGTGTCCCTGACCATCCAGCAAACATCACTCCTGCGAGCTCTGTTCCCTTGTTCGAAAGGTGGAAGATTTAACAACAATCTGCTGCTGCCTTTGAATGAGAACTGGATCTAGAAACTGGAAATAATCCCTTCAGTGTTTGCTCCAAGAAGAGCTCATCCAGCCCTCTCTATTACAGATCTGGCATTTCTCATCCCTGGGATTAAGAAGTTGTAATAAACCCATGATAATGTGATTTTTTTCCCCCTTGGTTTCTGTTGTTGTTACCGTCACTCTTTCTGGTTTGGCTTTCTCCACCCTGAAACTGGTGCCAGAACTCAAATGGCTTTTTCTTGACTTTTTAACGGAATCGGGTGATAAAAGCAAATTGAAACTGGTTGTTGACAGAAATTACTGACTTCTGGAGTCACAAGTAAAGCTTTACGTGATGATTTTCAACAAAATAAGACTCGAGCCAGATACGTGCAAAACCACTTCAAAAACCCCTCGAAGACTGTGGAAAAAAAAAAAGTCAAAGTGAAAGAAGGGAACCGAGAACACAAACAGAAGAAGAGACCTGAAGCAGGATCTGGGCTTTCAGATTCAAGTGCGTGATCCCACTTGGTCATCGGATCCTGGTGGGAGAGGTTAGCCAGTCACTGTCAGTAACACTCTGCATCCACGGGGGATTTCAAACCCAGGGATCCAAGCCCTGGATTCAAAGTCTTGAGCAGGTGTTGCAACTGCTTGAAGGGACGAACAGTCCTGGCTGTAACGGTCCAGGATGAAACTGGAACTTGCTGGGTGCCTGCCTGGGAGAACACGTGGAATTCCAGCCTCTCTGACCACCTGACATGATTGAACCCCCACTTCTGCAGTGCAGCACCTGCAGTTCATATCCAGGTGCTTGGAGAGCTCAAAGCTGCAGGTGAGTGACCTGTGAGCATCTCACCCTGATTTGGCAAATTGGTACAAATGCCTCACGCTGTGAGTTGGTACAACCAGCAGCTCTCAGGGTGAGGGGAGTTGAACTCCAGCCAGGAGCTGTGTCCAGCCCTGAGCAGTCACACAGAGCTGCCACAGCTGCTGTTGCTGCTGGCTGGCACTGCCGATCCTGGACAAGCAAAGCGCTGCTCGCGTTTACAGCCAAGGGCAGGGCTGTGTGTCCTTCGGGCAGGTTGATGGGGACTCCTGGTGGCAGTGCCTGCTGCAGCTCACACACCTCTGCCAGCACGTAACCTGCACCAATTCCATCTCCAGTCGGCCATGAGGGGTGTTTTCCCCCAGTATTCCAGGATTTGAGACTGCTGAAACATTTGTCAGTTAAGGGCATGAAGGGAGGTCACACAATAGCGAGGACACCACACTGCCGTTTTGGTGGGGGAGTTGGATTGGTGGCTAATCAAAACGTGCTTTGAGTAGCTTTTGATAAATTGAGGGAAAAAAATCCAAAATAGCTTTTTAAAAAAAAAACCTGAACAGCAAAGGCTACCTGGCTGGAGGTTCAGGGCAAAACCTGGGTAAAGAAAAGGAGAAATAAATCATCCCTGCCTCCTTGGGACACGGCAGGCACGGAGGCTGCACTTGGAGCTGGTGGGAAATGGAAAAGCACATCCTGGGATGGAGGAGGGACCTCGGCAAAGGCCTGAGCAGAGCGAGGGCCTGACCCTGCTCCCCGTGTGCTGCCCACCCTCTCCTCCCCTTCTCAGGACCCTGCTCACCCCCGTTTATCAGCACACAGGTGTGGGTGTGGGCTCTCCAGCAGGGGCTCTGGAGCTGCTCCCTCATCCTGCCGAGGTCAGGGTTCAGGGTCTCTCTGCTCTGCCCTGAGCTGCCTTGCTGCACACAAGGCTCTGAACAGGCTCAGGCTCCCTGTCACACACGAGCTACCCCAGCCACCCCTTTGTGCCAGCGTTCGGATTTGCTTTGATATTTTATTCCTGTAAAGCTCCTTCAATCTGTTTTATTTCTTTCTGTCACCAGCATAATCCTCTGTGTGAGCAGCGTCTGCAGCTCATTTGGCTCCAGGCAGAGCAACTTGGCAAGACTTGTCCAGGTGATACACAGGTGATTTCTTACCATTTGGAAAAAAAAAAAAAAACAAAACCAAAAAAACCCCAACAAAACAACCTTGTTTGTTTCTCTCTAACTCTTTTTTCTTTGAAAGTTCAGCTGCTACACAAATACGAGGCTTTTGTCTTTCTGGGAAGCCAAGCTCAGTCCTGTAAGTAGGTGAGGGGTTTGGAAAGGATTTGGGTGCTGAAGCTCTTGGAGGCCTGGGCTCTGGGTTCACTTTACCTGGTGAATCATTTCTGAACAACCTCACAAGGTGCCTGGTTCATATTTTAACATCTAAATCCCTTTCAAAACTTACCCTTTGGGCCTGCTTTGTGCTGTGTACCTGTTACTCTGTACCAGCTTTGTAGGTTAGAAGGTTTTTGGGGTGATAAAATCTAATAATTACATAAATGCAAAAAAAACCCCAAAAACCCCACCAAACCCCCAAACCGACAAAAAACTTTAAGATCAGTTCTTTTTTTAACCCAGGCTTCGTAATAACTTTTACTGAGTGTGTTTTTGTGGTGAGATAAAAGCATATTTTTGACAACAACCCAACACAGACGAGAAGCTTTGCCTGCAGAGCAAACCAGCAGCAGCACCATGGTGATGTCACAGGTCACAAGGCCTGAATCAGACTCGAAAAGCCCAGGTTTTTCTTGAAGAGAAAAACAAACCAAAGAAAATAACTCCCTCACATGATGCAAAGCTTGGATTTGCCTCTCTGCTTCGGTGCCCTGGGGGTGTGAGGGACTCACCAGCTCTCAGCACCCCATGGGGGATGGCTGCAGCCCAGATCTCCAGCCTGCACCCACCACCTGCCAGACAGGGCACCAGGGAACAGAGCAGCTCCAGCAGGACCAGCAGCAAAGCATGGGGGCTCTTCTTCATGGGAGGAAGGGCTCCTGGCCCTGCTGGGTCCATCAAGAACATCCCACTGAGGACCTGTAGGAGGACTCAGGGCCCACCAGGAGCTCCAGGTTGCTCTGAGGAAGGGCTGATGCAGGATCAGGTTTCTCCCGAGGCCTGTCCCTCTCCTGTGCTGGGTCCCTGATGCTCCTGTCCCTTGCAGGCACCTCTGCCAGGCACCATGGGGCTGGTCAGTGCTCCAATGCTGCCCATGGGCATTCCTTCATGTTCTCATGTGCTGGGACAAGTTAATTCACTCGTGAAGACGACACCCACTCCTTCACGTACACACCCTGAGCCGCACACACCCGTCTTTGCCAATAATGAGTTATTTACATACACCTTGAGAATTTGGAGCAGATGAAAAGCAGCCCTGGCCTACAGAACCCAGGACTGCTGCAGATAAAAGCTGTTGCACAACAAGGGTTTGCAGCACCTCAGGTGTGGAACACCACCTGGGCCTCACAGGGCCAGGGAAGGGAGGGAGGGAGGGGAGCTCCAGTCCAGCCAGCAGCTGGTACTGTGTAAGAAATAAAATCCTGTGTGCTTATTTTCCTCTGGCTTGAGATGGAGAACAGCTGACAAAAGCTCTGAACCAAACACTGAAACTACCTTAAAAGACAAGAACAGACCACTGTGAGTTTACAAAAAACCAAACGTGTTGGATTTTATTATTTTTAGACCATTAAAAAAAAAAAGGATTTAAAAAACACCATCTGATAGACCCACTGCTCTGCAAATATACATCAGTTCATTGAAACATTATGTGTTCCCTCAGTTGTAAAGTCAAGAAGTGGCCCATGGCTGTTGCCACAATTCAGTGTATTTATTGGTGGGCTTTTGCTTATATAGGGCAAATGATGGCCTTTCCAGTACATTTGTAGAGTCTCCAGAGGTTCTGAAAGCTCATGACAAGCAAAACTACTATTTTTTACCATTTGTGCCATATCAGTGACTGTCTGCTCAGAGAACATGTGCGTGTCTAAACGCTCTCCTGCTCTGTTCTATGCCAGGTCTCTGGCTGAGGCCACATCAGGGTCTCTTGGTAGCAAATAGAAGAGTTAACTGGGAAAGAAAAGCAAAGGCTTGTTGAAAAGAATCCTGCACCACAGAAAAAAATCCCTCATGATGTGTCATTTCCTGCAAGACTACACTGAGCCCTTTGGAACTGGATCTCCTGACATGCCACACACAGACCACGAACAAGTTTCCACCACTGCAGAGCAGCAACTCTAGAAAAACAAGTTACACCAAAAACCCCTAAACCCCAGACTTTCAGCCTCACTCTGGAGCTGCTCCTGAGGACTGAGAACTTTTTTTAAAAGCACAGAGTGGGGCTGCTGCAGCAGAAATTGCCCTTGTTGACATGCAGCACAGTAGTTCTGGGACATAGGGGACTTCTGGGGTTGTTAGGTGAGGAGAGGCTCCAGGGGACACCCTGGGCAGGCATCAGGTCTTTGCTCTATAGTGAGAACAGGTCTGAATGCTTCAGCATTCCAGCCTCTCCAGAAAGGCGGTGCCACTGCCAGGACAGGTCCCCCGTGCAGTCAGGCCAGGACTGCAGCACAGGTGAGACACCTGCACCTCACTGCTGCCAGAAAGGGGCAGGAAGGGCCGTTGGGGAGAAGTGCCACTGTGTCCATGGCACCAGAAGAAAGGGAGAAGGTCTGATTTCTCGTATAGAAACCAAAACCAGTGGTGTCATTTTAGGGAAGAATTACAAGTGATGTAAACACCTCTCCACACTGCAACAGCTGTGTTTAGACACATGAGGTTCCTTTTCTGCCTGCTGCAGGACACCTCGTGCCTCTACATTGCTACACCAATAGCCTGACGTGTCACTGAGCCCTGGTATCCTTTGGAGACAAGTGACAGAGGCAGGGAAGGTACAAGAGCCGCAGAGCACGTTCTGAAATCAAACAGTACTTCATTACAGAGACACAGGAGCTGAGTCAGTGGTCACTCTTTCTTCTCGCCCTCCTCGGCGATGGGGTCGGCGGGCGGCTCCTCCACGGTCGCGCTGTTGCTCTCTGAGCCGGTGTTGCTGTCGCTGGTTCCCTCCTCAGCTGTGCTGTCCACCCCTTCCTGCCCACTCTCCTTGTCCTCTGGGGTGGAGGTTCCTTCTTCACCATTCTGCTGGCTCTCTGTGCTCTCTTCCGGGTGAGGCTCTTCTGGAAAAATGTATTTCTCGGTGTCATTTACATGCAATATTTATTTAGATAGTGCAATTAGGATTTAGGGAGAAAGAGAAGCTATAATAAATCTGAGTATTCCATAGCAGTCCCTTCTGTCACTTAGAACATGCAGGGATAGGCACAGCTCAGGATCTCTCAGTGCTGAGACAAAACAACCTTGTTTGTCAGCATCCTGATGTCAGCCACAGCTGCCTGACCTCAGAATTCCAGCCACAAGAAAGCCATGTGCCTTGTTAAAGCAGAAGCACTGGAATTCAAACTCCTTGGTCCCTCTTTTCTTACACTCCTGCTGTTGCAGCAGTGACTCACTGATGTACTAGTCACTGTGACTCCTGAATCCAGCAGCATTTTTTACTGCCACAGTCCAGAGCAAGCTGGAAAATTTGCCTGAGAGCTGCACAGGAAGCATTGCTGTTGTATCATCCTGCTGGACACTGGCACTGGGACAAGGAAACACTCCCAGTTGCTCCCAGTTAACCAAAGTCTAACTTCAGGTTTAGTATTTTTTTTCCCTACATCACACACAAAGCATGACATGGGGCTCTCTGGGATCTTATCCTCTCCTCTTTTAAAAATAAGTAATTTAATGAGAAGCAAGCAAATTCCTGTGCTCGCCAAGAAGCAGTGAACTGTTCTCCTTGGAGAGCCTTTAATGCTGATCCTTGGAGGATTCTGCAGCAGACTTTCAGTTACCTGTCTCCATTGGAGTGCTCTCCTCTTCTTTCTTCTCCTCCCCCTTGCTGGCTGCCTGCTCCTCCTCGGCTGCCAAGCTGTTCTGACTGCGCTCGGCTTGCTCAGCTGCCTCCTTTTCCCTTTCCTCCTGTCTCTTGCGAGCCTGTTCCTCAGCTTGAGCAATTTCAGCTGCAATTTTTTCCATATCCACTTCCACCTTCAAACTGCATAACTAGCAATTAAAAACAAAACAAAACAAAGGAAAACTCTTTAGCTCTTTTACTACCTCAGTTACCCTGAGAAATAAATCATCAGTAAACCCCAACGATGAGTTCATTATTTCTACATGCAGCATAGTCCTTTTGATTTTACAAAGTTTATATTAAACGAAACTAGGGAAGGAGATACAGGCATATTAACAAAAAAAAAAGGGGAGAAGTAATAAATAAACAACCTAAAACCTGTTATTTGAATGCAGCCAAGGAGAGCAGAGTGCCCTCCAGAGTGGCATCAGGCCACCTTCCTCCAGCTGCTCTGAATGAATTCACCCAGCCCAGCCTGGAGGCATTTCTAAACTGTACAGGCCCAATGTCCCCCTAAAGGTCACTGAAGGAGCAGGAAATCATCCTGTGCTTAGTACCACCCACACCAGGGCACTGCCCCAGCAGCTGGGCAGTTGCTCAGAACTGAACAGAGAACTGAAGCACTTGTACCACTGTGGAACCAGCAGCTTCCTCAGAGCAAGTGAGAAAAATGAGTTGTACCCTTTTGAGCTCGTTGTTGAAAGAGTCTGTGCTTTCCAAAAATTTCCTCTTCTTTTCCTGGTGCCGCTCCTCAATTTGCAGCAGCTCAGCTTCAAGCTTACGCTGGAAATGAAACAAACAGCAAGAACCTCACTGTGCAGTCACCTAAAAACTGGGCAAAGGTACAGCTACGAATACAAATTTTCATATGGGTTTATTTTTAAATATTGGTCGAATATGTAAACATCCTTCTGCCTGCCTCTGACACCCACTAGCTCAGAAGTTCATACTGAAAAGTAGGAACAGTACATGGGTCTGTGCAGCAGTTCAAGCATATTGTAAATGAAATGCTGGGTACCTGAGGTGAAGCCTCCAGCATCAAATCTGCACATTTTCTTTCCTATTCTGCACCCCCAGGTCTGTATATACGTATCCCACAGGTCTGTATATACACAGCTCACAGGTATAGACACAATCTCCACATCAATTATATTCCCTAACACAGAAAGACCATAATTCACAGGAAAAAAAGGACAACCACCCCCTCCACCCTCCAAAACTTCTATAATTAAAAAACCCCCAGCAAATCCCTATCCAATTCTGATCTTGCTTCACCCACACACACACTGACCATGCTGAAAGGGTTCTTTTGGTAACATGAACATTTGGAAAACACAGGCATGTGCCCAAAGCTGGGTGAAAAACGTAGGTGCGACTTCACCATATGTTTTGTATGAATTTAACTTTCAGTGAAAAATGTTAGAATAGGGAAAATTTACTGCAAAAAAAGAATTATTACAAACAAGATGAGTTGTCAGGTATCTGAAATCACAACCCTACCAGTACCTACTAACCAGCAGACTTTTACACTGCGTACAGAGGGTTGTGTGTAATAATGAAGAACTATGGGACTAATTAGGATATCCCAAAGAACAAAATACAGTTTAACATGATCCTCTGGAACAGAACAGCACAGAAGGTGAAGTCTCATGTTCTGCAACTCCCAAGAAATCCCAGGGATTAGCTCCTGGAGCACATAGAACATCGACAGCCAGCAAGAACAGTCACGTAGGTGATCGAATGATCCAAGATTTGGAGTCCAGCCCAACCCCACCACGTTTTAGCTGCATCCACATCCTTTCTTTTTACCTGATGAACCATTAAGGACTGAACCTGGCGTTTCAGGACTTGCATTCTGGCTGTGGTGACCACGGAGCGGACGTCGGGCACCACGCTCTCGCTCAGGATCTCGCTGATGAGCCGGTGGTTCCTCTGGAACCGAGCCGTGGCCGTGTGCTTCATGGAGAACCCGTCGTCGTAATCTGGAACAGGAGTTTGAGGGGTAACTGCTTCGATTCCTCAAAATGAGAGCCAAGTCTAACGACACTGCACCCACTCTGCCACTCACAAACAACGAAATATGAGCCCTAACACCAGTAGTTGTCATGTCACAAAGTTCACAGTAACACACACGGAGCATCAGGGAATCACAAAAGCAGACAAAGTGTGGCCACGGCAGCATTTACCTGGCACAGCTCTAAGAGCTGATTTCACATGCATTTCCCACAACTGAAATTGGGACTGACCTAGTTATTCACTCTGTTACTTTCCACATTTCCACAGTAAGGGGGACTATTAATACACTAAATAAACAACCCATTCCTGATTAATCATGATTCCAGAACAAAATGCCAGCAGGATAGTGACTTCTCTATAAATAACCTTTGTAGCACAGATCAAAAACACTTGCTTTTTTAAAACACTGAGGACTGAAAGCATGAAGCAGTGAGACATGTTTACTCATCAATGAAAATTCAGTCATGTATTAAGAGTATTTGATTATTTATTAGTAAGTGCATTTCTCTAAGGAGAAACCAATTAAACAACAAGTATGAATTATCTCCCAGAACAATGCCACGTAGAAAAGTCCAGAAGTCTAATTTGCTTTACATTAATTATTCCTACTGGAGATGACTGTCCAACTACTCACAGAAATCTTAAGAAGCTGAACACCAGGAGATACTATCAAAGGAGAGGACTAGTTAAATGAAAATTTCTTTATTTCAAAGTGTTATAGTGTATCTCATTGAGGTATCTGATTAAACAAAGCAAAAAAGAGGTAACGGTTGGTTCTGCCCAAGTCTACTTAGCTCAGATAGCACAGAACAGAATCTCCAGTTCCCCAGGTTCCAGCTATTACAGCATGAAATGTATTTACATAAATGTTGCAATTACCTCACACGGGGGAAAGTGCTGTTTGCCATGAGCTTTATCTCAGGGGTGTGCTTTTTCAAGGGGGAAGGAAAAAAAAGGGTGTAACTGAGTACATTTTTCACCCTCAGGTTTCAACAAGTATTTGGTGATGAACTTAAAAGCAGCCATGAGGTGTGTGAGGCTGACTTTTCCCACTGGGTGGGGTGCATTTCCTTGCAGTCAAATAAACTTTTAGAATTTTCTCATCAACTTGTCAGCAGCAAGGGCACCTCACTCCCCAAACAATCTCAAATGACAGTTGTTGAACACATTCAAAGTTCAGGTGCTCTTAATCACACCAGAACTCTGCCTGTCAGATTTATGTGCTTCTGGTAATAAAGCACAACGTTCCACCCAAGCCGGATTAAATCAGGCATCTAAGCCTTTTCTAAAGCATGTGCTAAAGCCATTACGGACCTGTAAGCAGACTGATTTGGTTTGAACTATTAAGCATTACTTCACACTTAATTAAGAAGGGTTGGAGTAACTTCTGCCATGGGTGCCACCTTACTTTTGGGAACAAAGTCAGCTGCACGGAATACAATGTAATGAGAATCAGCATTAAAGCACCAAAGCAGAAACAAAGCCACGTGAAGCGCTGCAGAAGTGCACACGGGTGGTTTTCTGTATCTCCATGGGCCGTCCTGCCACGAGAGCGCCCCACTGGGAGCGCACAGGAGCTCCTTACCGTCGGGATCCTCCGCGGGCTGGATGCTCATGTAGGGCTCCCCCTTCTCCATGCGCGACTGCCGCTGCCGGCTCTCCTCTTCCAGCGCCGCCTCGGCGCGGCTCTTGGCGTTGATGTAGGCCAGGTAGGCAGGGGAGTTGTGGTAGGCCTTCATGGACTCGTTGTACTCGATCTGAAAGGTGAGCAACACGGTTTGATTGCCCCACTGGGTGATGCCCACCTTGCCACAACTGCGCTCTGTGTGACTCGCAGCGCGGTTACACAGACAAAGCTGAGCCTGAATCGTCTGGCTGAGATACAAACGACCAGATTCTCTCAGTCTTTCCTTTTTTTTACAAATCAGAACTTCTTTTATAGTCGTTTGTGTTTTAAAAATACAGCTGGTTTTTAGGTCCTTTTCAGTTTTACTACCTGGAAGTCATACGATAGCTTTGTTTTCTGAGATTTCAAATTCAAACAGCTCAGAACATTTATGATCAAGTTCTGGAAAGATGAAATTAGAGAACACAAAATATTCTCAGTAATTCTCTGGAGTTCTAACTAAACCTGTGATTCTGATTTCTTCTCTTTCCTTATGCCAGTACATCACGAACCACTTTCAAAATCATTTAAGATTTGTCCATTCTTTGACCCATCCCTGCTCTGGGATGGCACAGATAGCTGCAGCCAGACTCCTGTCTCCTCCTGGCAGCAGGACAGCAGCACTATTTTCACTTTCTTTGAAATACCTTTTCCCTTTGAATTGCTTTCTTTAATCTCACTTTTAAGATTTTGTACAGCGATTTGAGATATTTCCAATGAAAAAAATGGATATAATCTATGATATTGTTAAAGGTACCTAAAATGCTTGTTTACGATCAGGACCAGAATCCTTCTGCTTTGGCACAGCACAAATAGAAACCAGCTGGCCCCTGCCCCAAGGAGCTTACAATCTAAACATCATTACCAAGGTAAAAATAGAATTCCTGAAGGTTTTTTTCTCAGCTAAGAGCACCAAGCTTGGCAGTACTTCTCTATTGCCTTGGAATAAAACCAGCTGAGATTTGACCAGGTAGCCAGAGCCTCAGGTGCCTGCCAGTTGTAAGCACAACACATCAGCTGGACAATTCTCCCTTTGAACCTGAGGATCACAAGAACAGTCTTGCACAGGTGCTCAACACTTACCAACCCAGACACGAGGCAGCTGTCCTCTCTTGTCATTAAGATCAATAAAACCAAAACAAAAGCACAAGAAAATCCTACAAGTGGTAGCATTTTCTATTAAGAAACAAAACACTAATGCCACAGCGTGGAGTTCCACCAGGAAAACCAAACCCCACGTGACTGGAAGTCTCTTAGGAACATGTTCATGACAACAGCAGTAGTTGCAGAGCACCAGTTTTGAAAGAGGATTTTGGTGTTGAGACAATCTTTTCAATACTGATGTTGTACAATCAAATCCATTCATTAAACAGTTAAAATCGACACTCAATTATAAATACTTCATTTTGAATTAGGTCTAAAAACTGACCAGTCACAGTTGATGCACAGTTATTTAAAAAAATCTAAGAGACGTGTCAGGACAAACTTCCATTTAAGTTACATACAGGGCTCTCGTGAATGCCTCAAACACCCCTGCATGGGGAAGATGAATTTTTCTTCTCAGACCAGTTCCTAGAAGAATCAGCTGTAATAAACATCCCAGATTTCTTCCATTTACCTTTTCAGCTTCATATTCATTCAAATACTCTTGCTTCTCTTCATCAGTGAGATCTCGCCACATTCCTCCAATAATCTTGCCAATTTCCCATAACTTCAAATCAGGATTGGACGCCTTCACTTGGTCCCAGACCTTAACAGAAACAGCTGGAGCTTTACTAATGATATCTAAATACTTCCAAATTAAACATTTTATATTGTCATCTCAGTGTTCTTTCTGGAATCACCATGAAAAACAGGATAAAGTTAGGAATGAGTCTGGCTAAACTATCTGGATTATTTTCTGGGGCAGGAAGTCAGTAGGAAGCCAGCTACTGAACCAGGCAATTGCTGAGTGGCTTTGGTCTCATGGGAATATTGCCTTTAACCCTCTCAATTCTCTTCTTAAATGAACATCGCTGCATCTCGGGGAAAAAATTGCTACTGAGTAAACACATCCAGCAGTAGATTATGACAAAGAGACTGAGCTTTTCAGATCAGAATGTAACATTTCACAATATTTCAGTCTTGCTGATCAATCTGAGTTCCAACAAGTTCTGACTCCACCAAAAAGGTTTCTAACTTTATAGGGAAAAAAAAAGGAGAGCTGCCAGTGTAATTTCTTGCTGCACCACTTGACTTTTTTTTTTTTTTGGTGTGTGTGTTGATGTTTTTTGGCCTAAGACAGACATGCTGGTAAAGATACTTTACCAGAAGTGGAAGAAATTCCTTCTGGCTCACCTGCTTCAGCCAGGCTGCCATGCCCTCCCCATGCCCCATCAGATTCCAGACTCCACAAGAGTCTCTCTCCTACTTTCTGTCAAACAGTTCACAGAACAGCGAAGCAAACGTTGCCACGGGCTAGGGTGGTGAAGGAGAACATGCAAAGTCCACTCATTGCTACTCTTCAGTCCAGCTACAGCACTGCACCAAGCCCAGAAAACGCAAGGAATACTTCCTTTATATAAAAAAGTTCTGTCAGTAAGTCACAGGAACTTCTGAATGTGGCGGGGTGGATCCTTGTCAGCAGACAGTGGTAGGAATTAGGATTTTAGCAATTTTCCCCCCAGAAATTGGCAACTGTGTGACCAGACTACTGCTGCCTTTGTTCTGCAGGGCAGACTCTGTACTTTACATTCCCTTAAAGAGAGCGCAGGCTGTTAGGAGTCAACGTTTAGAAGCTGAAACTAAGATCATAGCAATTAATTGTTAGCACAAACGAACACTGACTTTATTACTGATGGACACTGTAATACCCACCTTCCGGCTGTACCTCATGTAGGGCATCAGGGGCTTGTCTGGGGGTTTGGGGGGCTTTGGAATGGTAATACCAGAGGAAGCCTATAAAAGAACCGGATAAATCCATTCGTTAATGGGATCGCTGAACAGTTTCTACACGCACTAGTTTTGGAAAACACTCATTCTTGTGCATTCACACACCCCCACCAAGAGAAGCAAGCAACATCACCAAAATAATTACCCAGTCTGTAATTGAACAGGCACTAGCTAGAGCTGGTCCTCACAGGAATGATTTCCAGTGTAAGTTTGTCCTTTTCTCTGTAAGTTTACAGAGTGGTAACTAGATAAGTCCTCAAAAGGGCTCCATGTTCTTAAAACTGAACTACACAGCTTAGGAACTGACATGTAAACACTAATCCCAGAAGGTTGTGTTTTTCACTTCTGATGCTTAATTTATTTTATCTGTTTTGACAAATTTAGTGTGGCTACTGTACAGGTGAAAAAAGATACGAAGAAAGTTAAGTACATTATCAAATAATTTTAGCAATTATTTTTCTGCAAAATTTGTCAGCAGTAATTTGGAGCCAATTAACAGACTCTTTATGAAAAGAAAACAACCCTATGCAGCTAAAAGGTAAATATGTGCTCTACTTGTAGCCAAGCTGTAATGAATTGTCCCAATTAGCCTGGAACTTGCTCCTGTGCTCTGTCTTCCTTTGGCTTTACGCTGCCAGACCGTGCTGGCACCACACAAAAGGCCACTGAGCTTTACTGCTGCTGCTGGAAAGCTGCTGGGTCCCCCTGCATCCCCTCAACCCACAGAACACCTGACAGGGCTTGCTCCTAAAACAGTGCAATGGCATCACAGCCCCTGTCAACTGCAGGGTCTGAAACCCTCCACTCTTCCAGCACTTCCACATGCCAGGAGTTCTATTAAATGGGACTATTTGCATGAAAATATAAAGCAGGTTGAAGATCTTTCAGGGCTTTGGCCTGCAGGTCAATACTTGGGTGTAGCCCAGAAGGCTCATGTTCAATACTCAGTTTTCCTCCTGATAGGTTTTTGGTTGGTTTTTTTTTGTTTGCTGAATTTATGGAGCTCTATGAACAATGCATACAGAACTGTGTATAAAAAATGTGCATGAGGTATATGCATTACCAAAATGTATACATAGATACACATACAGATGGGTTGGAAAAACATTAACGGAAACTGTTTAATGCTTTTAAATTAAGAGGGGTTTAAAGACACCATCCATATACTGGGATATGCATGGCAGAGCAGGCTGTGTATGCTTGTGACATACAGAAACAATGGAAGTTCTCAGACAAAACCTGACTTAGTCTTGTTTAAGGAAAGTATCCATTTGGACAGTCAATTCCAGTTTGTAGAGGAAGGTCCTTTCTGTAAATGCTTTAACAAATTGGATGAACTTCATATATGAAGTTTGAAAGAAGGTTTATATGAGAAGCATAAAAAGAGTACACTTAAAAGCACCACGTATTTGGTCCTTGAGAAATCTTTGTATCACCTTCCAAACTGATCAGAAGTTTTGAGGTACAAAGTTCTATATGGAAAAACCTTAAAGTTGTAAGATATTTAAGAAAATACCAGGGATTTACTCTGCTTCTGCTGTGTTATAAAAGTGTTACATTTCCACTGTCTATTTTTGTTTCCTAACTGCATACAATGCTAGGACTTGATTCATGTTTGAAAGAAGCTGTCACCTCCCTCATCACTCATCTCCATCTCACTTTGTTTACTCCATGAAAAATGAATATAACATCCATTTCCCACACACTGACACATACGAGCTGAAAGGATTATATTTTATTATCAACATCACACTTTTGTTGAAAAAATAATGACTGAACTTGGGACTGTGCAGTTATCACCAGACTAGAAGACCAGAAAGAAAAATAAAGGCCTGTACCTCTCGCACGGCTCAGCAGGATGATGCAACAACTATCAACGATCTCCAGTTTGCAAAATGTTCTTCCTTATTTTTGTACCAATGAACCTCGGCAAAAAGAGCAGTTCCCTCCCTCCAAAAATTCATACCCAGCTACAGAACCTTCTCCTATGCATGCAGTGGTCACTGAAGACCACAAAGTCTGTCTTTTTGGATGTCTGCATCATACACCATTACCAGTTTTCCCTGCTGAGTAAAAACCCATTTTCCTGCAAAAGGTTTCAGAGTGAAGGGGAAGGGAGGGAAGGTGAGGAATAAGAATCAGAAGTTGTTGTGGGGTTTTTTTATAAAGAAGTGGCAGCAGCCAAGACTCCGAAGAACCTAACCCTAAAGCCATTTCTGGTCAGTTCCTGGTGTTTGCTGGAGGATGTAATAGTTGATTCTCCTACCGTGACCCGGCTGTTGGTGCCCGGGTTCCCTCCCAGCCTGTAGTTGTTGTAGGCCAGATGGCTGTATGGATTGTATCCCACAAACCCCGGGGTGCTGGGCATTTGCTGATGGAAACAAATGAGACAAAAACACGAATGAGAAATGAGCTCAAACGAGGAAAACACAGAAATGAAAATGAACTACAATATGGCATGCAAAAGCAACCAGAATTCAAACAAGCAATGAGGTGTAGCAGTTGGTGTCTTCCCAACACACGCAACTTACTTCAGTATAAACCTAGTAAGGAAACAGGACTTTAAGCAAATGTGTCACTACAAACTTCTGTCTGAAATTGGTGACTTTATTTCTATTAATTGTGTAACTCATTTAAACAAGTATTCTGTAAATTCAGTTCATGGCCGATAAAAGTTTTCCAACACAAGCCATCAAGGAATTCAGAAGACTCTTGTCTCCCAAAGGTGAAAGTTACAGGGCAACACAGCACCCAGTGATGGGGCAAAAATCCACAGTACCCACCCACATTTATTACACCAATGAAATTCCCTGTCTCCTTTTCTTCCCTGAATTCTGCCTTCCCAACAACTGGGGCAGGGGAGGAAATCTCTCCAAGCACCATTTGTGCTCCACTGCCAGTGGCTGATGACAATTCCCAGAGATATCCCTCTGTTATAAGGCAGGCTGTAGACTCAAGAGAGCTGAGGAACTCTACAGCTGCAGTAAGACCTGTAAGTTAAAAACTTTAAACTAGTCTTCACACACCACCAAATCCAAGACAATTCAGAAGTTAATCAATACGTCTTCATTCATTCATGAAAGTGGAATATTCTCACCTCAGTCACGCAGAAAAAAAAAAAAATCATCTTGTTTCTTTATATTCCTTTCTCACTTAGCAATGGACACTCAAGTTTCACAAGGTTCCCTGTAGTCCCCTTTTCAAATAAATTTCTTTTTTCCATTATCCCCATTTTCCCCATCAGATTTTGTTGGAAAAACAGATCAACTATTTAATGGTAATTGTGATTAAGTCCTGACTGTGGTGGTTCTATGATTCCACTAGGATTCACAAGAGCCTGGAGTGTTTCTGGACATTTAAATGTCATTCCCACGGTGTCCCACTCTCCAGCATCCCTAATAAACGTTCCAAGAAGTCTTTCACAGGGATTCACTGACTGGACCTGTTCCATATTACAGTTATAGAAATTTGACAAATAGGTTCAGGGCTCTAAGAACCAAAGTATGACACATAAAAACACTGAACAGAAGTGTCCTAGGAGCTGACTACAGTAATTAGGAAGGTTTCAAGTCAATGCAGACACACTGCAGGAGTTTATTTCTAAACACACAAGTGCAGAGGAAAATTATCCTTTAACAGTCAGTCTTCAGTAGAGATTTTATTGCCAAGCTTTTTAACTCAGTCACAGCAGCTGATGTGCTCATTTGTATGCCTGGCTCATGGCATACACATTCACTGCTCCATAAGGCACTTGTTTACTACAGTTTTTTGTATTACCATAACAACAGGTTTTGAATATGTTGAACTACACCTCTTCAATAAAACCAGGTGACAATTGTAATCTCCGTCTGCTTAATTCTTTATTTCTGCAAGACAGGATTTAAATGTTACCAGGAGCTACCTTGCATCACATGGAGAATTTTTATTTCAGGTGCAGTACTGCAGTTTTGAGAATTACTAGGATTTTGTTGACTGCAGCACCTGGAATTGGCTGTGGAAGAACAAGCAAGGTTATTTGGCTACTTTGCATTTAGAGAGCACAGATCATCACATGAAGGGCTGTAGAGAATACAACACAAAATAAAATAAAAGGTGCTTGTAAGACAGGCAATGCATGTCACTGGTTGCAGTTCTGAGATGTGCTTCATGTATCCTTCTGAAGGACTGTACCACATCAACCACTGATGAGCACATTAAATATGAACCATTTAACATCTGTATCCATGCTACATCCCAGAATAGTCACATGTGTATGCACAGCTCTCGATGCAGGAATCCAGTGGTCAGAGTGGATCCATCATGCTCCTTCTAACACTGCCACAGATCTATTTTGCTGTGTGCAAAATGAAAACTCTGAGCAAACTACACAAATAAAGTTTTATTTATGTAAACTTATAAAAACATAACTTGTATTTATGCATTATATAATTTTCAAGCCTCTTCCTGTAAAGTATGGCACAATAAATTTGAAGGATCACATTCCTTCGAACTCCCATCCTGCAGAGATCAAGGACACACTACTGAGTAACAGCTTCCCAATTTACTTTGGTAAAAAAAATTCATTATAGCATCTCTGCTCAGTCTTCTGTACAAAAGATTTGTCATAAAACCCGAACTATTCATAAATGTGACCAAAGATGTGCTTTTACCTTCAAAGAGTTGCTGCCCACAGCACACTGGTACTGCAGCACCTTTGTACATCCAGGAAGGTCACTGGACAGGATTCAAAGCTCCTGTTCATGTTCTCCTCAGTATCAGGCCACACCACTTTACTAGAAAGCAAAGTACTTCCCATGCCCTAGACTCCAAAATACCAGTGATTTCAAGGAATGCAAGACTGGCATCAGGAGTGTTCATTATTCTGACTCGATGTGACAGGATGTTTCACAATCCTACGTTCCACTGAAAAGCAGCTCAGTACAACTGAAACGTGGAAAAATGCACTGTCTGCCCATGATCTGGGCACAGGCTGAGCAGGATAATTTACAATCCAATCTCAGTTGATTCTTAACTATTCCAATACTGCTGCAATCCACTGTGAGTCTTTTGAGACAAGTGACTGCTCACAGAAAATTCAGTGTCTGGGAGATCCAGCCTTAAAGGCAAAACAAATTTATTCAGCTTCCCAAACTTCTCAAAAAAGAATGCTATTAATTTCAGCAATTCGTATCACATTAACATTGTGTTTCCAATATAGGAAGGTGATGTAACTCTGTAATTATTGTTCTGGGAAGTTACTAAAGGCTCTGTGTTAACGAGAAAAATCACTATACTTACGGTTGCAGGAGCTGGGGTGGGAGGTGGGGCATAGGATGGCCTTTCTGTTAAGATAGAAATGTAAGCACATTTTTTTTTTTTTCTTGAAAATCTGAACGAATTCTTAAGGCATCTGCTCTGGCCAACATTTTTAAAGGAATTTACAAAACCAAGCAAATTCTACTCTGAAAGACTTTGCGTTTTGCCACTGAACAGCAAAAAGCAACACAAGAAAAAGAAAAGAAAGAAAAATTGAAACCCCCCATTGCTCTAGTTCCAGCCTTTTATTCAAGCACAAGACTAAGGAATATGAAATTCATTTATATGCACACCAATTACATGGAGGGAAAGCAAAAATGCAATCCAACTGGATTTAGGAGCTGTGATATCTGGATTTCCTACGAAAACAATATGCCAGGAATCAGCCACAGCAGGATTTAAGGCCAAGAGTTTAGTCACTACATTTGCTAATTTCTTTTAATGCCAAGAATAATGGCATCATCTCACAAACAGGTTCTGCGGAACCAGATCTTTAAAATATCAAGTTAAAGAAAAACCTTTAAAAAAAAAAAACTTACTTGACATTTTGATAGTCAAATTTTCAGCCACCTGACATTATATTTGTACTTCTGCAAGACAAAAGAAGATCACGGTAGTAAGTGTTGTGCCTTTCCCCTCAATAGATCTTTGAAGCTTCAAAGTTGTTATCGATACCAGTGATTATCAAAGTTTATCAATTTTGGAATACAGACAAAAGAATTTTCAGAAACCAAGGTGTTATCTCTTTGAAAAACTAATGGACTTTCCAAGGAATCTGGCCTTAAATAGCTGTGCAAGAGCACACAGGTTTAGGTCACCTTCATATTAAAGAGTCTAAATAAATATATTTGGCCCCTTAAGGAAAAAAAAAGAACATACCCCATTATTTTACACTCACTGTTTCCGAAATCTGGTATTAATACATAAATAACCAAATGATGTATTTCCTTTACGGGGTACATACAACAACCACGAGCCCGGCAGCTGCGATCTGACAGGCAACGCTTAACCTTTTAGCACCGAACCCGGGAGTGCGTCAAACAGCGCTGTAACAAAGCGTTTTTTCGGCCTTTCTCTTCAAATAACGCCACGGCGGCTGCAATCTCCTTCAGAATCCCTACTAACGACGCGCTCACACGCGGGGCTGGCTCGGGGAGATCGAGCGGAGCCTGAGCGGGCCCAAGGCGGCTACCGGGGGGGATGGGGGTCCCTCGGCCCCACCGCTCCCTCCCCGGGCCCAGGGGCC
>VXBQ01008684.1:19736-69236 GCA_013400175.1 Phainopepla nitens | reverse complement strand
CCCGCCGGCCCCCCCGCCCTCCCCCGCTCGCCGCGGCCGCGCTCCCTTTGTTCCCACGGGCCGGGGCGGCGGCCACGGCGCCTGCGCACTGCGCTCCGCACTTTCGACACGCCGGCCGCTGCCCGCCGGTGACTTCCCGCTCGCTACGGGGCGGGCTCTGTTCGGCTGCTCCGCGCCCCACCGAGGGGCCAGGGCCGTCTCCACACCCTCCGGGACGGCGGCGACTCCAGAGGCCGTGGCGAATCTGCGGGATGTAACCTGAGCGCCGCGCGAGGGGCGGCCCCGCCCGCCATTAGCGGCATGGAGGCGCTGCTTCACGGTGTGCGGGGTGGCAGCGGGGCTCTCCAGACTCTCAGTGCCCGGCACCGCGCTCGTCCCCTTCCCCTGCGCTAGGCACCCCGGTCACAGTGGCCCGCGTGGTGGTTGCCAGTGGCGAGTCCGCGGCATAGAACGGGCGCGCAGGAAGGGCCTGCGGACGCCTCGTGCCCGCTGCGCTTTAGCGCCTTTTCGCCCTCACGAGCAGCAGGCGGCTCCTGAGGAGAGTTTGGCGCCTTTTCCCCTCACGGGCAGCGGGCGGTCCCTGAGGAGAGTTCGGCGCCTTTTCCCCTCACGGGCAGCGGGCGGTCCCTGAGGAGAGTTCGGCGCCTTTTTCCCTCACGGGCAGCGGGCGGTCCCTCAGGGGAGTTTGGCGCCTTTCCGCTCACGGGCATCAGGCGGTCCCTGAGGGGAGTTTGGCGCCTTTTCCCCTCACAGGCAGAGGGCGGCCCCTGAGGGGAGTTTGGCGCCTTTTCCCCTCACGGGCATCAGGCGGTCCCTGAGGGGAGTTTGGCGCCTTTTCCCCTCACGGGCAGCGGGCGGTCCCTGAGGGGAGTTTGGCGCCTTTTCCCCTCACGGGCAGCGGGCGGTCCCTGAGGGGACTTTGGCGCCTTTTCCTCCTCACAGGCAGAGGGCGGTCCCTGGGGGGAGTTTGGCGCCTTTTTCCCTCACAGGCAGCGGGCGGTGCCTGAGGGGAGTTTGGCGCCTTTTCCCCTCACGGGCATCAGGCGGTCCCTGAGGGGAGTTTGGCGCCTTTTCCCCTCACGGGCAGCGGGCGGTCCCTGGGGGGAGTTCGGCGCCTTTTCCCCTCACGGGCAGCGGGCAGTCCCTGAAGCGCCCCGGCCCCGGGGCTGCCATGAGGCCACGGGAAAACGCTGCGAGGTCGTGTCTGAGCCCGAATAATATCCCATAAAAGCAGCCATGGAGTCAGGTGAACCATCCGTCAGTGCTGGGGGATCCTGGTCTTTGCACAGTGTAGTGCCGAAATGGCTGTTCGGGATGGCAGCGCTTCCAGAGGCGGTTGCGTGGAGCAGGACGAACTCTGAGGGCAGCGGGAAGGTGCCGGCGTGTGGGAGAAGGTCAGAGGAAGAGGATGGCATTAGAGACGGCTGGGAAGGCAGCGAGATGGACCCCGGGTAATAAATATGATAATATATGATAATTGTCAACTAAATCAGCCTGACCAACTCAAAACGCTCTGCTGCTGAATCATACCGGATTATAAATTACCTAGTAGTCTAGGAGCAGTGGAATAGTCCAGAATTCCGTGCAGAAATCAGCAAAGCTATCACACACAGGTAAAACCCTCACGATTTTCAAACAAGGTGAAGCATGTGGCTCTGAGGATGTGAGGAGAATGAAGAGTTCCAGACCTCAGCGTTCAGCTTTAAGAGCCTTTTACACTGAAAATTGTAAAAGTGACTGAATTAAATATGAAAACTTTAGCAGTGAAACTTGAAATCAAAAGTTTGATGTTGAATGTTTGACGTTGGAATTGAATGTTTGGCCTTGAAATGCTCTCATGTGGCCAATAAGATATATTTTTAGACATTCACGAGGGAGAATTTGGGTGGATCTGAAGGATTCTGACCCAAAGGATGGTAGAAGGTCAGAAGAAGAAAAACTAACTGGACTTGGGTTGCTGCAAGTTGGGTCCATTTTTCTTGATGCCTGCAGTTCCACTGGCTCAATTCGTTTTCATGCTTAAATAACTTATTTTAATGAACAAATAAAGAGAGTTTCCCCCTAGTTTCATACATTCACTTCTAGTTTATTAATAACAAGGTTTTGTTGATAGTGTAAATTGCATTTAATGTTAAATTAAAAATTGAAATTTTGAAATACTTATTAATTATTTTTAAATTTAACTTTAATTTTTAAATTTGAATTATTTAGAGTGTAGTTTTAAAATGGAATTGTTTATTATGGTGTTCAAGTACGTTTACGGAAATTCACATTCCATACTAATAGTTCTAAATCATTATATGTTTTTAAAGCCAGTGTATTTCCTAGTTTGTTTTATTCTCCCATTTTTTTCTTACTATGCTCTTTGCCTCAATTCCATCTTGTGATAGTGAAAGGTTTTGCCAGTATACACTTTTTAATGTCCTGTACAATATATACATAGTTTTACTGATTTAATGGAATTGTTTATTCTGCACCGTGCTCACCAGGGGGATGTAAAAACTAATTCTTACCCAACTGTTTTAATTACCAGCAGTTTCATAAGCTCTGGAATGAGGACAGTCAGTCACTGGGAAGTAGGTTGAGACAATGAAACTTGTTTTTACATCAGCCGTTTGCAGGTGCTGCTTGGCAGAGGCTCAGCTGGTCTGGATTTAATTAGAACCACAGAAATGAAGAATTCTCTGCCATTAATGAAGAATTCTCAATGTTAATTTTTTTAAATTCAGCTTTACAGTGACCTAAAAATGAGGGTGAGATGTTGTTATTTTGATGGCCACGTGGAGTTCACACTGACACTTTGTGGAAGTTTACAGCTTAGTGAACAAAAGAGTTCTTTGCCTTTGAAGAGATGGAATTTGTGAATAATGCAAAAATAGATACATACTGAAAGTAGTGAAAACTTAGTTAAAACCAGAATGCCCACTTGAACCAGGCCTAGAGGAGCAGAAGCTACTGAAGTCAGTATCAGGAAGGCACACGTGAAGAAAATAGCCAAGGTGACTGGATTTGCCAGGGAAATCGAGTAAGTTTTGTAGCAGGAGGACACTCACATGTTATGGTAAAGATTCTGAGAGAATTTGTGTCTTTCTAATTGCAGAGAGGAACTTAGAAAACACTTGTTACAGTGCTACAGATTTTCCTATCTGCAACTTTTATTTTGCATTTCTCTTGTACTCCTTTCCACTTAAGGAGAAGACATTGACACACACAAAATATGCATGGACAAACTCCATTTTAATACTTTTTTTATTGTAGTACTATCATTTACTTTGGTAAATTCGTATCCCTGTTTAAAGTGCCTTAAAGCAGTTAAAACTTAGTTTAAATTCAAGTATTGTAAAATGTACAGAGTCTAAGCACAAAAAAGAGCTGCATAGTGAAAATATTGGAGCAGGCTGATACATTCAGGATGCCAAGTACTCAAGTGGTAACAACATCAGCTCATGATTCAGGTTAAGGGTAATCAGCGAGTTTGATACAGTTCAGACAGGACGGGGCAATACTGATGCATTGTTGTTGCCATGAACAAAGGATAGAAGCATAAATTAACTCTGAAAGGATCTGCAGTATCACTTCTGTACACATGCCATAAGTAATAAGGCAGATACTGACACTGAAATCAATCCTTACACGCTGTAATCCAGCAAATCCTGTGCGTGGGTTTTCTGAGTCCCAGCAGTCCCAGTGTTCCAGTGGGAGCTGTGACATCCATCCTCTTCAGAATCCTCACAATCAATCATTCTTGTCTCCATACAATCTTGAGTCTTTGTTTGAAATTCGTCCCGTAAGGTTTTAAAGAAGGATTGCTGTTCCTCTGTGTACTGGTGCAGGGGTTTCTGTTGGGGTTTGTGTTTGCCCACAGCTACTTTGGGTAGGAGTGAGGAGTACTTAGGGTGTCTGGTTGAATTGTATTTTGAATTTGTAGCCCTTATTTTGGCCAGTTAATTTGAAGTAGTAACAGTTGTACCCTGGCATAACAGTGACTTGTCACATGGACTAGATCAACAGCATCACTTACCTGTGGTGTTTGTCAGAAGAGAAATTTTTTGAAGATATTTTAATGCACATTGATGTAATAAACGAAATTATTGGAATGCCAGCATTCAAATGGTTGTTTGACTCCTCCCATTTGAACAATCAGAGAGTAATTTCATTTGCCTTCGGTAAGAGACTTGTAGTACAGGTGTGTGTGGACACGTAAGAAAATGATTGATTTTTTCAGGGGAAATTACTGCTTCAAAATCAGATGAACAATATGGCTAAAATGTTACTGGATTGTAACAACGCTTTTAAAATGGGTGTATAAGGATGTAGAGGAAAGACATTTTTGCTCAGTTGTTGCTTGAAAAAAAGGAATTTAAAAATACTAGCCACTTTTAAAAGAAAACTCTTTGTTAATAGTTCATGTATTTTAAGAGTATTTTTGTATGTAATTTTTGCTGTTAGAAAGTATTATTTTAAAATATATTTCTAGAAGTATGGCAGCTGTGATATAAATTATTGCAAGGATTCACCAGTCATTATATGAATTATATTGAATAATTAAGAGAAGTGAGTAGGCATTTCTCATTTTTGGAAAGAGAAAACAAGTTCTCTTTTACAAAGGCAGAATATGTCAAACTACAAAGTTCTAGTTTAATTTTTGTAGTATTTGGTGAAATTCTACAAAACAACAAAAATGAGAACATGAAAGGGCTGCACCCAGAGTATAAAACCAGTAAAAGTTGGGTTTCTTGGAATGGGGACCCCCTTGCTCTTCACTGTTTCTTATAAAGGACTTCTATGGTTTTATTGTGTCGATCCAAGTGCCTGGTGAGATGTTGGGGTTGTAGCAGACAGCAGCCATGGGAGTCCATCTACAGTTTATTTCCAGAGCCCCTTGTGGATGCACTTTGAGGGAATTGGCTGAGGTTAAGGTTTGATGGATGGGATGCTGCAGGATCTCCTCATCACCAGCCTGACTTCAATGTCGGGGAGGGTTTTCTTTTTTGTGTGCAAACACCCTTCCTCTGTGGCTGCCAGGTGGAGATCAAAACGCAAGGAAACAGACTTTTTCCTTAAGCGAGGGTTGTCCTTAAAGAAAGAACCTTCCCATTCCTTAATAACTTCATCCACTTTTTCTGTCCTGAAACAATAAAGAAAATGTATTTATGGTTTTTTAGGCTGTATTAGTTATCTATCTTCTGAACTGCTTTTAAAACAGAGAGAGAAATAGCATCATAAATAGTTACTTTATATGGTACTGAGATAACAGAGGAGTCTTTTTTTTACAGGTTCATTTTCCAGAGAAGCTAAATAAAGGATGAGAGTTCATTATGTTCTTGTTTTTGTACTTTTAGGTAGACATGGCTACAAAACCACTGCTCCAAATACATTAGGCAGTTTGTTTCCAAGGAAAAAGTTTGGAATCCAAGCTCAAAAAATTTTGCAAGAAACCTCAGTACTGTTGTGGGCAGGACAGAATTCCTGCATCTGAAAACCTTCAGAATAGGGAGGAGAAAATCTACCTTAGACTCAAACCTCAGAATGTGGAGCTATATTACATTAAAGAGAAAAAAAGGCAGAAGTAAAACAGGGAGAACTGAAAAGCCAGTTGATCCAGGAATATTGAGGCATCCAAATCCTGTTGATTCAATTCTGTGTTTGTGTCAGAATTCAGATCTGAAAGTCAGGCTGGGGGCCTCACCCAGCTGAGTGCCCTGCACTGTGGGGTGCAGATCTGAGCGTGTGATGAGCAAAGATAAATGTCACCTATGGGGTGTGGCTGGTGCACCTTATGATGGCTTTCATTTTTTCAGCAGCTGATTATGGTTCAGTGTCAGGAATGGCCCACTACACTGTGTTTAAAGGTAACATTAAATTAGTCTACAAAAAAGCTTAAAGAGCAGCAGGAAAAAAAAAATAAAATGAGGCAATCCAATACTATTAAAGTAATTTCAGGTGAATAACACATCCTAACAGACTTTCCCATGCCTACTTGGGAGCCAGGCTCTCCCTCCCCTGTTTGGGGAAACGTAGGAGTTTCCAAGGAGCAAGTTGGAGCAGCTGAGCCTGAATTTATGTGCATAAATATGCCCCAGAGGGACTTCCCAAATGTGGTCTGGGCTCTTTGCTTTCAGCCTTAGCAAGATGAATTATTCATAGTTTCATTCTTAACAGAAATAGAAATTACAAATCAGAAGCACCAGCATGGTATTGTTTGCTTATGAAGCCAATGCTAATAAAAAGAACTTTTAAATGTAATGTGTTGTTAAGCACTGCCATTTAGTGCAGCTTCAGGAGCTCTCACTGTTGCTTCTGGAGCTCCTGGGCTATGTGGGCACGATATAACAGATACCAAATAACGGAAAATTCAAAGCTACTGAAACGTAAGCTCCACCCTTTACTTCCAGTTGTTATTTTGTGAAATTCCTGTTTATCTTACTGTACAGTGCCATGAGCTTCAGCACTTTCCTTCATGATATTTCCATCTAGTATTGCTTGTTTTGTCATCAGTTCCACCTTCTTTGGTTTGTGCTTCTTTACACCCTCTGTAAAAGAATATGCAAGTACACAGTGAGCATGCAGAAGGGCACGGGCAGTACGCAGGACCTGGAGGTATTTCCCTACATTGGAAAAGGTCCTCTTTAATATTCAGGGATTTGTAGTTATGAACAGTTAGGGCCAAAATCCCTTAAGGAGAATTTGCCTGAAACTCACCTGAAGGCAGCATAAAGGTGATCTTGCTAGTGCTGGGCTTTTTGTCATCCTTCTGGGCAGGTATTGAGCAACGGAACCTGCAAAAAAAAGTGATTACAGGCATCTAATAGTATTGAATCACTTTAATTCCTAACTTGTCATACGAACAGCTGTGAGAAATTTCAAAATATGAGAGTCATCAGTTCTGTTTGATGGTGGTGACTGTTTGTTGAGATTTCTCATTCTGAGCCCAGAACTGGAGGGATTTACTGACAATGTCTGTGCAGTTTCCTGCAGGGGTCTGCCCTGCTCTGAGACAGGGACTCCCTGCCCAGCACTTCATGTGTGTGGGCTGGCCCTGGATGCTCTGAGGCCTGAGGGGCCCCCCGTGACCTGAGTGCCTCCAGTGAGGCTGCAGTGCCTGAGCTGCTCTCTGCAGTGAGTGTGAGACTCTGAGCGCCAGAAACAGCACAGTCAGTGAGGCTGCCTTACAATGAAACCTTTTGTAAGACTTTACACTGTCATTTTTCAATGTTTGGTTCCTGTATTTACAATTCTGATTATTTGAGGCCTTCAGAAATGGAACACAAATTGGAGATCTTTTTCTCTAAGCAGCGAGTACCTGCTCTCTTCTTGCTCCAACAGACTGCGGTATGTCGCTATCTCCTCCTCCAGCTTCATCCTCGTGTTCAGGAGAATTTCGTGCTCTCGAAGCTGTTTCTCAATTCCCTTTCTCACTTCCAACAACTCTTTCTCCAAGCATTCAATCTCACCTTCCAAATTTTGTAGCTGCATGTGGTACTGCTGCTCCGTGGCCCGCAGTGAACGTTCCAAACCCTTTTCCTGTGAAATTTCAGATATTTTAAGATTTTGCAAAGTTTGTGTGTAAAGTCGTTACACACATACATGGTTTCATTAACAAACTATATTTTTACATCAGTTCTTGTTAAGATTATTCTTTAAGAACAGGAGTAAAGCTTTCAAGGTAACACTTCGGCTGAGAAATTTTCCAGTAGAATCTCTGGTAGTTTAAGATCAGATGAAAGTGCAGCCACCTTTTGCACAGCAATTGACTGCCTTGAGTTTACAGATCTCTTATTTTACAGTTAAACAATGTCCAGCTCGTGCTGTATGAAGTGTCTGTGTGCTCTTGGAGCTTTTCCGTACTGCTGAATTGAATAAACAGCTGACATTTTATCATTAATGAATTGATAAATCTGGCCCACACATTAAAGAAAGCTCATAAACATGCTGTGAATTGGTAAGGCAGAATGACGAGGAGTTTGGTGGGGGAGTGAAAACAGGAGGAGGTGTGGAAACAGGATACCACGTGTGTGTGGAGTGGCAGATCCTGCTCCAGAACGCGTGCTGGGTCAGTGTGTGTGAGCGAGGGCTCTGTGAGCAGCTGGAGCTCCCCAAAGCTGAGCATTCCCTGATGGATTTCTGCTGTATGGTGGCTGTGACTGTCACAGAAATTGACTGTGACATAGTTTACATCAAAGACGGGACTTTTTTTCCGTGAGATTTCAGGTTTCATTTCTAACTCTTACCACAGCGTGGAGAGACTCGATTTCAATCTGCATGTGGTGCCACTGCCGTCGGGCTTCACACAGTTCTGCTCTGGCTGCCTTTAGTGCTTCTGCATCTTTGTCCATTCTTTTACTTGTACCTTCTTCTAACTGCAGGGGACATACAAAACATAACAATATTAAAAATACTCAAATAATGATAATAAATTGACACATAAAAATGCTTGGTTGGAATTTTTGTTAGAGTTGTATAAATGTGTGAAAGCTCACAGTAAGGAGTTAATATTTTCTGTACTGTGTAGAGCTGAAAGCCCTTGTCCCACCGTGTTTGATGGGAAGTGGTTGGCCACATCTCTATCCCTGGCACCTTTGTCCTAGAGGAATTCTCATACAAATTACCCAATTGTATTGAGACCTCACTCACCTCCGGAGTAAAGGGACTTAGAGGAGGTGCAGATGGTTCAAGTTTGAATAAAGTGCTTTGGTTTTAATGCATTTTTGATTTCAGGGTTTTAGTTTTTTTTTCCTTTTATCCTGTTAAAAGTAGTTTTTTTAAACCACTCTTGATCGTGTGTGGGCTGTTTTAGATTTAGACTTTGATTTCAATAGTTGTTCCTGCATGTAACTTCCAGAATGATTGTTTGGCTTACGGAAGTTATTTTTCTTTTTTGATTCTGAGTTTCCCTGCAAGTGGTGAAGAAGCCATAAGCCCTTAAAACAGCACTTGCTCTTATGCATATTTTACTGCTTTATGCAGGTTCTTATGATGACATTGACTCTAAGAAAAGAATCTCTTTAATTCAGGTCTTACGAACTAAGGAAACGAAGAGTTTTGTTCCCCTGTACATCCTGACCTATTGCAACTTTACCAGATGATCATTTTTGTGAAAAATCTAGGTTTGTCTCCTCCACAAGCGAACCCCCAATGTTCTTTGCTTCCCCTTTCTTGCCTGGGTACTGCAGAATTTGTGTGACAGGATCAAACCAATTGGCATTGGCTGCTTTGTGCCAGCACAAAGATAAACTTGGCTTCCCTGTCGGGTGTGCAGCTGCCGTGTGTCTGGCACTGCTGGTGGATCAGCCAGGCTGCAGCAGCGTCTGGCCTGTCCTTAAAACCAACCTCTGCCATTCCTGCAATACCTGACTACAAGGTGACAGAATACCTGATTCCCCCTTGAATTTATTTACATTTGATGGCTCAAAATCATTTTGCCATTTGATTTCAGCTGTTTTTAGAGCTGTTTGTATGTAAATCCCTAACAGCAGCGTTGTGTGTTGGTAACATTTAATCAAGCTGTATGAGAGAACAACTGATATTTGCTGAAGAGCAAAACATAATTTTTACTATGAGCAATAGAAAAGAATTCCTGCAAAGGTACAGTGTACTTTACTGGAGGGCTAAAAATGGCAAAGATTGCTGTATATAAAAGGATTCTCTCCAGGATTCTTTTTTCCTCTGAGATAACTACATGGAGCTAGAGGTTACCCTGTACAGCCTATGTCATCATCCCTTAAATCCCAGCAATAGCCCGACTGCAGGGACAGAAAAGCATCCTGACGAATTACACGGCATTCGTTCAGCCTGAATGCATACCCTTAACAAAACCTACTTGCGATTCTTCTAGTTCACATCTTACTGCGGTAAAATCCACATCCCTTCCCCGAAAATCTGCTGCATTGAAAGGAATTACTGTACCTCATAGAGGCTGCGGGAGGAACTGTACGGCCAGGGAATGGCTCCGTACTCTGCAAGGTGTGTGGCTGTGAGGAGGCATTACCTGCGTCCTTGCCGAGCTGACGGTCTTTATCTGATTTCGGGTGATGAGCGATTCATACTTTGCCCTGATCTCTCGGCGGAGCCGAGCCGGCTCCATCCTCCTCCTCCTCCTCCTCCCATCCTCCCCGGCTCCCGGCTCCGCTGCCGGCGGCGCGGGGCTGCGGCCGGGGGCCGTTAAAGCGGCAGCGGCCCATTTCGGGGAGCGCGGGGGGCTCGGAGCCTGTCCGCCCGTCCTGGCAGCAGGTTAATGCAGCAAAGGAGAGCGCTAAAATAACTGGGCTTAAATTATGTGCCCAAATGAATATATCGAATATCTCAGTGTTTTTGTTGCACCGCTGGAACGGTGGGGGTTTTATGACCTCAGAAATGTGAAGGTAAGAGAGAGAAAGCAAAGGATAAATTTGCATCTGCCCGGCATGAAGTGCTCTGGCGAGAGGACATGGAAGGACAGAGCCTCCCAGCAGCACAGCTGAGTTGCTGGCAGTGCTGCTGGCAGGTGCCTCCTCCATTGTTAGGGATGTCACAGAATTTCCATCCCTGAAGGTATTTGAGGCTCGGTGAGATGAAGCCTCAGTTGTTTGGCCTGACCCAGTGTTGAGGGCTGTCCTGTTTCAGAAATGAGCTGGGCCCCTGGGCATCCTCTTTTATGGGCAGAAACACACAAGGAGAGAGAGGAACCAGCACTACTGGTGGTGAGTAGTGCTGGTGCAACTTGTGGTAAGGGCTTTGGCTCCTCTTCTGCAGAGGGCAGAGTCCTGGTGAATGTACACTTCAGACACCACTGCTGTCAGAAAAGGGTCTGGGCTGTCTCTGATGGTGTTTTAGTGCCTGTGCCAGGTGTTGGTGTGCTCAGTACAGACAACACACAATGTATGTGGGGTTCTTAACCCTTTCCTGACAGCTCCCAGGCAGGTCCAGCACAGGTTGTCTGGTGTGCTGTGCTTCTTCATTTCCTGCTCACTGGAGCACTGTGTGGTCCTGATGATCTTGCCTTCTAAAAATGGCTCTTACGTATTTCATTTTACCTCTTGGTTATTAAATTTATTTTTTTTCAATAGTGCACAATATCAGATATGCAGTAAAAAAATGCCGATTTCAATAGAAATTTAAATTTTAGCAAAGAGAGAAATGCATTTTAGGCTCTAAATGAGAATATACTTCAATGAAATGATAAATCAGGCAGTAAACTTTCACAAGACATATCTTTTTAGAAGTCAAAGTATTGTGCCACTTAAAAGTCTCTGGCGTAAAAAGGCTTCCCTGTTCTTGGCTGTGTCTGTTGGCACATTTGAAAGGATCCTGTGTTTGGATTTTATTTTCCTTAGCTGACTGTCTTCCAGTTGACCTGGACAGAGATGGAAACGTTATGTTATCCACTCTCTTTTCTACAAGTGTCTCAATTGTCCTTGTTCTGTATAGTTCTAAACCCAAAATATTGGCAGTGTTTGTCATTGATGGGATGAGAACAGTTACATAAGAAAACCAATAGGAATCCATCAGACAAACACAAGGTATTGCACTTGGGATGGTACAAACTAATGCTTTCTTTTTCTGTCTTTTGTTTCGGGTGTAAAGGGAACACCTGGCTATGAGATTCCTGAAGGCTAAAGGTAGGAAAGTGTAAGCAATTGCATCTGTCCTAGGACTCATGGAACTTTGAATTCTAGCTGCTTTCAATGTTCTTATTTTATTGCTGGCTCACCACACAGCTGGAGAGGGTCATGGAGAATGAAGGGACACTAATACCTTAAAGCTTGTTGAGTCCTTTTTATTAGGGATGAAAACTGCAAAATTAGGTTAGAACAGCATAATTATTTTATCTATTGATTACTAAAGATTATAAAAAGGCAAATCTGATTAAATGTGTACTTTATATTTCCAGTTATTGAACAGAGATTTGATGATATTTTTAAAGAACACAGTGGAAATCATACAGGTAATGCTGATAGAGTGAAGCAGGAAATATATTGCATGTCTGCAAGGAATGAAAGTGCTGACTTTGTCTTATCTAAAAGATTCTTAGTACAAAGCCAAACATTTTATCACTTCACACAAAAGAATAAAATTATTTATCCATTTTGGCTTGGAGCAAATGGATCTATTCCACATCAGATTGTGTCTCATATCTTCTCTTCAACTTCCTTAACGTGGGATGCAACAACTTTTCCATCTACCACTTCTTCGACAATTGTCTTGATCTTTCTAGTTTTGGTTGGATCTAAACACCATGAACAAAACAAAAAATATTTATCAGTGTGTTAAAAATGATAAACCAAATCAGCACATGACCAGGTACCCCCTTTTCCTTTCCAGTTGGCTTCTGATTTTAATGAACTCTGTGAGGTAGTTAAACAGGATAACATGTATTATTTGATTTATAAGAATGACTTTAGAAACATAATTTTATTCAGTCAAGTTCTGCCTACCTTGAGAAGAGTCCAGTGATTGTGTTTGAGATTTGGACCCTGTCAGCGATGAGCTTTCAAGTGTAACTGCCTGTCCAGCACCCCTAAAAGGGAATCAGAGACATGCACTATTGCAGGATGTTCTAAGGGATCAGGATAAATTCCCTTTTCATGGTGACACTGACAGATTATTTCAATAGTGAGCAGAATGGCTCACTCTCCTCAGTCACAGTGATATTTCACATCACTGTATGTGCCATACTGTCCCTTGGAGAATGTTCCACTTATTTTACCTCTTTTTTTCCGGGAAAGGATTTTGCTACAGAAAATAAACTCGAGGAGATATTTTGTGTCAAGCAGTTCCTTACACAAATTCACCATCCAGCAGGCGCCGGTAGGTTTCAATCTCCATTTCCAGACGAGTCTTGATGTCTAGGAGCTGTTGGTACTCCGCGTTCTGGCGCTCCATGTCAGCCCTGACCTGGAACAGCTGGGACTCCAGGTTCCCGATCTGCATTTGGATTTGTGACAGCTGAGCGCAGTAACCACCTTCCGTTTCTGCTAAAGTGTCTTCCAGGGATTTTTTCTGTGTAAGGATATTAAAGAATCTCTGGTTAAGGAACAAAAATCTCTTTACAAAACCAGCTGAAGTAGTTTAAGGGAGTGAGCATAGCTGCATTACTTAGAAGGTTTTATTTTCTTTTTGAAAACACTATTTTGAAAACTGTCCCTTTTCACTTCCCTAAATGTCATGTAAAAACTCATCTGCTTTGTGACATGCTCTTTGCAATCCAGTTAGATATATTACTGCTATTTAGGAACTAAAATAATACAGGATTTAATTGGAAGTAAATGCAAACCCTTAATTCTATGGAGTAGGATTAGGTCTAAAAAGACTTTTGAAGTTGCCGAATTGGCCCTGAGCAGTCAGCAGCTTCCCGGAACGTACCATGGCGAGCTGAGACTGCAGCTCTATTTCCAGGCTCTGGAGAGTCCGTTTTAAATCTGTGATCTCGCTCTTTCCTGACTGGAGCTGCTCGGTGTGGGTGGAGATTTCCCTTTTCAGCTCCCCGCTCTGAAATGACAGGGAGGAATGGGGTGTAATTTTACTGTTCCAGGCACTGAACTCATTTTCCCGTGCAGTTTGCTGAGTTTGCTCTCTCTGGTTGTTACTTTTTCATTGAACCACGCCTCGGCCTCTTTACGGTTTTGCTCGGCAATGACTTCGTACTGTCCCCTCATATCATTCAGAAGCTTGGTCAGGTCAGTCCCTGGAGCAGCATCCATTTCCACGCTGACTTGGCCAAATTCACTGCTTTGAATGCCCTGAAGCTCCTGGAGAGATTGAAAGTAAAGAGAAGGTTCTGTTAATAAAATACAAAATAATTCTACCAATATATATATCAAGAAATATATCTGATATAAATTCTGTTTCAACAAGGATCTGTAGCTTGTTTCTAGCCCTCTTTCACTTAGTAAACTCAAAAAATAACAGCAATCAAAACCTATAATGAAACCCCAGAACTCCCACTGGCTTAAGTAAGGGGGTAATTTGATGTTTCACAATTTCATGTGTCTTCTTATGAATTCACAAAGGAAAAAAATAACCTCTTCGTGATTCTTCTTGAGATAAGCCAGTTCTTCATTCAGGCTTTCAATCTGCAACTCCAGATCTGCCCTGGTCATGGTCAGCTCATCCAGGACTCTTCTCAGACCATTGATGTCGGCCTCCACACTCTGCCGAAGAGCCACTTCATTCTCATATCTGTGCAAAAAGGGATTAAATATTATTTATTGCATGGCCAGTGAGGTCAAATGCAAACTATTAATATGTTTTAATCTAGTTTTAATATGAAACTTAATGCACATTATTATTCTAATATTGTTTAATAATTATATTACAAGTATTCTACAAGGAAAGAGATTTTTAATACAAAAGAACTTTTTCCTTGAGATATTAGTAGGAGTTTGTGTAGCATTAAGATATCCTTACTTCAGTCTGAAGTCATCAGCAGCCAGTCTGGCATTATCGACCTGCAGAATGATTCTTGCATTGTCGATGGTTGCATTGATGATCTGGAACACAAATAGTATTCAGAGAATGATGTTACAGCCCAAAGGCTTCATGGCTTTGTAATAGCTTTAAACTTTGTGTTCTGCAAGGGTTTGTAGAACTGCATTCCATCACTGCCTTCTCCTTTATTCAGATTAGACAGATCACTGTGTGACACAGCTACAGAACTGCTTTAATGAACAGGAAAAATTCAGCACATGTCGCCAGTGCAAGGTGACAGAGGTCCCTGCAAGTGTCAGTACCAAAGGATAAACGTGCTCTTGGTTTCCAAGAGAAATTTGTTATTTTCATTCATACTATTAGGTGAGTTACAGAGATAAAGATACATTAAATACATTGCTTTACTACCTTGTTTCGAAGATCTTCAATGAGGGGGTAGAATTTACTGTAGTCATTCCCAGATCCTGGGGTGCCAGTGCCAGGGCCACTTTTCTCATACCACTCACGGATTTTGCGCTCCAGCTCGGTGTTGGCATCCTCCAGAGATCTCACTTTGTCCAGATACGCAGCCAGACGGTCATTGAGGTTCTGCATAGTTTCTTTTTTTGAGCCAGAAAGAATGCCACCATCGCCAGCACCAGCAGGGCCAAACCCACCTCCAAAACCAGTCCCTAAGCCACCACCAAAGCCACTTCCAAAAGCAGCACCTGAACTGCTGCCAAAACCACTTCCCAAACCTCCCCCAAACCCACCGCCTAAGCCACTTCCATAGCTACCCCCCAAACCACCTCCAAAGCTTCCACCAAAGCCACTGCTTACGCTGCTCCCAAATGCTGCACCTGAGCTGCCCCCATAGCCCCCACCGAAGCCAGAGCTTGAACCCAACAGAGAAGCTGCACCAAACCCTCCAGCAGATCCCCCACCAAACCCAAGTGCACTGCCACCAAAGCCTCCTCCTCCACCACCGGAACTGGACATCCTCAGAGATCCCCCTCCAAATCCGCTGCGAGAGGAGAACTGCCGGGACCCGCCGCTCGTGCGCACGGAAAGGGCCATGGCGCTCTGGAGCATACACCAGAGAGCAGGGCAGAGCGGGAGCAGGGTCAACTTTATAGAGGGACAGCAGTGGGTGTTTCAGGAGGAGTCCCCACCTCCTGGGGAGAGCTTCCACTCTCTCCCTCCTCTTTGGAGAGATGTCAGTTTAGTGTGTTCTGACCAACCAAAATGATATGTGCCAACCGAAATTGCCAATGGGAGTGGAAATCTGGTGCCCTTCAGGTATTTGTATGAGGGGAAATGGGTGGAGTGGAGCTGAGACATCACGATTGTGTTCTGCCATATGCAATGGAGCAGAAAAAGTTCTTTTAGCATTTAAATCCCTCGTAAATAATTGTTTTGTCATTGCAGATTTGGTGCTTCCTGCATTTGGGTCTGTTCTTACAGGAGTTTGCTAAGTCAGCAGAGTGATCCCTTTGATCCCTGCTTCTCAGCCTGTGTGGCAGGAATGTCTTTGTTTTCATAATGCTCTTCTGACAGGAGCCTCTGCTGGATTAGTGCTCCTGGATGCTTGACGGGAAGTAAGAAAAGTGACCATCAGGTGTCCAAGGGCACATGGATGTTCAGTGAGTTGCAGGGTGATCATTAATATGAAAATACAAATATGCTTATACCAAATAGGATTTGGAATCGAGTTTATCCCCTAACCCTTTCATAACTGAAATACCTCAGAGTGATACGCTTATAGTCTGTACCATATAGTCTCAAGCATATAAGAGGGTGTACTTTGGAGCTGAGAACTGACCATTGTGTCTGCTAAATAGTTTGCTGCTATCTCAAAATAAGAAATCTGATTTCTGTATTAGGTGCTTTTTATAATACAAATCTGAAGATCAAATGTAGTGGTTCTGGGTGCAGGTTTGGGCATGGGAACCCTCCCAAGCCAGTAGATTTTTCTTTTGAAGTTATTTTGATAAATGGAAAATTGTCTTTCCTTTGTCCTGGCTTAATTATATCATTGGATTTGTCAACTGAAATGTGTTAGTTTTTGATTTATCCGCACCCAGGAGCATGGGGTGCTTTTGGGGCAGAAAAGAGCGGAAGATCAAAGGTGTAAGTGAAGCATTTCTGTGGAAATGAGCTGATAGCCTGGTCTCAGTGACTCGGGGCAGTGAAAGCAGAGGATTAGTTCTTTGGCAGCTGTTTATGTACAGTACATAGCTCTGGACAGGTGAGGTTTCATAAGGAAGAGCTTTGTGTGTTTATGTTCTCGAGAGGAAAATGTAAACTCCTGGGTCTGAGAATCCAGGTGTGGCACAGGGGCCTCCCTATGAGACAGGGAACATTACTGGCACAGAAAGGTTTGAGAGAGAGGGAGATAATTTCAAATACATTCTTATTGATAAAATATCTTGGCTTGCCATAGTCCCTGGTGATATAATCGTTCACAGAATGTGAAAAATATCAAATGAGCTTCTTCTATTTTTTTCATGTTAATATATTATGAAAAGCAAATTGATACTTCTTATTTATTTGAAAATCAGGTTTCAATGAAGTGAAGCTGGTTTATGTTTGAGTGGGAGTTCACATTCAGAAAAGGTGTGCTGAATTGATGTCTTAATGCATTTTAAAAACCTGATACTTCCATTTTTATCAGTGTTGGAAGCAATTATACATTCATACCAGGCTGATTGGAATTTTTTTCATCAAGGTACTTAGTCATGATGTAAGTAACTCAAAGTCTTCTATGTTGTGACTTACAAATTTTTATTAACACCCCCCCACAAAAACAACAACAACAACAGATTTGATATTTTGGCATTTTTTAATCCTTCTGGGGTTTAGGGTGAATTAGACCAGATTCTTTAGAAATCTTTTCATTTTGGCATCAGCTCCAGGGAACTTAGAGGTGTCTTTTCTGCTGGTGCCATTTACATCTTCTCTTCAACCTCTCTGACCTCAGAGGAGACAACCTTGCCATCAATCACCTCCTCAACTATTGTCTTGATCTTCTTAAATTTACTTGATTCTGTTTAGGAAATTGAAAAGAGAAGTAATTTAATGCAATGTACATTGACAGAGTAATATTGCTGCAGTAGTAGCAGCCGATGTGGAAATATCAAAAAGCATCTTCAGTCCCCAGGTCCTTGAGGTAAACTTGTGCAGTGTGCAGGGTATGGCTTCTCCTCATTTGGGTATTGGGTATGTTCCCATGGACTGTAGTGGGCATTGGGTTCAGTAACTCTCTAGTGCTCTTGATAGTTTTGCTTCAGTTTAGCACAGACTTGTAGACCTAAAACCTTGGGATATGACTTACACCAAATTGGAAATTTTTGCTATGGAACTGGATGTGTTACTTGGGAGCCTCAGTCTCCCTGTGCAGCCAGCAGGGAGAAGCAGATGTTTCTGCAGTTCTCCAGAGGAGAATGCAATAACTCTCTGTTGTTCTCTTGGCTCTCTGAGGACTCTGAGGACAGAATCATACAATGGGTATGTGATTTTACACTGGGCACCTGAATTGTATATATAAACCCAGGTTTGTATAGTCCCCATAGGGTAACCACACAGTTAATTGCTTTCTTGATGTGAGATTCCATTGGCTGATTATTTGCTCTGAAGCTCTTATTTTATATCAGGCTGCTTCACTCCATAACATTTCAATAGGCAGACATCCAAACAGAAAGAAGTTGGTGGGACATACCTTTTTCAGCATCCTGTAGCGACACTTCTAAATGCCTGTTCAAATTATAAATTAGAAAATGTAAATATATGGCAACTCACATACTGAAGAAACACCCTTGTGCATTTCCTATGTGTTTGATCAGGACAGCTAATCCCCTTTCATCAAGACATTTAATCAGGAGATAACTTAGTAAAATGAGTTCTCTCAGTTAAAGTGAAACTTGCTAAGCATAAGCTGTAGGTGCAGTTAATCTGCAGACTCATCTCTGCAATGCCAGGACTTCAGCTCACGCAATACACCTCAGCTAGTTCCTGAGGCAGAACAGCTGAACAGGTAGAATCTGGGGGGAAGTTCCACTCTCTGCTTAATCCACACGGACAAGTTGGTGAAAACTGCACGACTGGTGTTCCTGGCGTGAGAACATCTACCCAACTCCCCAGCTCACAGAGTGACAATCTGTCGGCTGGGACAGCCCACCTCAAAATTCCACAGCAGCTTCGGCAGCCCAGCCTGAATGGCAGCCTGCTCTGATTCTGTGGCTGAGAACTGGGCAATGGGCTTCCCCACCCCAAAGGAGTTGGAGAGAGGCAGATTGGACACAAAACCCAAGCCAACACACAAAGCCATGTGTGTGCTCACCCGCTTTCCTCTCCCTCCAGCAGCCGGCGGTACGTGGCAATCTCCATCTCCAGGCGAGTCTTGACATCCAGCAGGGTGCTGTACTCATTGTTCTGAGCCTCCATGTCGGCTCGGAGCTGCCTCAGCTGAGCCTCCAGGCTGGAAATTGCTCCCTGTATCTGGTCAAGCTGGAAACTGTACCGTGCTTCTGTTTCAGCCAAAGTGCCTTCCAGGGTCTGTTTCTATAATCCATGGGAAAAACAGTGACATATTATTCAGAGGATACATTTTCTTGTTAAAATAAAATTTTGATTGTAAAGCCCCTCATTCCTTTATTTATCTGTGTAACTCTCTGCTATCCACAGTCCTTATTTTGCATTTTGTTATTTACCATGGTCAGCAGGGACTGTAATTCCAGCTCCAGGTTCTGGAAGACCTGTCTCCGTTCCGTGATCTCTTTCCTTTGGACCCCCAGCCGTTCAACACTGAGGGCAACTTCCTGGTTCAGTTCTGCTGTCTGCAATGAGGAATGGAGGGACTGTGAACTGCAGCCAGGCATGACTGAGGTTCTTGCTGGTGTTAAGCAGTTGACTTTACCTGCTTTTCAAAATGTTCTTTTGCTTCTTGGCGGTTCTTTTCTGCCAGTTCTTCATATTGCTTTCTCATGTTTTCCATAATAGCTGCGAGATCGATGCCGGGAGCAGCATCCACCGCCACGTTCACAGAGCCGCCCGCCTCTTTGCGCAGCCTCTCACAGTCCTGCAGCAGTGGGGACTGTGTTAGCACAACTGCAGGGAGCTGTCACTCCTGGGCACTGGGCACTAACTCAACATCTACACATATAGGACTAGTCCTTAGTACTACCTTGGGGCAAGACAACTTCATCACCTTGTATTAGTGCACCTCATCTTAGAACAGTTTACTTACTTTATAGCAATAAGTGTTATATCATAGATAAATGTATCATAAAAATGATTTCCTCAGAACCGGACCTGTGGAATGAGGGCAGAAGTCATGGCTCCCATTTGTGTACTTTTTAGGGTAGCAATTCCTGAGCTGTAAATTTTTCTTAGATAAAACCTTCACTCCTTCATTCCTGGAATGGAGGAGTGTTCAGCCTTTGATCCTTGACAGCTTGAATCTCCCATGGGGCCACACCTGGTTATGCTGTTTCCAGAAAGGATAGAAATGCTTTATAGTCTGGTTGTTCGTGTTTGCCACTCAAAACCCCTCTCCCTGGCAGTGGTCAGCTGCTCTCACCTCCTCGTGGTTCTTCCTAAGGAAAACGAGTTCCTCAGTAATACTCTCAATCTGGGACTCCAGGTCAGCCTTCGTCAGAGTCAGGTCGTCACGGACACGGAGCAGTCCGGTGATGTCGCTCTCCACACTCTGCCTGAGCAGGTGTTCATTCTCAAACCTGTACAACACAGTACAGCCTTTTGTCATCATTGGAATGCAACAGTTTGGAGTAAATGTTAGAATCAGTAACTACCACAGTCGTGAAATGTTCATTAAAGTTGGAAAATATTCACTTCTTGGCACCGATGCCAATAAGTGGAAGCTTTCCTAAATAAGAGGAGCAGGAAAGAGAATTGATATAAATCACGGAACTTACTTCAGCCTAAAATCATCAGCAGCCAGCTTGGCATTGTCGATCTGCAGGACAAGCCTGGAATTTTCCATCTGGGCAGCAGCAATCTAAAGGGAATGGTGGACAAGCAATGAAACTTTGCACAGAAATTCACACTTGATCCTTTCCTGGGAATGAATACTGTAAGTGGGCTTCATCCTCCTTCACTTCAGCTGTTTGTTGGTCAGCTGCATTTAAGCTAAGTTCCATCTGAAGTGCATGAACAGAATTAGGGATGTCCAAAAGACAAATTGTCCTGCCATAAAATAAGTGTAGTGAGTAGTTGGGATGAACTGCTCTCTGAAGGGATTTGCATTGAAATGCTGGGAAGTAGAACTAATAAAAAATAAAATGGAAAAGACTGAAGGAAGTTTTGGAAATATGATTTGACAAACCTGTCTGTTGATTGTTGGGAATATTTTATTGTTTCCAGTAGTAATTTACTGTTATAAGTAGTGGTCTTGAATTTTTTTCTGAGTGTTTGCCCTCCTTTTCTAAAAAAACACTTTGAAATAGACTGTTGCTAAACTATATTTAAATATGTAGATTACCATTAGTGCTTTCTCTAACCAAAGCCACCTAAGGGAAATATCATAGAACTAGTTAATTCTGAGTGACAGATTTTTCAGGTATGAGATTACTCAAAACTGCAGGCATATATCTGGTATTACGAATTATCTAAAATCTGTCACTAATTTGTAGCTGATCAAAACCAAAATTTTTCTTCTCAGCTAGGCCAATTACAATTTGGAAAAGTACATTTTCCACAACAGATTATTCTCTATTTCACTGATAATTGCAATTCCTATATTTATGGAGGACTCTATGATCTCTTACCTGATCTCGGAGTTCTTCAATTGTTTTGAAGTAGGAGCTGTAGTCCTGCCCTGGCTTTACTGTGTTCTTTTCATACCATTCCCTGATCTGCATCTCAATCTGGGAGTTTGATTTCTCCAGGGAGCGCACCCTCTCCAGGTAGGCAGCCAAGCGATCGTTCAGGTTTTGCATGGTTGATTTCTCGTTGCCAGCGAGCAGCACGTCGCTGCCCGTGACGCTGAGCTGGAAGCTCCCTCCCAGGCCTTGGCCCGAGCTGGTGCTGGTGGATATGCGGGTGCCATAGCCCCCGGCTCCCCCGTAGACACTGGGTGCCTGGATCTTCTGGATGGACATTTTCCTGGAGGCCAGCCCACTGATGCTGGGTGCAGAGGGCTGGACGCGGCTGCTCGTACTCCACTGGATGCTGCGGGTGGAGAATGCCATTTGTGCTCTTTGTCTTCTGGACTGAAGCAGGTAAAGCAGCAGAGATGGAGATGGCAGTGAGGAGCTGAGTGTGCCCTGTGCACCTTTATACAGGTCCAAGAGGAAGCACAGAGGCTGGAAACCCCACCTATATTGACGCAGAGTGTCACTAGTAACAGCACAAAGAGCACACAGGATATTGCCCCCCCTCCCCATAATTTGAAGGGGTTCTCATCTGTTCATCTGTGTTTGAGGAACACTCCCTGGGTAGTTTGCTTGCTTTGTTATTTTGTGTAACAGATAAACAAAAAATGATCTGTTGAATCATTAATAACCATGTACCTGCAGCCAACCCTCTCTGTAGCTCTTTGGACGAAATGATTAGGTTCTTAGCTCCCTGTGCAGTGCATGAATTTACAATGAGAGTTGCCTGTATGTGACAAGAGACTTAAAATATTTATATTTCTGTTGAATAAGCAATAACTTGGGCCTCAGGACAGTCCAGAGCAGTGTATAAATTATTAGAAAGGAGGCAGCTGTACTACCATGTGAGTTCATTCCATAGTAAGCACAAACCAACATCTGCACTGCCAGTGAAGAGTGGAGGCTGTTGCCATCAGCTTGGATTGAATATGCATTCGTCTGGTATTAAAACCCTTGCAAGTGGAATTTGAATTTTCAGTACAGCTGAGATTGAGTGGGAAGGGTATTTCTTTGTCTTTAAGTGAGGTAGGAGGAATGAGAATACTGGAAACTTTCACAGCCCACTGTGTTTCACATGTGAGATGCTGAGGTCCATAGAGTGGCAGGAAATGAGTTCCATCTTCCAGCAGAAGGAGCCTCCAGCCCTCCTGTGTGGCTGAAGTTAGAGCAAAACACATTTCCCTCCTGATCATCAGAGACCACCAGCTAACAAGTGCCATGCTGGGGGGTCTGTCCCCAGCCCAGGGGCTGTGGTCATTAACAGGAAACCAGCTGCCTTTCCATGGCCTGAAGAGACTCAACAATCCTACTGCTGATCATGTGGGGGAGGCTCCTGGGCTGACTGTGCTGTACACTTGATACAGAAAGTGCAGGGAGAGTTTGTAAAGCAAGGGAAGAAGCTGATTGCTGAGGGGTTGTGAGTGCTGCAGGAGAGCAGGTGGCAGGTGTGTGTTGGACAGTGTGGAGTGCAGCTCCTGGGGCATTGCACTGACAGTGCTTATGTTGTTACTGATGTGGTGAGGTAGAACAATGAACACACGTGGCTTGTGTTAGTGAGAGCAGCTGCTGTACATACTGATCTCCCACCCTGGGGCAAGGAAATTGGTGAGACATGGAGCTTTGGTGGCACTGAAATGTGCATTGGAGGCACCTTCAGCTTTCTGAGAGCACCCAACCCAGAACAGTTGAGTATTTGGGAATACCCAATGTATTAGGGAATCAGTATTGCCAAGTTTTTAAGTTACTGTGCTAGGGATTAGTCTAACTGGTCTTGGCTCAAGGCAGAGAGCTAAACTGTTGTACTTGGCTGTTCTGGAACATAGCTTCCAAAGGCATGATATATTTTTTTTTTTTTTTCCCTAGGAGGATGGTGTGGAGTGTCTTTGGACCTTGAACTTCTTTGGGTGTAACTTGTAATAAAAAAACTTTATGAGATGTGAAATCAAAGTACACTGGCCATGACATTGGTGTGTCATTAGAGACTCAGGGTGGGTTGTCTTTTGTCCATCAAAATTATTCAGGCTGGGTAAGAATTGCTCATTTTACTAGAGCAGAGTCTACACCTTTAGGCTGTAAGAGGAATACAGAAGAGATCCTGCTGTTCTTACATCCCTTGGCTCCATATCTCACTGCCTAGATCTCTGCAGGATTGTGTGGCAGTCTATTTAAGAGCAAATATTCTCCTCTCTCTTCTCAGTATTAAAATTAGTTTCCATGTTACCTTGGTGATATTTTTTCTAAACATCATTTGGAGGTTCTATTTTTTTCATTTAGTGAGCAAATGAAAAAAGAAGTCAGTGATCTGAATTACGGTGAGCATCAGGCTTAGGTCAGATATTTGCCTTGTGTTATGGCTCAGCTGCTTTTGTTCAAGCTGAACCTCCAGCAATTATTTTCCTCTAGACTATTCAGCAGAAGCATCCAAGATATGTGCAAGGGGAAGCAAGGAACAATGGCATTGTGCAAACCTGATATGAAAAGATACAAGGTGAAATTTTCTCAGTGTTCTTTTTATTCTTATCCCTCAATTTTTTTACTGATATTTCTCTGGTCTTACCATTATATATATGCTTCCGTCCTCCTGAAAAAGCTAGAATGTTTGCAAGAACACTTGCTAGGATCAGGATAGATTCACATCAGAGGTGGAGTTTGCTCCTGGTTTTGGTTCAGCACACTTTTTTCATGCAACGTATCTTGAGTGGTTGTATCAGTCCCTGGAAACTGCCAGAAGGAGACCTGAAGCAGCAGCCATGGCAGTGAGGGGAGGGCGAGGCCCCAGCCAGGCTGGAGGGTGAGGGGCTCCTCAAGGCATCAGCTAGGAGTGACCTTGGTGTCCTCCACCCCTGGACTATGCCCAAGAATTATCTGAAAGAACAGGGGCTGCCTCATTTTTATTTATTTATTTATTTTATTGGTTGTAAGAGTAAGTTATCTAAATAGATGTCGGGTGACCTAAAAATCTACTGTCCCGTGCTGCAGTTTTGATCAGCATTGAAGAAGTGCTGTAAGTCTGCTGGTGCTTTAGCTCTGCAGAGCAGTTTCAGCTCCAGACTCAGCTGTGGGAGCTGTAGAGGACAGTCTGTGGGTTCCTGTGTGGCACTTCCCTTGGTGACGTGCTTGATCAGAGTGGATTGCCATAGACATGGTAAAACATTTATAGCACACTAATGATTTGTTTGACTTCGTGAAGAAATGTCACCTGTGTGACAGAAGTTTAATGAGCATTAGAGGGCCATGGAGATAAGTTCTGCAGGGCTCTGATAATATGGATGCCATTCCATCTGACTCACCAGTGCTAACCAGCCATGGGCAACCAGTCTGGAGAGTTCAAGGAAAAAAGACACACCCAGCTGTGGGTCTGCATCTTTGCTGCCTTTAGGTGGAACAGATGCTTTTCTTTTGGCTGACATAGAGACTGAAATAAAGCAAAGTCTTTTAGTCCAGTCTGTAGAGATGATCCATTCTAGGAGTGAAATCCAACACCTTTTTGTCTTAGCATCATAAGAGTTTGATTCTGAAAGATCTACACTACAGTCCTGAAAGGACATCGCTGTGCAAAGTGCATTCAAGAGAGATGCATTCCATGTTCAGTGTTCCAGCCTTATTCCAGTATTCAGTATTTCTGGGTCTGAGATATTCCCCTCCTTCTTTTCTTAACTACTTCTGCACTTCCTGTTAATGTCAATGCCCGTGAAGCCTGCTCTCTCCAAAGAGTGAAGCAAGGTATTTTGTGCTTTGCTGAATGGAATCAGAGGAGAAAAGGTTCTGGATGATGTCACCAAATCAGTTGGATTCACCTAAGCCCTGAACATTTGCAGCTCAAGATCTTACACTGTCTGCCTCATATATTTTTTCCCCTCATTTCCCTCTCCTTTTTATCTTTTGTCCAATGAAAATATCTCAATCATCAAACCACTGCACCTCATTTCTTTCTGCTTGGAGCTTTGACCAGAGGGGTAAGTTAAAATATTACATATTTATGGTACTTAGAGAGGTATTCCAGCTCCTGGAGTGGCATGTGAGGCAGTGTGTGGGTTCCATCCCTCCCCAGCCACAGGTGGAAAATGAAAGTCAGGAGCTGCCTTTCCTGTCTCAGCTGCTCTCCTTGAACTGAATCAGATCTCAGTGCCAACAAAAACAGCTCCAGGCCACACAAACGAACCTTCTCTTTTTTCTTCCCCAAAAGTGCCATTAAGATCAGCTCTAACACAGGACTGCTGGCAGATCTCTCTCCCTTGGAAAAACCCTGTGCAACTGAAGTGTCAGGGGAATGAGAAAACCAGTGACCTGGAGAGAATTGCAGCCTACTGCCTTTCTCAGTTCCATAGTGCTAAAGTAGTTCAGTATCCATGGAAAATATTGCACATTTCTGTCATTCAGGAGGCAAATACAATTTTCATGGCCCTGTGCAAATACAGGTACACACTGATTGTACACCATAAAAACACACTGTATTGCATGTGTTCATATCTGTGTAGACTTTTCTGCTAACTTTAAAAAAATAGTTCTTGTGGTTCCGGAGATCTCACTTGTGTCACACTTGGAGCCCCCAAATCAGAAGAAAAACTCAATTTTTCCCCAGGGTAAAACTGCACTCATAATGCCAGGAGGTGCCTGGGCAGAGGCACAGCTGCTGTTTTTTGTTTGGGGACTGCTCTGGAATGTCATCCTTTCAGTGCATCCCAGCAATCCCAGGGCATCCCCACTCCCGGGGTTTGTACAACCAGGAGCAAGCTATGGGCTGCTCAGAACCCAAAATACCCTCCCAGCGTCGAGATCTGCGTCGGGAAAGCAGATACCGAAAAAGCAAAATAAAGGAACCACGCCGAAAACCCGTCTCCATACCTTCTGGAGGAAGTCTGGCACTGTTAGTAACGTTCATTGCACAAGTACTGCCGCAGAAATTTCCAGTTAGAAGTTGTTCCCCCGCCGCAGGAGCCTCGGAGGAGCGGCAGGAGCAGGGACAGGCACCGGGCCCCGTGCGGATCTACCTGGTTGTCACTAGAGGCCACCACCGGCCTTCGGAACGGAGCTGCCTCCAGCCCTCCCCGTGCCGAGTACCGCGGGAGAATCCGGAGTGGAACGAGGGAATAAAACTTACGGATTACATAACAAAATTTCTCATATTATCCACTTTCCTGGCCCTGTATCCACAGGAAATTTCGTTGCATCGCTCTTGTGGCCAAATGTTTAGAGGAATATTTCTCTTCAGAGCCTCCAGCCATAATTAAGGAGTTCTGTGCTGTGTATGGAGTGGGTTTGGAAGCAATGGCAAAAAGAATTGGCTGTCTTTCTAAATTCTGACATCTGAGTCTTTGAGGACAGGATGTTCATTATCCTTTTGAATTACACCCTTTTATACGACTGATGCTTGAGTATCTCAATTTTTGGGCAGTGATAGTCTGTAGACATTAAAGAAAAGCTTTCTTTGGTTTTTGTTCTGTACAGTAGCAGAGGACACATTCTCAGAATGTCTTGAGACTGTCTCTTGTGAGATTAACCTGGAAGCAGAGTCTGGGTGCTGGAACAGCTTTCAAAAAATTAGTCATTTTTCTCACTAATGAGACATAAGAATGTGTTTTCTTTCCTGCACAGGTAACTTTACGATCACAATTTCTGTCTGCTTGCAGCAATGTTACAGATTTCCTGCTTTGAAATTGCTCTGTCAAGAGTCACTCCCAGTTTTTTGTTTGATGCATTTGATGTTTTATTTTCTCAGACGTTGGTTCGTGGGTGCAGAGCTGAGTGAAAGCTGGTACTTCTCTAAAGGCAGCATACCTTTAACTTCTGTTCTAAGGAAGAACTGTAGTTTGTAGCTACTTCAGCCTGTTTGATTCTCCATTTCCCTGCCTGCTCCATCTAATTATGCCTCTTAATTGAAACACATTTTTCCAAATTATATTCCTCATTTTTGTTGCTTTCTATAGAGCCTAATTACAGCCCGTCACATTGACTACTTTGGACTTGTCCTTAGGACATTGGAAAGCCAAAAAATTTACCCCCGAAGTCTATATAGTTATTGAAAGTGTCTTTACCACAGCTGGTGTTATGATTTTATGCCTTTAAGCTTCTGATGCATATTCAGACATTCAAAAAGCAAATTAACATGTCCAGAAGAAGCAGCCCTGCACCTGCCTCACCATCAGGTCATGTCTCACACTGGGAGCTCCTGCCATAGGGACACTCCAAACTGTCCAACACTGATGCTTCTGTTTCATGGAATATTTTTGCAGACAGTTGGTTTGTGCCAGTCCTAGGCCAGGGGCTCAAGTAGGTCATTTCAGTATAGTCACACAATTAAAGATATCATAAAAGTACAGCTTGAAAAGAATCAAAAATTTTACAGAGGGAGGAATGACAAGGAAACAACACATGATAAAACTTTAGTTGGGATTTCACCAAGCCAAATGTCCAGGTAGAGTCAATAATTAAGATGCTTTTGCAGTGTAATGCAGGACATGGGGGGACAGGGGGTGCAGCCTCTCCAGCAGTTTTCTTTCCTTGCTTCCCTGTTTATAGGTTTATCCTTTTTCTAAATGATTCATACACAGGAACAGGCATCTCCTAGCAAAACTTTAGAAACCTTTATAGGTCAGGGTGTGGACATTGTGAAATGTTTTACCGGCTCTTCTACCTATTCTCTCTGCTTCAATAATCCATAGAACTCGTGGGTTTAGCAGTGCTATAAAGGCGAGATTTCTTTTCTTCTCTTTCTGAAATGACTTTGTTAATTTTGCATCCGAATTAACCAGGAAGGCAGAAAGCAAAAATTTTCATTCTACAGATGTGGCTGTTGATAAATAAGGCTGAACCCCAGCAGTGTGGGGCCAGCTCCCCAGAAGAATGTGTGATTAATAGCACAAACCATGACTGCATTACCTCATCGCACACTTCTTCCAGGGGATCAACACTTCACCTACCAAAGCTGCCTATTGTAATACACCTTAATAAGTTTTAACATTTCTACAAGTGAAATGAGCTGTGACTCATGCCCAGGCTGGAGTGCAGTCAAGGCTCTTGGAAATCATGCTGAGGATTATTCTGTGCAGGACTGCCTTAAATGGCAGGTGAAACTGCAAGGAGCCAGTTGTGAACGCTGATGGTTTCAGCCTCCTTTTATAGGCTGAGTTCCTGTATCTCGTTGGTTTGCAGAAGTATTGTTGCATCATTCACTTAGACTGAGAAATGCTCTTCTCTCCTGCTCAGGTTTCTTTGCTATCCTTTTCCATTTATGGGAAATGGAATTTATTCACTTGGAGGGTGTTGTTTTTAATGATTCTTCCTATTTTTCAAATTGCACTTTCTTTGTGCCTGGGTCTGTCACTTCCTTGGTGTTGAAATGGCACTTTTGTGTGTATGGAATACTGAAGGAGAACAAATACGAGCTGGCAGACTTCAATCAGTTTCAATACAATGAATTGACAAAGTCATTTTTCAAGCCATACATCATCACAGTCCTGAATATTTCCTTCCCTTCAAGCCACTGCTCTGAAATCAGAAGCAGCACTACCTGTGCTCATAAGATCTCCCAAATACTACGAAGCTGCCAGAGCTGCCAGCACAGGGTTCTGTACAGGACTCATTTCAGTTGGGCTGTTGGCATAGGTAAATTGAAGAACATCAGCTGAGTCTGTGCAGGGTCCTGACCAGCCATAAACACTTGGGATGAATCAAGGGCATTATCTCTTCCGAGCCATCAGACACTGACAGGATTGCTGTGAGTGGGGAATGGCTCTTCAGGAAGTGGTATTATCTAATAGCTGGGCTAAGTAGAAGCTGTGAAGTGATGGATTCTAATTTAGTGGCTCTCAGTGACTTTCTTTGCAGCCTTGAGCGAGTTATGTCATCTCTTTTTCCAATTTCTCAGGCAATAAAATGGGAATGATAATACTGCCCCCATTCATTATCTCCCTGACTTAATCTCTCAGCGTGGTGTGAGAATGTGATGTTAACAGTGCATGCAAGTGGTAAGTATTAGCATCATTATTTATTATTTAGGGTGCAGACCCACCCTAAATACATTAAGGAATGCGTAGCTTATCTACCAGAGCACAAATTCAGAGGTAATGAGTAACCACTAGACACAGGGCACACATGGCTGGTGACACGGTGTCACGAGCTGTTCAACACAAAGGAGATCTGCAGTTGTACAGAGCATTCTGAAGCTGTGAAGGAATCTCCAGAAATAAGCAATTTTTTCCAGAAACAAACAGACTGTGATGTAATGCCTGTTTGTATGTTTAAGGGCTAATTGGTTTACTGCACTTCGTAAAAGACACTTGAATGGCTGTGTTGGAGTCAGTACACGATGGTGACAATAGCAGAGTGAGCTGTGAGGATGGTGCTGTGAGCTGTACTAGTCTGACCTGTACAGAGTGCAGCAGCACAGCTGTGAGAGAAGGTTGAAATCATCAGAGTGGTGGAGTGGAGTGGGAATTCTGCTGCCTCTCAGCAGAGGAGAACAGGAATTCTGCTGCTTCTTATCCAGCACTGCTCAGAACACCGAGCGTGACACAGCGCATGGGGAGCACATCTCACCTCTGCATGAGGGGGCACCAGGGCAGAGTAAAGCCAGAGCATTGCTCAGGAATGTGAAATAAGGGCAGGCGTGTTCCATAAGGCACTTCAATTATTTGCTTTTCCTTCTTCTTTCTTTCTTTATTGTAGTTCAGCACAATAACCCAGCACAAAGCACGAACTTTCCTTTGATGTAGAAATAAGGGGCTACTGAGAAGTTTTTATTTGTGTATTTGTAATTATTTGTGTCACAGCGATGTAGCTCTGCTACGTAAATCTGATAAATGGACATATCTTTAAATAACACAGAAAATTGTTCAAGAAGACCTGGGCACATTTTGTCCAGATGCTGCAAGCACCAGGTCTGGCTTGTTAGATCTGGTAAGCCATAAGGAAGGACACTCTTAATTAGCCAGGAGTTACTAATCCTGTATTACAAGTTTTACCCAGTTTAAAGAAACCATTAAGTAATCCATCCAATGCTTTTGGGACCTCTTTGTGCAACAAGGGTGGAGAGTTGGGGTGCGGGGGGCAAAGGGGGATCAGGAACTGGTTGGAACATGCCAGTAGCAGAGCTCTGTATCACAGAAGTGGGCTTTGTTCAGTTTAATCTGTATTTCCTTTGAGATTTCCCCTTTCCTTTGTGAGCTCTGTTTCAAAGCAAGGCAGGTAAGAGGAGCCCTTTTGTGAGCGTCCTGGTGCGTGGGGATGACGGGACATGATGACAATGTTGCTCATGAATGCGAGACTGCCCTGGACACGCAGCGGTGACTTTGGAATGCAAATCCCTCACACACTCATTATGTGCCATTTGCTCTCTCTTCCTTCTGCCTTACACTCTTCCTCATCCAAACATCCTCATGGTATTTCTCTTTTCCTTGCCCAGGTTTTATCTTTGCATAGCTCTGTTGCTGTCAGGGTCTGCTGCTGACTTGGGCATTGGGCTGAGCTGAGAAAGGGAGGAAGCCTGAGTTTGGCTAAGGCCGACAGCTCTCCCTGACATTAGCATGCACTGTAAACACCAGTCTGGCCTGGCTGCAGAACCCTTCGACAGAGACAGTGACCATTAATTTGAGACCAAATAACTGAGATGGTTTTTTGAATTACCTGGGTCATCGAGAAAGAATGAGTGTCTGGAGAAGTACTTAGAGGCTCTGAGGGAAAGCGTATAAAGACAGAGCAAGAAAATTTCTCTCAAACTGAAAAATAAAGAAACATTTCTGGGGGACTATTTTTAGTAAAGTGACTTTGCAACACTCCTACTCATAATGCTGTTTTAAATGGTGACATTGATAAGTTGTACATAGGGAAGCTAAATGGTTTTGCTCATGTAAGTGTCACCTGTAACATGTCTCCTCTTTTCTTTTCTGTGTTCTTCCAATATTGTCCCTCCTGAAACAATGAGGCTTTGGCTGTCCTGAGCCGTGTCAGTGACACTGCCACAGTGGACTGGGCATATGTAAGGAAAAGCAAAATCAGATATTCCAAGGACCAGGATAAATAATGAATAAAAATTTATTGGCTGCAGTGAGGTATATGATGAGAGGCATAAGACCAGGAAAAAAGTTGAGAGATTATTCCCCTTAAATTATAGCTAATTTGCAGAGCGATAACTGAATCCCAGATGGATATTCCTGCCCTGGGGAGATGTGCACAATACATCTGTCACTAGCTCAGCCAGTCACTTTAATTCAACAGCTTTTCTTCAGCATTTTGGTGACTAAAAGCTCTTTAAACTACCAATGTCAGCTATACCCAGCTCTGTGTGGCGCTCTGCAGATCATTTGAGAAGCACATTCCCTACAGGATCTGTGTTTGACACACGGGAGCCCACGGCAGGCTGTTCCCAGAGAGGCCGTGAAGCTGCTGCTGGGACAGCTGGAGGCTGGCAGAGCTTTCCTTCAGGCTTGTGGGGGGAGCTCGTTGATGGTGGAGAACACCACCTCCCCGTTCACGCTGTCGTGGACAATCGCTTTCAGCTTTCGGTTGCTCAGCCCAGAGTGCTCTGAAAGAAAAGAAAGTTTAGTTAGCCAAGGAGCAATGCTGAGAGCAGGGGATGCAGGGAAAGCCTCATTTACAGTCATTTGCCTGCTGCCTCCTCAGTGAAGTTTTCTCTACATGTTTTCCTTCAAGTCAATATTTGTTATTGCTCTGTGTGAAATATGCTGCCAGAAAGTCACCCTGGGTCTGGTCCAGGTCAGGGCAAATGAATAACACAGGGAGAACCCAGCCAATGCAAATCCAGCAGATTATCCTGGATGTCTGCAGGTCATGCCCATGCCAGAATATGAGTTTCCAGACATGCAGATTTTTGGTTTGCTCTCAAGCCCTAACGCTGTTTTAGTCACCCAGTGGAGTCTCCTTGCCTCCTCATATCCCAGGAAAGTTTTAGTCTGGAGCCTGAGCCGTGGCCATGTGTGTGACTGGCAGGGCTGGGGCTCAGGCAGCCCACGGGCAGGCACAGCCAGTGGGCTCTGCAGTGAGCCCTTCTCAGCAGCCAGGGACTGCTGAAATGCTTCTCAAAGGGCTCTGTGAGCCTGCCATGCACACCTTCCACAGTTCACTCAGGTGAGGTTAAAACTGCCCTGAGTAAAATTTGATAGGAAATGACAGTAATTAAGAGTCACTACAGAGAACAAAGTAAGGAACTTTACCTTTAGTTTCAGATTTTCTTGCTGTCCTGTGAAGATAATGGAATAGAGAGAAAATAATGTTACACTAATTTCAAGAAGTTATTCATCCCCTTCTCGCTGTTTCTAAGGAGACCTCATCCCACTATGAGATAAAATTTTTAAAAAAGAAGGAAAAAGAATGATGCTTTTATACCATGTGAGCTTTTCCTTTGGTAGATACTCTCACTGGAAAGCATCCCTGGGCACATTCACTACTGCTCCCAGGGACAGGTGCATTGGTTCTTATGTATTTGGAGCTGCTCAGGTTGATCCCAGTTTGGTTTCTGACAAATACCCTCACACTTGGGGCCACTCTGTCCTGCCTGCCTGAGAGCTGCAGTTCTAAAGGCTGCTGATCTTCCTTTTTTGAATTCACACAAATCAGATGAGAGAATAAAAATGAGGCCAGCGTTCTCCTATGCTGAGATGGCCATGCTGTGGGAGTGGAGAATTTTATTCTTTTTTTAATAAAAAGTTCTGTTAATTTAGGTAATCCAAATTACATGGATACCAGTGTCTCTGTACTCTAAGTGGCTCCGGCTTTTTATTCTAATCCATCACATTAAAATACCAACCCTTGATGTAGTATGGAACTCACAAGCTTTGATTAAGCATAAACAAACAAACAAATAAATAATCCAAATATGAGGACTCTCATCTGTTCCAGTCGGGGCAGCTCTGCCTTACCCGTCAGCATTCCCTTCCAGCAGCAGGCGGTACGTGGAAATTTCCTTTTCCAGGCGTGTTTTGATCCCAAGAAGAACCTTATATTGGTTATTTTGCTGCTTCATGTCATGACGAGCCTGGCTCAGCTCTTCCTCACACCTGGAGATGATCTGCTGCATGTTTTGAAGTGCAGCAGCGTAGTAATTCCGAGTGTCAGCCAAGGTGTCTTCCAGCATGTGTTTCTGACGGGGCAGATAATACCAAGACCATGATTATTATTTATGTGGTAGATACAACACAGAAATACCAGCAAATTTGGTCCCTAGCTAGAAGATTGCAAAATTAAGGCTGTGGTAATTTAAACACTTGTGCATTTGCATAACTATTCTTGTGAAGGCAGCAGAACCACAAAGCTGTGCCGTGTGTGCATGAGAGGCAAAACTGAGTCATTTATCCCTGCCATATCCGTTCTCCTCAAAGCTCTGCTCCTGAAACTGCTGTCTGTCCTGTCCATTCTGCATAAGCTGTCCAGAACTGCTCCAAAGTCTCCAAGTCTCTGGGATGTGAGCTTTAACCTGTGTAAGAGCTATGTAAAATTTGTGAAAGTTCGCCACCAATATTTTTCACAGTTCATGTGTTTCATGCCTAACAGGGCTTGTAAATATAAACTTTGCATTCTTTGTGTTACTGTCTGTCTTCTGGACATATTTTCTTTCTGGAGCTGGAGTCAGCTATCCTTTCTCTTCTTCTTCTTCTCCTCCTATTTTATCATAAGAAGAGACATAAATTTTTTCCTTCCTGGTGATGGTTGCTGAATCTATTTTGCATATTTTGGCAAAGTCGAGCATGATCTAAATTCCACTTTCTCTCATACTTTAACAACTGCAATAAAGTTATGCTAGGCTGTGGATTTAAATGGAGAATTGGTCCATGACAACTTCTGAGAAAATAGATGGAGTGAATGGAATGAGTGAGCAGCTCAAGATGTCTGCAGCAGATACCTTACTAATCTGTGCCTGCAGCTCGATGTCCAGGGACTGCAAAGTTCTCCTCAGCTCCTTGATCTCGTTCTCGTTGCGCTGGATCTGCTCGGGATTAGGGGTTGCTGCCAGGGACATTGCTGCACTCTGAGGAGCAGAAGCAAGAGAAAGGCTCACAGAGTCTGGTCAGGCAGGTGCAGCCACAGGGGGCTGGGAAATGAGCAGGGAGTAGCTGTTACCTGTTCTTTGTACCAGTTGTCCAGGCTTTGACGATTCTTTTCAATTATGGCCTCATAATCTTCTCTTATTTCTGCCAGAATCTTGCCTAAGTCTGCAGGAGGGGCTGCATTTACTTTTACATTGACTTTGAAGTCTTGTGAGGAGCGATTGGCTTCCATATCCTGTTCAAGTGTTAGCAGAGGGAGCAAGCAAACTCATTTATGGAAGTAGAAAGTTTTCAGAGAGCCACAGAATCCCAGAGATTGGGGGGTAATTGTTATATATATATTAAATTAACATCATTTGAAAAATTTATATATTGATAATAATCTGATGTGACTTAAGCCAATGACATAGTTGCTTCTGTGGCAGAAGTCAATAAAAAACATGAGAGAAGATCTTCTCATAGAATGTTTCTGGGAGAAATTGACTCAATGAAGAAGCACTGACATTTTTTTTATTTATTTATCTATTAGAACCCCAAAACCTTGATGAAAATCTAACAGTAATTTCATCTTTCTTACCCTTTATATTAATATTTATGGAACTATAACTAAGTTTACAGGAGAGTAATGTAAAAGTTCTATGTAATTGTTAAAGGAATAATTGGATTAAAGCATATAATTACTGTGTAAACAACATAATTACAGGACCAGTCGGGCAGGTAGGGTAACATTCCTTTTGGTGTAGCACAACCTTCTGTGCCTGGTACCATTTTCAAAGTGCCCAGGCAGAGGAGCCTGTCGGGGTATGACATCACGGAATGCGGATCAGCTGGACACAGGGATGGCTCTGCTGGTCCCCGTGTCCAACAGCTCTGCTGGGCTGGAAGGGGGTCAGCCAAAGGCAGCTGCTCCTACCACTGTGCAACCCCTGTGTTTTATTCTCTGCCTTAATCACCCACAGACACTGAGCAGGACGTTTGGTCCGGTGTTAGGTAATAACTGCAGACAACACCAGATCAAGCGAAACCAGCCTGTTTCAAGCAGTGGAATTATAAATGTGGGAATAACAGAGAGCACTGAGTATAGCTCTGGAGAATTCAGAATAGTGTGGCTTTTGAGAATTATCTAATTACTGTGCTTAGGATTTTGCAAGAACGAGTAATTTTGCCTGACTTCACCTACCATTCTTTTTAATTTTGATCCTTCAAGAATTTGAGATCTGTTTTGCTTAAGTCAGCCGGTTCTGAGTGACCCTGCTTGAGTTTAGGGGGGGTGGACAAGGGATCCTAAAGAGATCCCTTCCAACCCTCAGCCCCTCCATGCTTCTGTGAGTATGGGAAATGATATATTCAGAGCTGAGGAAAAAGTCTGTGATGACTAAAACCCATCAGCACTCTGTGTATTTCTGTCTAAGTCTTTCTGAGAACATTTCTGTCCAATATGTCAGTTATTATTAGCTGTGTATGACAGATGGGAGAGACTCCAGCAATCTGTTCTCTCTGAAACCCCAGTGTAATTGGTAAAGCAGACACAGACGTTTTGCCTCGCCTGACTCTCATAGGCTGCCTCAGAAACAGGACTGGGTCCTGAATCATCAATCCCACTTACAGATTGTGGGTCTTACTCAGTTAATTACACGGTACTAAAGATTTGTGCGATAGGATTTTACCAAGTGGAACTTTTTCTACCTCCTCATGGTCTTTCCTTCTGAGGATGTGCTCTTCTCTCAAGCCTTCAATTTCCATTTCCAGGTCTGTGGTAATAATGGTCATGCCGTCGAGCTCCTTCCTCAGGTTCTCCACATCCAGCTGCACTCCCTGCCTGCGACACTTCTCGGCTTCGTATCTTTATGAGGAAAGAGAAGACACAACGTGCATGTTGAGAACTGCCCGGTTCAGGCTCTTGTACAAGGAGAGGGAGACTTGCTTAGTCTGTGTAGGGAACTAGAGAGAACAAACAACCAAAGAAACCAATTCTGTTTCTAACATATGTTATTTAAATATTTTTTAATAGTCTTAACAATACAATGAGTTTTATTCGTTTTGTATTTCATTTTCCTTTCTCCCTCATAACTCCTCCTACATGGTAGGAAATAAAATTTCTTTTTTTTTCACTTCCCTTTTTGCATGTTAACATTCACCAGGTTGTGAAAGCTATGAGTATACAATTCTCTGAAAACAGTATCAGCAAGCACTGATTGCTGTAGTTTTTCCAAAATGGTAACTTTTGAGTCCTTCAGAAAAACAAGAAAAATGTGATGGAAGCCAGTTACTAACATTCCTCTCAAATCTCTTGCAGTGTCTGTAGTGAGCCCAAGGCAGGGAGATGCTGCTGTGTCTTCCCTTGGGCATGGGAAGCACTTTTGCTCCTCAGCATCTCTCCCTTTACTTTGTTTTGTGAGCTCTATTGATGCTTCTCCATTCAACCAATTAAACTCAGTCTGAGTTTCATCCTTCAAAGCAATTCCCCAGGTTCCTTTTGTGATGCTACTGACTGATAATGAAAGGCTGGCAGTGCTCAGGGTTTGTCACAATATTACCAAAAGCTGATATTTTTTATAGCTGGTCACCAACTGCTAGAAATAAGACAAATCTTCCTGATTCCTAAGAAGTCTTACTTACAGAAGTGTCAAATCTTTTCCTTTGAAAAGGCCTGCCTGAAAGTGTTCTGTTCAAACATTTTTGTCTTTTTGGTTGATCTGAGAACTCTCTTTCAATGTGCTGAAAATCAGACTGAGCTGGGAGCCAGCAATGCACTGGCTCAATTACTGTGCACAACGTGCAGGACTCCAAAGCAGAAGCTACACAAGGACAGGTGTTCCCTGTGGAGCTGGACAGAACAGGTGGTAAGTCCAGGAAATAGATGTGGGCTGGACTTGGAAGTGCAGTGCTTAGAGGGGATAATTTGTAATCCCAGATGACAGTTTTAAGTGCCTTTTGTCACAAGTATCAAGTGTCTGCTGTCAAACCTGCTCATCAGGACCTGCACTAAGTATCATAAACAGGGTGACTCAAGGTTCTTCAGCAATCATTTGTGGGTTTTACATCCTTTTGGGTTTTTTTCCCCTGTTGTTTTTATTCATCCAGTATCAACAGAAAACCTCAGTAAAATCACTTCCCGACTGGATTAGCAAGAAAAAGTAATGTTTAGTTTAATCCTCTTTCAAATCTAAATGAGGAAACCAAAGAAGAGCTTACTTGAGCCTGAAGTCTTCAGTTGCCATGTTAGCGTTATCAATTTGTAAAAGGATGCTGGCATTGGTGATCTTGCTATCCTCGATCTGGAAAACAGAATCCAGCAGGAGAGTTGGTGTTGCCATGGGGTGACAGTAAATAATCTGTGCTGGTTTAGCCTCTTTGCTGCTCACAGGAAGCATCTAAATAGTGGAATTCCCATGCTAAGGAGACCATAGGAATAAAAGCTGTTCAGTTTCCTGATTCACCTAGGTGTTTTGCAATTTTTGTCCATAATCTTACTTTACTCTTTTTGTTACTTTTTTTTTTGAGAGTATGAACCAGGAGGTATCATCTTATTCCTGGCCAGGCAGAGGATAGGAGTTTCATTACACAAACTTCATGGTCTATTACAGAGTAACAGTCACTGCCTTCCTCTGGTTTTGAGACCGGATTCTGATCCTGTTCAGCATTGCTGACAAATCTGCCTTGGGCATCTTTAGGGCAAATTTCAGTAAGAACCATTAAGCTGAGTACAATCAAAATACTGGAGTTAATGTTATGCTAAAAAGTAGCTGTGCATGAGCACCCTGCTGAGCTGGTGGTGTGGGCACAGCAGTGGTGGTGGCAGCCACTCACTGGCAGGACCCTCAACCCACCACGGGCTGCAGCCTGGAGTTGCATTCACAACACCACTGGCATCTGCTTGCTGTGGTCCATTCAGTCATGCACCTGTAGCTGCTCTGAACCGACCAGCAGCATGGAGTGATTGATTCAGGTGTCTGATTTTGCTTTGGGATTTGAAAATTGCCCTAAAAGGCACAGGATGAAGCACAATCTCATTCTTTTGGTGCACTCAGCATGCACTGGAAAGGCTCATGTGTCCTGATAACATGCTATACATGTGAGTGCAAAAAGTTCAGTTTCCATGCCAAAACCAGGAACTCATACATAATTATCAGGAAATCATAAATGCAGGGCATCCTGTCCTTTTCTAACACAGGGGAAAGAGAAGCATGGTTGCCACCTCAGCAGCTACCTTCCCCCAGGATCCACAGAGCAAACCAAGAGGCACTGTGGCTGTACAGAAGTCGTTTACAGAGCTCTCAACACCTTGGAGTAAATTTCCCACACCTCAATGAATCACAAAGAAACAAGGAAATGACAAAATTCTCCTGAAGTGTCAAAGGTTCAGCTCTGCAGTGAGGAAGAAGGTGCTGTGGAATGTTTAACTAATCTGCTAACAGACTGTGCATTCCTGCTCAATTAGCAGTGCACCTCGGATACTGCCCTGGGACAGGATCAGGGCCAGCTCAAGAATCATAACAATACCCTGAATGCGTGGCTGCCTGGAATTTGGTGACAGAGAAGAGGCAATTCTTGAATCCAGCCTTGTAGAATGTACAAGGCAACAAGAAAACAACATGAGTTCTTCAGCTTTGGGCTGTGGACAGAATTGCTGTGTGACTCTCTGTGCAATCCAGGCACTGGTCAGCCCCTTGCCCACTGCCATGTGGCCCCAGTCACCCTGCAGCCAGGGGATCTCACATGTGCCAGTTATATCTCAGCTGGAATTCCTTACTGCATCCATGGAATTCCCTGCTGCATCCATCATGAACGTGGCTGTGTCTCTAGTACCAGTCTGCACACTGTCAGCTTCATTAAGAACTCACCCATTGTATAGGAAATACACTCCAATTCCTTCTCAAAACAGGGGTTTTTCCAAGAAGGCTTCCTGCACTGACTGTACCACTCATGTCTCACATCCTTTGTCCCATCTCCTGGAATACTCTGTAGATCACTTTGCTAATTTGGCAGCACAAGGTGTTTGAATGAGACAGTTACCTGAACAACAGGTGCTATTTCATTGTGCATTTGGGTTAGGATGGAGTCAGGCTGGAGCAAGGCTTTTCCCAAAACTTGCTCCATCAGGCATTCATCCTCTAATTCAGGTATCCAGGAGAGTGTGGTTAAAAATGTAGGACCCAAATGATTATATGCCTCCAAGTTCAGACAGGCAGCATATCATAGACATTCTGTATTATTTGGTATAGGACCCTAAATTTAGTCTAAATTTTATTTTAGGTGCTAAATTAGTTTCACCCTTTAAATTAATGTTTAATTCATTTAATTATGGTTAATAATTAGGTGCTATATTTTCACTCATTTTACTGGCAGACACGATGCTAATTACAATATTTTATAGAGAAAGTAAAAATTCTGGGTTCAATCACTGAATTGTCACCTGTAAACGATCCTTTCCTGGCCTTTCCTTCCACATCCAGGACAGCCACCAGCCTGCAGGTGTTTGTGGCCAGGGACAGCTGTTTAAGGGGTGAGTGTTAAAAATAAGTGGTTTGGATACAACCTATTCAAAAGTGAGAGCTTTACCCCAATCAGCATCATGGTTTTATGCTTACTGTCTTCCTAAATCTTTCTGATTTACTAACTCTAAATCAACCTGAGCACATATATGTTCTTGATGAACAAGTTTTTATTTCTCCTTCTGTTAAAAAGGAAAGTGCCTGAGTGCCAGGTCTGGAGATGGTGACCTTTCTTTATCCTTAAAACAGAAATGAGTGATGACAGTTCTGGCTCTCCTTCCACAGGCTGTGGTCCGAGCACGCATCTACTGCCTGGAGGCAACACTTTTAGCTGTGACCATGGAGTTTGATTAAGTCCTTAGCTGGCCCCAAACAGCAAAGATGGGAATTAATACCATTCCCAAGCCTTTTTTTAAAAGAATTTCTCAGAATCTTGAGAATGCCAAGTAATCGTATTATAAAAAGTGGAGGGCAAACAACCACATTGCTTTTAGAAGAGCTTTGGGTTTTGCCCCATATGGGTATGTAAAGTTAATTACACTGATTAGTCACACAGATGGTTACAGTGCTAAGGATATTCATTATGAATACAGATTAATATTATGCTTAAATTTGAAGACACGTGAGTTTGGGAGATTGAAAGAGTTACTGTTGAACATTAATATTAACTACTGGCAGAAACCAGAAATTCTCCTTTTAATTATAGTGAAAACATCCACAAGGAATTTGTCACTGCTATTTTCTTAATTACAATGATGTATTTTTCCATCTGATTACATAAGCTCATTGGTCCCAAAACTCCTGTAGTTTCATTGTCTGCTACCGCAGGAATCAAAGAGCTGGAATGCCCCAGTCTGTCTGGAGACAGCGGCAGGAGAGGGGCAGGCTCTGCACTCCTCCTGCTTTGTAATTTGCTCAAGACCTGTGCAGTCAAAAAGACCAAGCTCTGCCAGCCGCAGTTACTCAAACCCCAGTTTCAGTACAGAAAGGAACACTTGGCAGCACATGGATCCCTTTATCCTGCCAGTCTCTGCAGAAAGCCCCTCGCCCCCTTCCAGCCTTTCTTGTGCCCAGTCTCCTCCTTGTGAACACAAAGAATGTTTATGCCCAGCTCCTGGAGCTCCCTTCCTCAGGACTTCTAACATTTCAAAGGTTTTATTTAACTTCTTTAAAGAAAAGCCATCAGCATAAAGGAGAAGCCCAATTCCTTAGAAGAGCACAGAATGACACAGTCCCAGCTCTGACTTACCTGTCTTTGCATGTCAGTGACGTTTTGCTCGTACTGGTTGAAGTCATGCCTCTTTCCATGAGACTTTGTCCTGTGCCACTCTAGGATGCAGCTCTCCAGCTGAGCGTTGGCTGCTTCTAAGGCACGGACCTTGTCCAGGTAGGCAGCCAAGCGCTCATTCAGGTTCTGCATGGTCTGTTTCTCATTCCCACCCAGGAAGATGCTTTCCCCATAGTGCTCGCCGAAGGCTCCCCAGGGTGCCCCTCCTGCAGCCAGCCAGAAGGGTCTGGCAGAGGAGAAGGAGGGATGTGTGCTGCTGGCACCACCATCTGCACTTGACGCTCTGTAAGAAGTTCCTTGCTGGGCCAAACCACACCCTGAACTACCCCTGAGGGACCCAGAAAAAAACTGGAAAGGGCCTTGGCTGGTGCTCATGCTTAGCTCTGTGTGAATCGAACCCCAGGTTTGGCTGCCTAGCACTGAGCAGCCTCTTCGCCTTCCCTGAGCAGCTTTATGCCTTTTCCTGTGGGAGTTTCCCTTCGATGAATGACTACAGCAACAAGATTGTGTCATCACGAAACGTGCTTCCTCTTGGTCAATTCTGAAGCATTTATGAGCCTGCACGCTGTTGTTGTTTGGAATCAGCTACATACCGGGCTGCTTTCCTTTCGCTTGTTTGGGTTTTTTTTCTTTTTCTTTTCATATGATAATAGTGAGGTGTGGCCAAAATCCGTAGGTGTGGAGCAGGATCAGCTCTGCCTCAGACTTCTCTCTTACCCTGTAGTTAGTATGTTATGTTTTCCTGCTCTTGAAGGGAATAAATGGGAAGCTGGGGCAGGGATGGGTCTCTGCAAATACTTTCTGTGGTAATTCTCAGGCTGTAGAATTACAGCAGCCTGTGGATCCTCACACCTGTGGATTCTCAAATGCCGTGTGTCCTATCAGCTGTCAAACAGCTTAGTGACCAAACAGCTTCAGCCAGGGACACCTGAGGCTTTCATGAAATCATCCAGCTTCTAAACTAAGACAACTCTGGTCCAGAGTCAGTAATGCCCAGCTCTTCCTTCAGCTGCCCATTTCCAGGGGAAATACATAAGAATTAGATACTTTTATACTGCTTTTCTCATTATTTGAGGTGCAGTCCTGTTTCAGTGGTCTTGTGTCAATAGGCAGCAATACAAAGATTTCTTGCTGTTCCCAGCATTAATACTATTAAGATATTTATCTTAGCTATAGAAAATATTTATACTATGAGTTTGTAACAGCACTCAAAAGTGATTCAAAAAAATCAAAAGTGATTAAAAAAAAATCAAAAGTGATTAAAAAAAAAATCAAAAGTGATTCAAGTGATTATTTAAAGCTACCAGTCCTAAAAATTGACCTGGCAATCATGCAGGAATAATCTTTCTCAAAAGTCTCAGTATCTTTCTGTCAAACTGTATCCATCAAAGAGGGAAAGGTCGAGGGTGGCTGTTGCAGATTGTCCTATTCCTCATGCTGGTAGGGGCTGTAAACTGGGGAGTGGTCCCATGGCAACTGCTGGCTTTAGAGGGTTTGCCTTGTCTCACTCTAGTCCATGGCTGAGGGATGAGATGGAGGAGGAAGATTTGGGAAGAGGCTGAAAGCTGAGTGGGCACAGGCTCTCCCAGGAATGCTGCAGCTGGTTTCCTTACCTAGGTGAAGGCTAAACCCCTTCCCCAGGGTCTGCCCTGGCCCCACTGCTCATCCTGACTGGTGAGGGAGACCACACTGTCCTGGGAGAAACAGGAAGGGATGTGTTTTTCCCTGTTTGTTTCATTTGGAACGCTGCAGCAATAAGGAATTGTTGCGCTGCAGCTTCCCGGGTACCTCCCGGCCTCGTTCCTGAGGGAGCAGGATTCGGGCTCCTCCCTGCGGCTCGGGCTCGGCTCTGCACAGCACCTGCTCCTTTCCTTTTCCCCAGCTCCTTTGCATTGGGCACAAGCTCCTCTTCCTTCCTCAGACACTTCCTTCTGTAGAAATCGTGCCATTCATAACTATAAAATAAGGTTTTCCACTGAGTACAAGGTTTGGCTGTCCCCAAATATTCTGGTTACAGCCACGATCCATAGCTGCAGTCCGGGGTCAGCCCTGCTGCTGGGGAGGGGGAGGAGATTGAAGCATCAGACAAAAACTGAGGCCCTAACTTGAAAAAAACCTCAAATTATAATAGAACTGATGACATCCTGCAGATCTCACCAGAGATCAGTTTCAGATTGAATTTTCAGTTTAGCAAGCTGGTATCTATGAACTATTACACTGAGATGGAATTACACATGTATGTACAGAATAGAATGTGAAATGAAATGAATCCTCTGTTTCACCTGAAATTACTCCGTGGCATTCCCACCCAGCCTGGCAGTGTGAGAGACCACAGAGCCTCAGTCCTGAGAATATCATGGAATTACCACATCACAAAAGCCAGAATTATATTTTCTCTTGCAATTAATCCAAGATCTGGGACATGGGAAGTGCTTCCCCTGAAGCTGAGCCTTTCCAAACTGGAACAGATGCCATGCAGTTTTGATCCACACATGTTGAGGATCGATGAAAAAAACCAAACCATTTACTTCAAAGTCTGACATGACTCTGTGTGAGGCTGCAGTGCTGAATTTGGGTTTAGTCACTTCTTTAATCCAGAGCAGAGAATGGCAGTGACACTCGGAGTAAGGGAATGAACTGTTGCCAGCAGATGGCACCCTTGGATGGGGGCTGCTCTGCTCCCCGGGACATGGGTGCTGCTCCCCAGTCCTGGCTGCTTCATCTGGGAATTGTGCTTGTTTTACTGAGTTAGAACATGGGAAGCAAACTGAGCTGGATTTTGAGGCTGCAGTTCAAATACGGGCAGAATATTTTGACAACTACATGGTACAGGTCAATGTCCTGTAACAGTCACTGACTGATTCAACTCCTCCATGTGGAATACAAATGGGTGGACAGCTGCCTGTGGCTGTAGGAATTCCCTCTCTTGCTGTTTGAGTGATGCAAGCAATATTCACCTAGGTTTTGGATCAGGAAAAAAATATCATTTATACCATTTGGTTTTCCTCTCTAGTGGATTGTGATGTTGCATTGCTGCGGTTTGCCAGAACCTCTTCCAAACTCCTTCCAGTGGGAATGCCAGCAGGATGTGCATTTCTTACCAGCAGCACCAATGATCTCATGGCCAAACTGATGATGCCAGTAGCATATATTTATTTTTCTTAAATGTCAGAAAATAGGAGACACAAAAATAGTGTCTCTAAGGAGCTTGGAAGGAAAATAAAATATGTCATTCTAGAAATTATACCATTTTTGCAGCTATTATAATGTAGATTGAATGTCCAGTGATGGGGCTAAGGACTCCTTTTCCAAACACATTATGTGAGCAAAGTACAGTGCTTAGGTAACTGCTTTGTGTGCTTCTGGGATTTACCAGGCTCTTAAAGGTTTATCAGCATCTCTTCAGTTCCACTGGTGGGGGATTTGCAGCTGGGAGAAGGTGGTGTGGCTAAAACAGCAGGCACAGCAGTGACATGAGCTGGGGATGTTCTTCTTGATGGAGGAATACCAAAATAGCTGCAGCAAACTCTGAGCAATTAATTTCACCTAGACTGTGCCTACTGCTTCCCTGGGAGCTGAGGGAATTTGTCTTGCTGCTGCAGGCAGTGCAGAAACACAAATACATGCGTTTTTTTTCAGAGATGCACTTTATTTGTGCAAGAAGTGCAGCCACATTGTGCCCAATGGAATTGACAACAAAGGTCTTAAGGATTTTTTGTTATCTTCTCTGTTTTTATCTTCTCTGATCTGTCCATTCATCACCATCTTTATTATTATTTTTAAAGTTATTACTGGTATTGCTGATGTTGTTCCCAGAGTATCCCCTGGTTGGGTTCCAGCAGCCCATGCTGGGATGGCATGTGGGGTGTGTGTGGCAGTGCCACAATGGCTCCATAAAACACCATTAGACTGGATTTACTTGCAGAAGCAGAACAGAAACTTTATTGTTAGGACACAATAATAGAGTACCAGAGAAAACAGGCTTGGCATCTCCGACCCAGCAAGCCAATGCTCTTGTACAAAGGCAGAGCAAGATACATTGGATACATTCTTGTGATTTGGGGAAGAGAAAGGCTCTTTCTCTCAGCATTAGCCAGTGTGGAGGCTGCACTGGGTCCATGTAGGGATTTGGTATTTCTTTATTAGAATCTCCTGTCACGGGTAGAACCAGATTTTCCATCATCTTCTGTGCCAGAACGACCTCTTCCACTGCTCCCAAATGCTGTTGTAGGGAGAATAAAAAAATTAAACAGGGAACAAAAAACCAATGAGGCCCTGCCAAGACCCTGAGGAGCTGAACTATGAGGTTGTGTGTGTTTGTTTCCCCACAAGATCTTCCACATACCAAAGGCAGAACTGCCTTTACATCTTATCCACTTTCCCTCCTGGTCCTCATCCAGAAAACCTTAGGAGTGCACATCAGATATGGATTTGGAAGTATCTTGTATGTTATGTGAATCAGCAGAGGAACTTAGGAATCTTTGGGAGATTTGGGTATTTTAGAATCTCATGAGCAGTTCACGCAATCATTTTGGAAATCTATTGGTTTCAAAAATGCACATTAAATAAGGTATTCTATTTTTGTCTCTACGTGATACAGAATATGCTCATTCTAGGGAGAATGGAATCTGCGGTAGTAAGAAGAAATCCAAGGCTAAAAAGTTTATTTAATCCTATTTTGCCTGTTCATTTCAGCCCCTCATTAAATAAAAATATTTCTTACCATCCTTGGGAATCAGTCCTGACAACCTGTAGAAAAGAAATATTTGATTAATGACCATTCCTGACCCTGTCCCCTGAAACCATTGAACTATTTAGGAATTTGTGTGGACAGGCAGGATTTCACACAGCTGCTCTCAATGGCTGGTTGTGAGGTGTGCTGTTACTAGAGGTGGTGTTAAGGTGCTTTCAGCTTTGAAATCCACCCCTATGTACTTGAGAGGGAATGGGAACAGTGGTCAGACCAGTTCCTTGTCCTGAGGTGTCTCCTCATACTGCTTGTCTCCTCAGAATGCCTCTTCTAGAAACTATATATGGAGCTGAGTCCTCCTCAGAAATCAAAAGTAATTCCATGTATGGATCAGATATGAGAAATGGGCACGAAAATGTAAATTCTACTGAAGTAAGCTGGAGTTTGTTCCAGGCTCTTTTCTAGCTGGGGATACTGGTGTGGAGGATGAGTATTTTCATCTCTGTGCACAGAGAAAACCAGGAGCTAAACAAATACTGGGAGCAGGTTTTTATAGGTTGTCTCAGGCTGAAGGCTCTAATTCCAGTGCAACCAGAGGATTAAGTGAGACATATATATGGGGCCTGGTGCCTTTTGTAATTCATCATGGTCAAAATGGTGGCATTTATATTATCAAATCCTCCACAGCATGGATGTGCAGATTTAGCTTGAGTGATGGCAGCACCAGGGACTTTGCCGGCGCTCCAAAGGCTGCGTGTGCAGGGAGCGTGGCTGAGCGCTGCTGCCAGCCCCTGCTCCTCAGAGCGCTGTTACGCTGCTCTGCTCTCAGCCTGGGCCAGAGTGACGTACTGTGAGTCCTGCCCCTCCAGCAGCTGGCGGTACGTGGCGATCTCCTGCTCCAGGCGACTCTTGATGTCCATGAGCATTTTGTACTCCTGGTTCTGGCGCTCCATGTCGCAGCGGAGCTCGCTCAGCTGCTCCTCCACGCTGGTGATGAGGGCCTGGATCTGAGCCAGCTGCGCGCAGTATCGGCCTTCCGTGTCCCGCAGGTTGGCCTCCAGCCCAGCTTTCTGGAGAGCATTAATGTCAGAACAGGTTAGAAGGAGGTTTGTCCCACGGAGGGGGAGCTGGGGAGAGGTGAGACAGTGAGGGAGGAAGGGGACAGTGTGACAGTGCCCTGTGCAGTGCTGGGGGCAGCTCCGTACCATGCTGAGCTGTGACTGCAGCTCGATCTCCAGGCCCTGCAGGGTGCGGCGCAGTTCCGTGACCTCTGACTTGCTGGTCTGTATCTGCTGGGTGTGGGTGGCAACTTCACGGTTCAGCTCCTCAGTCTGAAAGGAAAAACAACTGTAAAATCCCATACAAATGTATAAAAAAATCGATCATTTTGAGAGAGGGAGGTAGGGACCTGCCAGAGCGGTAATGCTGAGGCAGTGCATTGCTGTGCTGTTGATTGGTGTGACTGTACCTGAGTGAAGAACCAGGCCTCAGCATCCTTACGGTTCTTCTCAGCCAGAGCTTCATACTGTTCCCTCATCTCAGCGAGAACTCTGGTCAGGTCAATGCCAGGAGCTGCATCCATTTCCACATTGACTGTTCCACTCAGCTGGTTCGAGTACTCTTTCATTTCCTGCACGGCAGAAGGCAGAGGACACAGAAAGATCAGGCTCTCTCTCACACTGCTCCTGCCCCCAGCAATCCCTGCTGTGGTACACAGTACCTGTGCTATCTAGTATCACAGATGAACACACATAAAAACATTTATCACATTTTCTCTCACTTTGCACTAGCTTCCCTAGTCTATGTGCTCACACAGGACATATTTACATGTAACTTACATGTATGTTTCATTTACAAGAGATACATTCCAAAGGAGAGTGATCTCCTCCCTGCACTGTCAGGACTCTCACCTCTTCGTGGTTCTTCTTCAGATAAGCCAGCTCCTCTTTCAGTGTCTCAATCTGCATCTCCAGGTCAGCTCTGGACAGCGTCAGCTCATCCAGCACCCGGCGCAGGCCGTTGATGTCGGACTCCACGCTCTGGCGCAGGAACAGCTCGTTCTCATACCTGCAGGCCAGGAAAGAAACAAGCACTGGAATATGTCCAAGATTGTATTTGGGTAGAGCTATAACATGATCACGTATAGGAGGAACAGTGGACTGTAGATGAAAACATACAGATTTAGAAGTGTAAGAGCAATAGAGCTGGTTTTTTCCAATATGCAGCTACGGCATAAGGAAGCACAGACAATGCCATATGATTTTGCTCCTGAGGAGGACGTGACATTCCACCTTGCAAAATCTAATAATAATTAGCAGCATCAATAGAATCATTGTCACACAGGACAGGAGTTTTCAGTGTCCTCTCAGATTTGATGTGTAGGAAAGCACAGCTGGGCCAGGGCTGCCTGGGACACAGGAGGGAAAATAAAAACCTGCAGGTGCATTGCTGCAGGGAAGGCAGCTGCACGTGGACCTTTATCATCTGATGTACTGCTGAGCCTGGGAGCTGGAAAAGCCCTACCTTACCCTAAATTTCAGACTCCAGCAGAGAACTGCTGCGGCCCCACAGCAATCTCTTCTTGCCACCCAGTTCCTTCTAAGTGAAAATCCCACCTACTCCTGCCTTCTTTCCCCTGTGATTCAGGCTAGTAAAAATATTTGAACATCACAAAAAAAATGAAGACATGGGCTATAACTGATCATGCAAACAGCTCAGTGATCTGAATGCTGTGTTCTATCAGCTTTATACTCTGAATTGGTCCTCCACCTGCTTGCCCAGGGTGTTTTGCATCTGAAGTTACTAAAGAAAAAACTGCTTTGAGAGCGTGAAGACAAGCAGAGTGAAGACAAATGTGCTCCAGGTGAACTTACTTCAGTCTAAAGTCGTCGGCAGCCAGCCTGGCATTGTCAATCTCCAAAATGACCCGGGAATTGTCAATGGTAGCAGCAAGGATCTGGCAATTAAGAAACATGGAGAAAGGTTCCCACGAATAATAGTAAAATATCTGATCCACATTCCATGAGCAAACCAGAGGGCTGTGATACTCTGTGCAACAGGGATTAGAACCATAATATGGAAATGTGTTTGTACAACACCTAATCTTATCTTTAGCCAGGAGAATCATCTTCCCAGCCTTTAAGGCCTATCTGTCACATTCTTTACTATTTCATTCCTGAATAAATATATTGATAATTCTAAACACATTTTGCTAACTTTTACTGCAATCATTTTAATTTCAACAAACATCACATTGTCAGGATAAGATATTTGGTGTTTAAATTGGGAAGAAGCTACTCTTTTCTGCTAGAATGCTCCGTGTGCTCCTCGTTTGGGATGAGGAACTCACCACTTCTTTTGTAATTGTTCGATCTTATTTTAAAGACATGGAACATGCAGTTCCATAATTCTCTCGCCTTCTTATAACTCCTCTACATATGAATGTCATACCTTGTCTCGGAGATCTTCAATTATCTTGTAATAATTGCTGTAGTCACGGGCGGGGCTGGTGGGAGCCTGTTTCTGGTACCAGTCTCGGATTTTCACTTCTAAATCCGAATTGGCCTCTTCCAGGGCTCGTACCTTGTCCAGGTACGAAGCCAGCCGGTCATTCAGGTTCTGCATGGTTATCTTCTCATTGCCAGAGAGGAGCCCATCGCCGCCACCAAAGCCACCACCAAGGTCAAATCCTCCCCCGAAGCCAGAGCCCCCTCCGAAGCCGGAGCCCCCTCCGAAGCCGCAGGCTGCCCCC
>VXBQ01008684.1:0-19667 GCA_013400175.1 Phainopepla nitens | reverse complement strand
TATCCTCAGGATGGGGTGTTGGGAGACAAACCCCACTGCAGCCCTCCCTCCACAATTCCTCCTCCCTACAGGTGAGGCCAACTATGATGACATTCCTGACAAGCAGCGCTGGCAGCACATCGCAGGGGCTTGGGCTTGGGGTTTCTTTTTTAATTAAACAAAAGGCATGAATCAGATGATGTTTTTTCTTCAGGCTATAGTTCTGAAACTTGGAGTTTACTCCTCTGACATTTAAGAATGGAAAAACAAAGTGAGTTCAGCCCCACCCACTTGCCTATTTACAGTGCTCACCATGGCTACCTTCAGAAAATCAACTTTTCCTAAAAATGAGGCTTAAGTAAAATTCTCCTTTCGTTGATAAATGTACGATTGTCTTTTCATCTCACCGTTATTCCTTCTTTTCAATCCCTTTCAAATTTTGGTATTGAATTAGAAATGTTCCTATTCTTGACTTTTCCTTGGAACTAATATTTAGTTTTTGGAGTCTGAATTTTTAGTACAAAAAGCATCTATTCATGGCACTGTGTGAGGAACAATCAGCATCCATTGGTGTGCAAGGGAGAGTGGAAACAGTAAATTATTAATCGTTGTGAAAGAGTCCAGAAAGGTAACACAGATTGAAACAACTCAGTTAAAAGAGTAAATGTGGGAGGACTAAGATCCTGTTACTTTGGAAAATGTAAAGAGAATGGGTTTAAGATAACGCTGTTCTGATAGCAGTGCTTGTGTTTAATGCCAATGTGCACTAGGAAATGGAGTAGTATTTGAAAACAAGGCTTGAGAAACACTCAGAGGAGTCACCTTAATCTTTCACTTAAAGCAGGAGTCTGAAACAGAAATATATTACAGAGCTAATAAATTGGCAGTGACATTCAGGCATTCGGTGATCCAGAAGGCAGAAGGTGTGTGGGAAGCACGAGCTGCCCGTGCCCTGCTGGGGATGGGCTGTGAGGGGAGTTTGCAGAGTGTTCTCTGCACAACACATGGACCTCAAATAAAGCTTAAAGAAGAAAGATGATATGTTTGCTAAAAGCATCCTAACAGCATTGTTTTTAGCACAGCTTCTGACAGTACAGAAATTGAGCTTAGAACTCAGGATGGGGATTTCAGATAACCCAAGGCTCCCAGGAGTTGTTGGAATAAACCAAGGGAGGACATTTCCAGCTGAGATGTTAATGCAGGGGATGCAGAGCATTTTCACTCAAGAGTTGTGCACTTGGGAGGGAAGAAATGGCAGGGTCCAGCTGTGATGTGCCCTCACAGGCTGCCTCTGGGCACGGCCACTCACTCCAGGCTGAGCAGGGCACACGGGTGGGTGTTCACCACCCTGGAAACATGTTTCAAACTGAAGCTGGCCTTTTGCCACAGCCCTTCAGTTTTGCTGCTGGGCAGATTAATGGTCTGTGAGCCTTGCCAGATCTCTGTGTCTCCAAGGGTTGGTGGCTCAGGAAACAAGTTCAGACGAGCCCTCCTGAAGATAAAAAATTGCCTTAAAGACCCCAATAATGTCAATGCCCTGAAGTGTGTGCACTGCCAGGGACTGTTCAACTGAGAGAGCCCACAATAGGCAAATCATTTTCCATTAAAAAAACCCAAGCAACAAAACACCACAAAATTTAGTAGGAAACTTAGGGGAGTTTTTGTTGAGTCTTCTTTCACTCAGGTGTGATAACTCCTTTGGAAGGTAAATGGTGAAGCACACTTTGCTGCTTTCTAACATGCCCCAGGTGTCATGCTGGATCAGTATCAGATGAACCCTCACAAAAAACAGGTAGCAGATAAAAGCTGTTTCTTTCTGTTGAATGTTTATCATTGGGAAACAAAATAAATCAAGCAGCCAACACAGATCATGCCCCATATGTAATTTAGACAGTGATTTCTACAGCATTTTCTCCATACAGGCTGTACAAGGAAATAGAAGCCAATCACCTGCTGAATTAAAACAAAACAAAACAAAACCCCACGGTCTTTCAAGCTTATGCCTTTATTCTGGTTTCACTCACTACTTTGCTCAGAGATTCCTTATCCAATGTCCTGACACACAGACTCATCCTTTGCACAGTCTCAGCATTGTACCCATGGTACCTGAACTCCTTGGTTTGTCATCTTCCACAGGAGCTTTCCTGGAAGACATTCCCTGACATGTCTGTGCTGCACAAACTCTTTTGTTACCTCTGCTGTGGGATTAACGGAGCTGACACACTCCAGCCCCTCCTCTCAGGACAGCAAGTTCCAGTCAAGCAGCAGCTTGTTTGTCATCTCAGTGATCACTCTATGAGTGATAAAACCATCACTCAGAGGAGACATGACATACCTTTAGAAAACACTTTTTTCCTGAACCAGACTCTAAAATTATAGTGTCTGAGTGATTTACATCAAACATTTCACCAGAAATCCTTCACTGCCTTAAAGATAGAGGACAAAATCAATAAAATTATAAAATAAAATTAAGCTATAAAAAGAAGAATTCAGGATTTTTATAGCTTGCATTCTTAAAACATGAGAATTTCTGGTCAGACTTGCACATTTGCAGCTGGACAATACCAGAAATCTGCAACAGTGAGCTCCCACCCTGAGTGGTTTTGTCACAAGAAATTGCTCTCAGGGAATGGGACTTGTTAAGATTAAAAAACAAACCTGGAGCTGTTTGTTCTTTCATGCAGGGAGGTTCCCAGGTCTTGGTGTTGTAGGGAATAAGTTTGGTACAAAGCATGTGTTAATGTGTCTGCACTCAGCACCTGCCTGTACTGAATGCCCGAGATCTCCTCCTGGCTCTTCCAGAAGTGAACCCTACAGAAATGGGTGAGCTCCTGAAGGATCCCCTGCACCCCATTGGCTTCTTGGGCCACTGTTCCCTTTGATTCTGCCCAATCTTTCCCCCTGTTCTCCCCATCTTGTCCCTTTGTCTTACTTTTTTTGACTGTTCTTCTCTCCTGTCACAGTTTTTCCCTGTCAAAGTGAAGGCACTGCTTAATGTCACCATGCTTCATTCCAGAGGCTGAGCTGGGACAGTAGTGACAGCTGATGTTGGCAGGTCACCTGAATCACTGCTGAACCAAACCCAAGCACCAGCAGCACCTTTGGATTGAAGAGGATTTCCCCACCTTGAGAGAGGATGTCCAGGGCCTTGGGGTGCTCCAAGCCATGGGAACACTCCATTATTCTGTAGTGAACATCTGATTGTGAACAAGGGATCATGGACATTTCCCAGGGCCAAGGAGAGAGGTGCTGACAGATTTTATGATGTTTCCCTGAAACACAGGCTGCAAACTGACCCACTCTGGAGGAGAGCAGTGTTGGGATACTTTTCAGTCTGGGCCTATCCCTGTTTTCATCCCCCCCAGCTGTGGAGCAAACTGTGCCTCTGGTAACAGCAGGAGCTGGGAAGGTGCTGGTTGGGATGGAGCCATGGTTTGCTTTTAGCACAATCCCTGAAAGGTTTCTTTGGCTGTCAGTTTGGGGAGAGATGGTAGGAAATAAAATCAGGGACTTCTGGGTGTTGGAAATAAAAGTGATTCCACTTGGAATTTCAGCTAGGATAATATCCTTGCAATGGCATGAGAGGTAAGGGGGCTAAAATTGGTGCTCGGGGTTTGTAAGCTGTGTGTGAACAGGGAATGGAAGTGAAGAATTCTCCCAACTGTGGCTCACCCCTGTGTGCTCCTGCAGGAATTATCTACGAGCCAGTATTTTACTTTGTATTTTACCCTATGAAACATCTCCCAGCTCCTGCTGCTCCTCAGAACCACTTCCTCTCCCTCTGCCCCTGCTCTGCAGAGTGCACAGCATCATAGTGAGAAACCCAGGCCCCTCTTGTGTCCCCCACCAAGGGGCTGGGGATGCTGCTGCCTCTGCATTCCAGGCTCCTGCCAGCAAGAGTCAGGATGGAGCCCAAGCTCCCCACACTGTGAGCACTCTCAGGGAGGCTGGCTGGCTAATTCCTGCCTGACTAAAGCCAGACTTCAGTAAAATATCACAATAACTGCAAAGAAGCAAAGGTTGCAAGAATATCATGTTTATTTGAGTAGATGCAGCAATTCAGTACATGCAAAACCTAGAAATAATTGCAAAGCTGACCCAATTTGCATCTTAATCATCACTAAGTGAATGAATCTGCCTAAACTTTGTGTGGCCAAGAATCTTCTGTGTTCAACAGTCATTTCCAGCAGTTCAGAGCGATTTCTCCATCTCAATCCACATGTGTTGTCTTTCTCAGTTTGCAGATGACCTTTGAAGGACCTTCAGTGCTTGTCTTTTTTGTCTGCAGTAACATGGAGAGAAAGAAAGCAATTATTTAAGCCCAGCTCACACAGACCACTCTGTGATAGGCCCTGAGCTTGGCTTGGGCCTCATCTCTCATTCCCTTCTCTCAGACTTTTCCTCTCCATCACCTGGATTTGACTCATCCCTTTTATGACATGGCTGACCTCTAACAGCTCAAGGCAGGTTTTAGTGGCATGTTCCTGCAATTCCCCTGAGCTGGACAAGCTTTAATACCTGTGTGCTTTCATCTGGGGAAATGATTAAGTGGTTTTTTGCTTTACCTAGCCTTTACTGTAGCAGAATCTGAGATGTGTTTCTGGTATCTGACATCTTTTAATCACTGAAATTTTTCCATTCTAACCAGAGGCATAATTTGTTATTTATTATTTTTTTTCTGTGGAAAATTATGCAGACCTCAGTCTCTAGAACAGACACAACTATCAGTTATGTGTATTTTAGAAAATAAAAGTTCTCCTGAAAGAGAAAGGGTTCTTACCAGCAGTTCCTGAAAGGGAGCCAAACATCCTGTGGAACAAAGAGAACAATTCAAAGGAGAGTTAATTCATCAAATGCTGCATGAGATGAGGATGGATGAAAGCAAATTGTCTATCAATCAGGTACAGTGTGTGCAGTCAGGGAAGAGATGCCCATTTCCCTGTGCTCCTTCTCAGCAAAGGACAGGGAGCTGTTGTAGGAAATGTATTTTTAAACTGCATTGGGAAAAGACATTATGGAAAAGAAGTAACAGAGGAAATCAAAACCTTTCAACCCTTGCTTCATTTTTTAACTCCTTGAGGCTGTGTGAGATGACACTGAGCTGTGCTCCCATGTGGGAGTCACTCAGTGACTGCCTTCACTTCTCTTCCCAGTATTTCCTCCCACACTGATTTCTTTTGGGTAAAAGTTCTCAACCTGGTAATGGGGAGTTCATGGGAATTGTGTATTAATTTTTATATTCTGTAAAACATTATTAACTGCACTTTTCCTGAATGTGATGCAGCTGATCACTTCAACTGTTAGTTGGAATTAATCTGTTGTGCTGCTTGTCAGTTCCCCTTCCTTTTAGAAACCCTTTGAGGTCTCACTTCATGTGAATGGCAACTGTAACACTTCTAGCTCCACCACGGCCCACAAAAATAAGTTTGCTAATTGCAGAACTCCAGGAGCATTTAATTGTGTTTACCAAGGCGCTGTGGGAAATGACATGGTCAGACTTGGGAGGCTGAGCAAAAGGTTCTTACTGGGACTCCTGGCCTTCCAGGAGCTGTCGGTACGTGGCAATCTCTTGCTCCAGCCGAGTCTTGATGTCCATGAGGATCTTGTATTCGGTGTTCTGGCGCTCCATGTCAGCTCGGAGCTCAGCCAGCTGCGCCTCGATGCTGCCAACCAGCGCCTGGATCTGCGCCAGCTGCGCCCCGTAACGCGCTTCCGTGTCGGCCAGGGTGCCTTCCAACGCCGCCTTCTGTCAGGGGAAACCACACAGGAAAGGCTGCTGCCAGTGCAGGACGGGGTAGGGACAGAGAGCCCGCAATCCCTGTTCGGTGGGGGCCGTCAGGCAGTGCGGGTTCTGACGTACCATGCTGAGCTGGGACTGCAGCTCGATCTCCAGCCCTTGCAGGGTGCGCCTCAGGTCAGTGACCTCGGACTTGCTGCTCTGCAGTTGTTCGGTGTTCACAGCCACCTCACGGTTCAGCTCCTCAGTCTGAGACAGGGAAAACACTATGTGAGAAATGTGGGGGACGTAAGGCTGTCACGGCATTTTTCTGCGTGTTTTAATAGTTGTTTCTATCATGGATTTTGTGGTTAATGTTTGTACAATATGGAGGGGGTTTACCTTGCTGTGGAACCAGGCCTCAGCATCCTTCCTGTTCTTCTCAGCCATGTGTTCATACTGGTCCCTCATATCTGCCAGGATCTTGGACAGGTCTATGCCTGGAGCAGAGTCCAGTTCAACGCTGACTTGACCAGCTACTTGTCCTCTCAGGGCACTCAGCTCCTGTGGGGAATGGCAGGAGACAAAAGAGGGTACAACTGTAAACTGAAAACATTATGGACCTTCTGTCCTTTCTTCAAGGGCTAAGGCTGACTGACTCCCCTGAGATACTGGCAGGAGGGATCCCAGTCTACACAGAAATCTTTTCCTCACTGTTGGAGAGCCCAGGGCAACCCTGAGGGACTCCACATCTCCACAGGCTGTTTTTCTAGCGCCACTTTCAAACGTGTTTCTTGGGGTTTACCTCCTCGTGGTTTTTCTTTAGGTAGGCCAGTTCCTCCTTTAATCCTTCAATCTGCAGCTCCAGGTCAGCTCTGGACAGGGTCAGCTCATCCAGGACCCGGCGCAGGCCGTTGATGTCGGCCTCCACGCTCTGGCGCAGACCTTGCTCAGTCTCAAACCTTAAAAAAGCAAAATGAACCCATTTGGGTTCACTGATTACCCAGCCCACAAGAAACACAGTATGAATGTATCTGGGTGTGTAGGATTTATGGTGTAGCAAATGTTGTCAAGCATTATTTCTCCACATATTCTTCCACATTATGCAAAATTTTCAGTGGTGCAGATGGTGCTCTTAGCAAATACGTGAAGGGTTGAACTGCATGCACAGGATCAAACCAATATTCATACAAGGGTTTTAGGGGCATTCCATTCCTGTTTCAATGCCCTTTGGCTCAACGAGGATTTTTGCTTACTCATGAGAACTTTTCTCTCTCAGAAATCACTTACTTGGTTTTGAAGTCGTCAGCAGCCAGCCTGGCATTGTCAATCTGCAGCACAATCCTGGCGTTATCAATGGTGGCATCAAGGATCTGCAAACAATGAGAGCTCATTACTGAGGCTGAAACAACTGTTATCGGCTTCCCTGCTGTGCAGATAAGAGCGAAGAGTCTATTTCATCTGTAGCTACAGCAAACAGAGGTGTAGGGAAGGATCAGAGATCTGCAGCAAACACGTCACACAGATTTATCATGTACTTCTGCCAGGATTCTGTTCTGGACAAATCCTTGTGTCTTGCTGTATGAAGTGGCTTTATGTGAAGTTCCCACAGTGAGACAAAACTATGTGCTGGCTGAGAGGGAGAGGACTTTGAGAGACCATCTTTGATCACATTTTTATTTCCTAGAATACCCAGGATAGTGTTTATTGATTCTTTTAATACATCCTGAAAGTTTCTGAAGGAAATTTTATTTAGAAGGAATCTCTGTTCAGTTTTTCCTCGAAAGCATGTCTTCTATGCCTGCCACTTCTAAAACTCAAAAGGTCATCCACAAATCAGCTGTATAGTTTCCCACCTCTAAATAAGGGGAGCAAAAGAAAGGAGGGAAGAGAATAATAACATGAGGAAATCCCATTGCCAGTTCTGCCATCAGCAGAGCTCAGATTTTAAATCAGGAGCAAATATGGATGGGTTGCAGCAAGGAGAAGCAACCTGCGTGGGAGCGGTCATGAACTCCAGGCTGAACTCAGAAAATGAAACCTCAAGTTTTCTTTCATTTATTTACATAGTTAATCAGCTACTCCCTGTGTTATGCAGGGTGTGTATCACCTCAGCAATCTGTTATCAGGTACCCAAAGGCTCTTGGGGCAAATCCTGCATTTATATATGGGATTGATTAATTCATGCCTGCTGTTTCCTTTTTTCCTACGCCAACTGTTTCAGTTCACTTAATTCCAAGGTTAAACATGGGAAATGTGAAAAAGAAATTACTCTAAACCCATTTTTATTTTTAGAGTTAAAGCAGAGTGTGTGTGCCTTTCCAGGCATCAGTTCCTCTGAGGGTTTTCAAGCTCTGTGGCAGGTGAGAGGTTGCAGAGACAGGCAGGTTGCTGTCACTGCTTGGCTCTCACGACATCTCAGTTTATATATGGTCATACATACATTAACTGGTCATATGTGTGTACATGACCAGCATGTGTATATGTGTGTGTATAAACATATGCTTTGTTAAAAGCAAACATTATCAGATTTCAGTACTCGGGCATCCCCCACTGACCCATTTGTACCTCCTCTTGGCTAGCACTTAAAAAAGTTGATAATTCCGTATTGACATTGACTTTATCCCCCCCACCCATTCCTTGCATTTACATCTCACCTCCCTCTCCTTCCCAGGACCTGCAATGCTTTCTAGGGGTTCCCTAAGGAACTTTTTGGGTTTTCATGCTTCCTTTGTCAGTGGAAATCTAAGATGATTTTTGATAAATATTAACACCTACCTTGTCTCGAAGGTCCTCAATAGTCTTGAAATAAGGACTGTAGTCCCGAGCTGGGCTTGGTCCTTGTTTTTGGTACCAGTTGCGGATTTTGGTTTCAAGGTCAGAGTTTGCCTCTTCGAGCGCTCGCACTTTCTCCAGGTAGGAGGCCAGGCGATCGTTGAGGCTTTGCATGGTTGCCTTTTCATTTCCCAAGAGGAGCCCGTCGCCGCCCAGGCCACCCCCATAGCTAAAGCTGCTGCTGAAGCTGCCTCCACCATAGCCACCCCCCAGGCCGCTTCCCAGGCCAGAGGAGACAAACCTGGCAGAGGACACGGACACACCTCTGCCACCAGACCCCCCGTGGATGCTGGGGGCCCTGAAGCTGCCCCCGAAGCGGAGGGAGGAGGCGCCGGGCCCCCCCGCCACAGAGGAGCTGCTTTGCCTGAAGCTGTAACTGGCCATGGGGAGGAAGAGCAAGGACCCAAGCTAAGCTTCGCCTCAGCGGCTCTCGATCCCGAGGCAGGAGAGTGCCCTGCTCCCCCACCGCACCGCTTTTATGCCGGTGACAATGGGAGTTGTCTCCAGAATGTGTTATCTGAGACCCATGGAATTTATCAGCCCCGAGCCTTCTGCCAACACGGCGGTTCCCCTCATTGGTCAGTGGCTGTGGAGCGGGCTGTTTCCTGCCCCGCTACCTCCACACGCGAGGCCATCCCCTCCCCGCACCGCTGCCGCTGGGAGCAAAAGGTGGGATTTGGAGGAGACGCCTCCCTACCGATGGGAGCGTTCCTAAACCTGGTTCGAGTTTACCTGCATGGAAACAAAGGGTTTAGGAGCGCACCCACTGCGGCCAGAGCCGCGGTCAGAGCGCAGTCACACAAAGCTTTGTTTTAACAGGGTGATTCAGCCTGATAACAGAGCTTGTAAGGAGCCCAAATGGTGAACAATGTGTGTGGACCTTCACGTTCCCACCTCTCTTTTTCCCTCGTTCCCCATGAGAAAAGTTCTTTCAGAAAGAAAGTTTTCACTCTTTCTGTCTTTACTCTCGTTTCCGTTTGGGCTAACAGAGAACGGGCTGTGTCTGAGAGTCTGGTTTTCCACAGATACAAGAATCCCGAAGCAGCCATGGCTGTATCTGTAGCAGAGAGAGTCAGTGACATCCCTGAGTACCTGGGGAGTGAGCAGAAACAAGTGTCTGATTACACATTGAGTCCTTTGATTGCTACTGAAAGAGAGAAGCAAAGAGAAGAAACAGAATCACTTAGTCTTCTGGTCTTCGAGAGTCATGAAAATGTTATTTCTAAAATTTTCAGGTCCTCTATTATCCAAAATGGATTTTCAAAAGCTTTTGTTACGGTGAGCTCCTCCCTGAGCATTCCTAACACACAAGGAGCTAGTCAGAGCTTTTCTTCCATTCTCTTTCTTTCTCATTCCCTCCAAATTCTGTGGAACTCCTCAGAAGGGTTTTGGAGAAAGAGGAAGTTCTGGCCTGGCAGCACTTGCAGCTCTTGGAAGTAGCCAGGCCTTTCTATACCCATGAAAAATGCTCCAGGTGTTTCAGGCTACACAATGAGCTGCACTCCTTGTGTACAGAGGTGTCAAACTGTGGGGCAAATTCAGGGAGGGAAAGAGCAAACAGCAAATGGGAGGCTGCCAAGGCACCTGTATCACCAGGTAATGAGGAGGCCATACCAGAGGGGGAATTCTGCAGTGACTCAGGTGTGGAATATATACACACAGGATATATAGCACAGCTCCAGGACACCACAGCACAGCTCTTTCCTCTCTGTACAGACTTCTGCCTTCCACAGCTCTGCATCCTGCCTGTAGCACTGTGCAGCCTTTCCTCCCAGCCCCAGGGACGCTCCTGCTGCCAGAGACACGCCAGCTCCTTCTGGAGACCTGAAGGTCCTGTTCAGCCCTGGGTGGGACAAACCTGCCCAGCCAGTCACTGCTCCAAGGGCTGTGAACAGGTGAGACAGTGGTGTCAGGAGGTGACTGAGACAAAGAAACTGGAGAACAGTTATTTTTTTGTTAAATATTAAAGTCCATAGTTAGAGCGTAAAGAGCATCGGTGCATGTTCTTCACTGAACAGAAAAGCAAGAAGCTGAAAGGAGAATAAATACCAGTGTGCTCTTTTTGAGATCCATCTCCTGGTGCAAGGAGGGGTGAACATCTGTCCCTCCAGGTACTCCTTCAGCATCCCCTGGACTCCCACATCAGGACCACAAGGCAGTGTGTTTTTGGGTTTTGCAAAATAAAAAGCGCATCTGTGATGCTGCATGATATTTTATGATTCAGCTCATGAATATTGGGATCTGGAAGGCTTCTGGATGCCCTCTGCAATATCTTGAGTAAAAGCAGCAATCACCATATATTGCACTGTCAGAATATTGATCAGGTACTGCAGGCAGGTTGGGTTTGCATGAGCTTACAGGGAAGAATCTCCCAAAGAATGAACTGCAATTCTTAGGGGCCGTTTGGAAGTACAGCTGGAAGTGTCAGGAGAAGAAAGGCTTGGGACACACAGTCAAATGGATTAATCTGATTTATAACACCAAATACAGCATAAGCCTCTAGTACCAAATCAATCCCTCACACAACATTTTTGCTAAAACTTAATTCTAAATCTTTCCACTTTCCATTTCTGTTTTACCTTAATGGTTGCATGTGTTTGTTTTTGTAGGGACCCCCTTAAGGTGAGAATGTGTACTTAAATGCTTGGAAAAGCCTTCAGTATGGCAAGCTGAGGAAGGTGCTGTTAGCATTCAGTGGAGGTCTCTTTTTCTCCCAGTACTATAAATCTAATTTATGGTAGGGTCAGCTTTTCCCCAGTAAGGAATGGTCAGCACAGGGAATTTCCCTTATCTGCACCTTATCAGAGGGGAAGGGAGACACATTTTTTCAAACAAAGTCATCCAGTCACGCCCAAGCTCCTGGCTGAGACCTGGTTCTGCTTTAATTTTGTCTTCTCTGCCTTGCCAGTCACTGCTGCTTTATAAAATCATTCCTATTGTTTCAGGGTAGCTTTATTAATTGTCCTGTAAACCCTTTTTTTCTTGCCCTTGAGGACACTGGTATATCCTTCTCTCTTTTCACATCCTGCTGAATTTGCTTCCAGGGATAGCTAATGCAATTACACTTTAATGAACTTGCTGAACATTTTAACAAACTTTGTTGGTGCCTGCAGTTCCATGGATACATCTATGGATGAATGAGCAAAACCAATTTATTATTCTGGATTTACCTTTTCAATTTTTAACTGTTTGTCCCTTCTGGTAGTTCTTTCTTTCTGCCTTTGCTTCCTTCAATGAAAATGTGCTGCTTTTTCACATGCACATTTTTAGTCTCTATCTCTTCTCTTGCTCATATGTCAGAGGCCCTCTTAAGATACAGCCTGGGATGTTTTTCTCCCCTTTTGAAGATCAGAGGCATGAAATACTTGCAGCTTTTTAATTCAAGCACAAAATTTTCTATTTTTTCTTTTAAACTTCCTTGTGGGAAGAACCAGTGACAACAAGCTCTGATCTGCAGCTGGTAGCAAGGTAACTGCTGTTATGGTTTGCCCAAGATACAATTCTCAGCTGTCTGGCTTTTATAACCCATCATAAATCTTTGTTGGGTCTTTTTTTTTTATCCTCACAAACCTGGCATTGCCATATATTCCCTGAATGTGCCAAGAGATTGTGAGTGAAGAATGTTGCTGTGCTGAAGAGGCAGGTCCCAGCACATGCACACACAGCTGTGAGTGGCTGGAGAAGAGGGCTGGGAAGAGCAGAGCAACACTGGGAATTTGCTGAAAATTACTGTCTTTGCAAAGTAGATGGATTGTGGTGAAGGGAATGCATAGTTTTTGCACTGAAAGAGGTGAGAAATAAGGTTGTGTAAGGATTTTGTGTTAATAGAAATTGTGAGAGTAAGACATAGGACATGACATTTCTGTCCAGGGCTCTGGTTTGTTCATGGCAGGACAGAAATGACAAGTCAATGATTTGAGCTGAACTGGAATGATTCCTTCCCAAGCTGCTGCAATGCTATTGGGGCACAGAATTTCATTGCTCAATGACTGCAATTTATAGAGCATTTGAACAGATTGGTATGAGGAAAGTACATAAAAGATCCTCCTGAAGAGCTCAAGCACTTAAATGACTGGGAGCAGTGTAAATACTTTGCAAATCCTTGAAACTGGCTGTGGTGTGGAAATGCTTCATTATTGTCCCTGTTTCCCTAGAAACATAACTAGCTTTAAACTCCTGACTCCTCCATAATTCCAGAGCTCTAATGATAAAGCAAGTTGGGGAGTAAAGTACCTGAGACAGGAAAAGAAACCAGATTTTCTTATCGTGTGATTAAAGATTGTGTGGGAAGGAAGGCTCACTTGGGGCACCAAGCCCTAGGGAGTGCAAGTCAACTCACTGGATGTACTCTCACACTTCCTTTAACCTGTTATCTGGCTGGTAAATCTCAGCAAGGTATGATTGGGCTGGAAACTATTATTTGAGAAAAAAAAAAAAAACATCCAACTGACAGGAAGATGTGTTCCAAAAGTCAGGTTTGTGCAGGCAGCAGCAAAGGCAGTGCAGGGGCTCTGCCAGAGCCCCAGGGACTGAACCTGGCCCGGGCTCAGGGAGCTCTTGGACCCTTGCCACGGCCTCTGCCGGGATTTTGGCTGAGGGAGGAGGCCTGGGGCTATCCACAGGGATCTTCCCATACACCACATGGAAAATTCCTGCTCAAAAATAAATCCTAGGCTTGGGAGGGACACAGAGTAGATGGGGCTCACAGCCCAGAGCTGAGCTGTTTTATTCTGTTCCTGTCTGTAAAACATTTGTATATTATTTTTATCTGTGTGCTCATATATTTACATGCACACACTTGTATTTATAGACTTACAGATTATTATTTCTCTTCCTAATTTTGTAAGAATATATTATGATCATAGGGCTAAGCCACAGCTTCCAGTAAGGGCAGAGATTTGACTGTGCAAGCCTTAAACATTAGTTCAAACATTACTTCTGGCTCTAATTAGAAAACAAGGAGCTCTCTTAGTACCCTCCTGGTGGATCCTTGTATTTGGGCTTTCCTGATCCTACTGGTTTCATACTCAGTTTTTCTTGACAGGAGTTCTCAGAGCCTGAAGATACCTGGTTGGGCTCAGTGAGAAAATCCAACTGTTGCTCCAGGAGGACAAGCCCTGATTTGTGGAGCTGCTGCCAGGGAGGCAGCAAGTGTTTTTAACACTTGGTGCTCATGGCAACTCCCAGCCATGGAGCCCTGCCTCTGGCTGCCCTGGCTGGGCACACAACTTTAAGGGAACAAAAGGGGATTTCTGACTACTGTTGACAGTTTGTGCCACTGTGATAAAGGACTGTGTTACCCATGTTTGTGTGTACCAGGCAAGTCCCTTCCCGAGCAGTCCTGGCTGTTACATGAACTAAGAGCTGAGCTTTTCCACCAGACTCTGACACCCATATTCAACTTTAAATCTTCCTTTTATTAAAAACGGAGATTTGTGCCAGCTGTGTTTTGGGCAGCCCCCTGCCAGCAAAGCAAGTGACTGAAGTGCTTTCTGAGTGCTTTCTGAGTGCCTTTTCATGCTTTCCTAATGGATTCAGCTTTAATAACTGATAAAATCTGGTGACATGATTTCTAACAGCGTTTTTGACAGAAAGGAGTTGTTGGAATTTGTTGAAAATCTTTGCATGTGTGTGAGCTCTGTGAACTTTTTGGGTAAGGTTGTGATTTTTGATAGTCTGACATCAGGTTGTGGGAAAGAACTGAACTAAGATTGGGAATGTTGTCAGCAAATGTTGATTACTGAGGCTGTGGGTGCCTTTGATCCCAGCCCTGTGTGGGTTGCCAGCACTGGGAGCAAGGTGTGTGCCAGGGAAAGGTGTTCCCTGGAGCCAGGCTTGGCCAGCGTGGGCTCCCAGACTGAGCTATTAGCAGTAATTGCAGCCTGCAGAAACCTCTCTTTAGGCAGCACTAAAACAGTTCTGGGAGTCAGCTGCAGTGCTCCTGACACTACGTGTTCACTGTCACTTGTCCTTTATCGTGGAATCATGGAAGGCTTTGGGTGGGAAGGGAGCTCAGAGCTCATCCAGTCCCACCCTCTGCCACAGGCAGGGACACCTTCCCCTCAAACAAGTAGATCCAAGCCTCTCCAACCAGGCTGTGAGCACTTCCAGGGATATGGCATCCACAGTGTAGAAACACTTTAAGAAATTCAGAGGTTTGTTGGGATTAGCACTCCAAAGTGTTATATATGATGTCAAACCTAACAGAAATTCTTACAGAGAGAAAGGATTTTCCTGTATGAATTCTCATACTTAACTTGGCTGCTGCTATTTTTCATGGTTATGGTGGGCTGGTAAATGTCAGAAATATCACAGAAGCAGCTTCCTGTCCTCTCACTTTTTGTTACAGGCACGGTGAGTCACAGTTTCTTTTCTCATTCCTTGAGTTGGTGGTGGGCCGAGAGGGAAATCTGCCTTGTCACCTCCCTGGTTCCATTCCCTTGTAGCCAGGAGTGCCAGAGCCTGGCAGGACTGTGCACAAAGACACCAGGAATAGCAGTGGGCTGCTGTATCTGTAATACCCAACAGCTGCCCTTGCAAATGGAAGCTTTGCTGTGGGGTCTAAATCCTGCAGGTGTGTCAGAATCCTGCTCCAGAGCGAAGCCCCTTGGATAACCCAGTCCACTGAATTCTGGTTCTTGTCTTGAATTTCTCTCCATACAGCCATTTCAGCCTCTTCTCTTCATCAAACCTCCTGAAAATGTTGTATTATGCATCTGGAGATGATTAATTTCTAGAACTGAGGCGCAAACCAGGGGATCTGGGGCCTTGGGCAGCGGGAGCAGCACAGAGCGCCCCCTGCAGGCCCGGCTGTTAAGCACAGCCGTCGAATCCCAGGCACGAAATAAAACCACAAACCTGCCCATTTTCGTGTGAATGAATCTGCTCTGTCCTTGTACGAACCGTGTCCCAGGCCTGAGGCTTTAATTTGATTTTGAGAGTGTTTTGAGCAGTTTGTATCACAAATGCTACTTGTTATTCCTTAACTGCCGTCGGAGGATGCCGGGGAGCCGACCCGAATGGACAGACACACTGTCTGTCAGCCACATAAATCCTGTCCCTGGTACGGAGCTGTGGGACACATCACTGGAGCAGGATGAGGCTCAACAGCATTCTCTCATGCTGGTATTGCAAACGTGTCCCACTCAAAAGAGAGAAGGGAAGCAGGAGACCTGGGAATGTTCCCAACAGACAGCCTAGAGCACAAGTGGCTCCTTTCTGGGATTACAGACATTCTTCCTAGTTAAATTGTGCCTAAAGAAGGTATTTGATCCCAAAGTCCATTATAGCTAGCAAGTGCTGAGGGGTTTGGGGATAATCAGCACTGGTTGATAAGAGAGAGGAGTGAAAGGGATCATAAGGCAGAAGAATCTCTGTTAGTTGCACAGAGCAGAAGAGTCCTGTTGTGTCTCCAAGGAGAGGCAGATCTGCTTTGACTTTTTAAACTTTTCCCATGGAAATAGTTTCTCTGACTCATCCCTTTCCTGCTGTGCTGAGAATTCAGCTTGGATTGTAACATGGAACAGTTTGATGTATTTTAAAATAATACCTTGTTATCCAAAATGATGATGTTTTACCTGTCCTGACTCTTTGCAAACCAAAGTGTAAGTGTAAAGCTGCGTGACAGGATAAGAAATGTTGATGATTTACGAGGTGTTCAGGGAACAATGAAGCCTCTGAGACCCACCCAGGGTCTGGGACAGGGCGGCAGTGGAGTCACTCCCCTGCTATGTGGCTGACCCTGTTCAGCAGCTTCCTCAGCCCTGAAAACCAAACACTGAAATGCAGATTTCTAAGTCTGAAATGACTGAGATATTTCACCCGTTTTCTTCCTCTGTTGAGCCCAATTAAGGTGAACGTGGTGCACGAAGTGGGGCAGGTTTAGTAACAAAGCTTGAACCTTGCCTGCACCGTGCCATTCTCCACCCAGAGTTCCACACAGCACGGAGAGGGAATGTCCCTGTGGAATAAGGGAACACACTCCTCCATGTGGAGCTTTCAGATAAAAGACCTGAGCTCAGATTTTCCAACATGGCAGGAGGAATAATTCCAACAACTGAATTTTGGGTTAGTGGAACTTTCATACTCCTCACTCATTTCCTGATCTCTTTGCTTTAATTGAACAAAATTAGACAAAGCTCTCACCCAGAAGCTGGGAAAGGGCTGCCTGGATAGGATTGATTTCTTGTTCAGCGACTCTAGGGGAAGTGGTTTTGATTTGACAAAATTTTCATGAAATTTTGGGGTTAATTAATCCTGGTTTTTCACTTCAGCAAATCAACTACTTGCACACCCCTTGCAACATATGCTATGAAAAAGGAGTTCCCCCACCCCTTTCTCTTCCCCATAGGTGTCACCCTTGAGTTTAATGTGGATGTGTTTCTTCATCTCCAGGATTTTATCCAGTCATCATATGATTTAGGATTCACATATTTCTTTGGAGCCATATTACGTAATTCACTCAACCTTAATTTCTTTGTGTATCTGACTTCTTACACCTAAATGTAAATAGAATATCAATATACCAATAGAATAGCATCCCAAATATACCAAATAGACTGCTGGACACAGAGTTTTCTTTGCATTGCAGAAAGGTAAAGCTTTATTCGAGGGATTGTTCAGTAGAGAACCAAGTGCACTTACAGAGACCTGTGTGTGAGCACAGTGACCACAGTATGAAAAGGGAGGAGTAGATAGATTTAGAAAAAGCCTAGTAATTACTAATTTTGATTTCATGAGTACATTTGGAGAGCAGTCTGTGCGTGGGGCAGGTCACAGTGCGTGTGGGTGATGTGTCACCACGCTGTGGGCCCGGCTGGATCAGGCAAGCCCAGCACCCCCGTGGTATCTCAGCACACTCTCGACTGCCCTGTGGAGAGAAAGGAGAAACCATTGCTCTGGTAGGGAAACCAAGAGTCACTTTGAGCACTGGCATTTCAGACTCATCCACTATTTAACTATCCATTTGTTAGCAGAAGCACGGGAAAGAAGCTAAAGAAGCTTAGCCTGTCTCTGGGATTGGAGCCAAACCAATTTGAAATGAAGAGCTTTGATTTGGAATGGTTTAATCCCTGCTGCAACTGCAGATGTGGAAGCCATAGGTCAAAGTTGGTATTAACAGGAAAAGGGATGAAACACAAAATGTGAAAGCCGTAAGTTTGGATGCTCTTTGGAAGGTGTTTCTTACCAGCCTTGTCACTAGATTGATCATTGATAAAATATTCTTTGAGCCAGGTGTTATGAGCTCTTAGAGAGTTTATTATTTTTGGGTTTTGTTCTGCAATTTCCAATGGCATAAAAGTAAGTGGGATGGCATTTGAGGTAGTGTTGGAAATAGAAAAAGGTTTATTAATGACAAAAATGATAAACTGAAAGCTGTGCGAGAGGCAAAGAGATCTCTGTCTCTGCTAAAATACCCCAAAAATGCCACGAGGTTCCTTTGTTCAATGCTTTTAGTAGTGATTGCTTAGGTGGGACTTTTGGCATTGGTCTAACTAGATAGCTTTAGGTCTAAGGTGAAGTCCAGAAGGTCCTATGAGGTGCTTTATATTAGCATGCATCTAAATTAGGAAAGAAAGTTCTGGCTTTCAGCCTTTTAAGGGAGACAAAGAGAACTTAAATCCTTTCTGAATTTGGCCACCCCGTCATTGGGGTGGTCGACAACAGACCATGACAGTAGGAAATAGAAGAGTCAGAGTGGGAGCACATACCTCCTCCTTGGAGAGCTCCTTGAGATGATCTGTAAAAGGAAAGGAGTTTTAATGAAGGGAACAACAAATACATACTGACATCAAGTGCAGTGCATGTAATAGCTCATCTTCTCCTGGATCCTGAAAATATATTTTTATATATATATTTTTTCATTTCATTCCATTCAGCTGTATTTTCCTAGAAAATTGTAAAAGCAGAGACAGCAAGAGACTGTTGCAGTATAATTCTTGTACTCTCACAGTCCAGCTGTGCTTGTTTGCCTGCTGACAGAAGGAACTTCATTATAGTTTGGTTTGGCACGGTGATTCCTTCATGGAATTCACTCTGCACAAACAGGTCAAGAGGAACTGATTAACTCAAAACCTGTCAGTAACAATCTGCTCTGTTTCCCTTGGTGCTTGATGTGCTTAAGAAGTTTTTGATAGACACATTTCAATGCAGACGCCATGAAAAAACATTGCTGAATTTAGATTTCAGCCGCAGACAAGTAAAATATTCTGCTCTGTTTACCGTGAGTGCCAAGAGAGAAAAGCTTGTGATAAAATTTGTGCCCTTGTTTGCAAACAGAGAACGNATCTGTGGAGTCAAACCCCAGAGACACTTGCTGAGCCACAGCAGCTCCTCAGGGAGCAGATCTGCTGAATGAGAGCTCCCGTCTCCAGGGAGCCTCTCCCTTTCAGCCAGACCAGGCTGTCAGGGCTGTCCCACCAAAGGAGACTCCACTCTGGGCACTGCTACGTACCTTGACCTCATACCACTGCTCCACCTCCCTGCGGTTCTTCGCAATGATCTGCTCATATTCATCTCTGAGATCATTCAGGATCTTTGTCAAGTCTTCTCCAGGGGCAGCATTGACCTCCACACTCACATCGCCACCGGTTTGGGACTGGAGCTGCCTGAGTTCCTGCAGGGAGTCCAGAGAGAGACACAAGAGCACACTCAGGTCATTTGTTGTGCTGGGACCGTGGGCAAAGCACTACCAAGGTACAAAGGAACAACAGTCCCATGGCATAAGGGGAAATTGACTGTGATGAAATGTGATGGTGGGAACTGTGAAGAATGAATAGATCATGTCTTTGGCTGTGCTGTTTATCACTGAATCATACCTCCTCATGGTTTCTCTTCAGAGCAATCAGCTCATCCTTCAAGGTCTCCAGCTCGGATTCCAGTGAAGACCGAGTGGTAGTGAGATTATCCATGAGATTTCTAAGGCCATTGATGTCAGCATCCACACCCTGACGGAGCACCAGCTCATTCTCATACCTGTACCAAAGCAAAGCAAAGCGTTGCACATTCATTTCATTACAATATGTAGGCTTGATCATACCACTTTAGACAGGGCTTCATCCACCTGCATTCATGAATCTCATAAAATTTGTGACATGAAAGAAGCAAGGTTCATGGGGAGGTACTCACTTCATTCGGA
>VXBQ01008676.1:44767-65734 GCA_013400175.1 Phainopepla nitens | reverse complement strand
TACAGATGAGTAGTCACTTACTCAGCTCTCTCAATCACAGTTTCTTGCGAGACTTGTATGTAGCAAAGAGGTAGGACCTTTAGGCTCAGTCACAAAGTCAGTGACTTGTCCTCAGCTTCTTAGTGCTGCTTCAGAGCTGCTCCACTGCTGCTCTGCTCTGTGCTGAGCCCCTGCTGAAGGGGCAACAGATAAAAAATCTGCTTTGCTAAAAGGAGAAGGTCAAGGGACTGCATTAGAATGGAGCATGGGTAGTGCAATTATTTTTTTTTTCTTACTAACAGACCTATTCAGCCAAGAATAAGCAGTAGGGACACCTTCTGGAATTTTGGCTATTTTTTTTCAACCTCCATATTGTCTTGTGACTAGTAGCTCTCCCAGAACCTGCAGAGGAGCAAGGGAGGAGCCAAGTGGAGGCTTGAAGTGCCTTTCTGTCTCTTACCTGGCTTTGCAACAACCCCCTGGGGTATAAACAAGATGAGCTTCAAAGCAGCAAGGGGATGAAGAGGGATCTACACCAGATCCAGTGGAGAATGTGTGATTTGTGATGAGTGCTTGAAAATAGCACAGCTAACTCTGTCCTTGCAACAGAGCTACAGAAGAAACCAAAACCAGCAGTCCAAGAAAAGGTCCAAAGACAGCAGTAAGCTCAATAAATATGGAAAACATTTTCTGTGCTTTTCTGTTCTTTCAAGCTGCCTGTCTTTAAAATGGCCCTGTATGGTGACACCCACTGCCTTGTAGTGAGGGGGAAAAAGGTTTGTGATCAGACCTTATTTTAGAAAGTTCATGAAAATTTCTTGTTTTCATGTAAAATCCATCCTGCTTTCTCCTACCAAAAAAAAAATCACTTTCCAGACTATCTCTGGTTATCTGTTACTGAAACCATAACATGGTCATGAAATCCAAACTCACCCTCATTCTAGAGGCATGCCAACATCTCCAAAACTTTTACAACCAGAGTTGCAGTCAAGTTATTCATCCACCTAATCAAAAAAGCTAATAATATATACAATTTCAGGACTTCAAATATTTTGTCTTCTATGGCGGAATACAAATGAAACCACAGTTTTCTTAACACTGGTGATAGCTGACAGCAACTATTTGATAAAATAACCTCTGCCTGACTCAAACAGAAATGCCTTCTGGAAGGAAGAACCATAAGAAAAAACTAGGTTAAATGGTGTGAATGAAGCAAGATTCAGAGCCCAAATAGTAAGGGTAGGCATAGCTGTTGCTGTCATAAAAAAAACCAAACAACAACAACAACAACAAACCAAAACCAAAACCAAAAACCCAAATAAACCCCGAGGGGTTAACCCAGAAAGATGTCTGTGTTCTGGGCTGAAAATATAGTGCTTAGGGCAAAACTAAAAAAAACTAGGAAAGCTGATGAAAAGGTCCCTCAACACCCCAATTAAGCCATATTCCATATTCAGTTCCAAGACTACCTTGGCTGGTTTCTTAAGCAAATGATTCATTCAGATAAAATGAAATCAAGCAAGAGTTGGTGCTCCTAAATTAATTTGGAAATGTTACACTAATTAATTAGTATTTCACATCAGGATGGACATTGAGGGAGGATTCTACGAAGCCAGCAGTGTTTTTCCCTGTCACGTGAAAGAACAAGGAGCAAAACCTGAATGCAAATTCCAGCCTTTTCTTATTATAGGTTTAGGTTTTAAGGTGCGGTAAATATTTTAGGCAACAACAGTCTGCAGTGTCCTGAATGACAAAGTAAGATAGTCTGCTTAATGTGATGAGAGATTCAAGAAAGAGTGAGATGGAGGATCCATTTCTGGATGAGATCCATGAGGAATGGAATTAAAAAAGCCTCCTAAAATACTGGAGGTCATTTTGGAAAGTTCAAATTGACAAAACAATCTTGTTGCATCACTGCTTTTGAGTCTGAGAACAGGACAAATAAGAACAGTCAAGAATGACAACAAGCAAGGGGTGAAAATAAAAAGGTCTAAGGACAGCATAGAAGAATGAGACTTCCTCCACTCATTCCTTCTTAAATGGACTTGAAGAAGTTATTGAACTGGACCAGCTGCTTTGGAAACAGAAGGAAAATATCTTGTGAATAGGAGGACGTGTTACTACCTGAATTACACATGCCAACAGCTGATATTGGAGAGCATTCATAGTTCACCCTTTTACTACCACTTTTTCCGCTGACAATCTTTTTCCATCAGTTTAGTTAGGCTGGTCAGGATTATACACATGTTTTCATTAAAGATCAAACTGAGCAACACATCTCTGCCTTGCTCCCCATACTGAAGCTTGACATCAAGAAACCTTTCAGGGAACTGTTTGGAGGAAAATGTCTCATTTTGGCAGAGCTTATAATTTGAAAAGAAAGAACTCCCTCCAAGGGAGTGAACCCTCATTTGTGAGGTTAGGACAATTATAAACTTACAAATTTACAAGGCACGCGGCAATGATCAGGAGATCTTTATTCAGTATAATCCCTACTTGATCAGCTCTGAGCTATGTCTACTGAATGCTCATGGGTTGAAGTGAACAGTCATATTTTTCTTACAGTAGATGATACAAAGAGCTGGCATAGCAGATGAAAACATTTCAGATGGGAAAGGGATTAAGAGTTCTGTGTCCTCCCCTACAGCATCAAAGTCTATGTCAGGCATTGGAAAAGATGGGATAGGTTATTATAACTGGGAATTGCAAAATTATACAAGATTATCCCCCTGGAACTATTTAAGCAGCATTGCCTATAAAAAGGGTTTTCCCTATGGTTAATCACATATATTGTTGCTGTTATTAATACCTCTTCCTTCTAAGCTTTCAAAGTCCCAGTGGCTTGAAAGCTATTCAGCGGAGACAAACACAGGGACCATGATGTGATATTCATAATTAACCTCCTGGACTGCCACCAGATCAAGGCAGAATCTGCTAAGACACCATGTCATGTGGGATCTCCAGAAAGGGAGACCATGAGCCTGGTGGAGTGACTCCAGAGGAGGAACACCAAGCTGATCAGAGGGATGGAGCAGCTCTTCTATGAGGACAGGCTGAGAGAGTTGGGATTGTTCAGCCTGCAGAAGAGAAGGCTTTGATGTGACCTAATTGTGGCCTTCCAGTACCTAAAGGGAACCAACAAGAAGGAAAGATGATATTCAAAAGTGCCTGGTGTGACAGGACAGGGGGGAATGATTTCAGACTGGAAGAGAATAAGTTTAGGTTAGATATTAGGAAAAAAATCCTTCCCTGTGAGGGTGGTGAGGCCCTCTAACATGTTGTCCAGAGAAAGCTGTCAGCCTCCCCCCTGGAAGTTTTCAAGGCTGGCTTAGGGAAAGTGTCTCTACCCATGGCAGGGGTGTTGGAACTAGAAAAGCTTTAAGGTCTCTTCCAATCCAAACCATTCTGTGATTCTCTGAATCTCTGATGTGTTTGTTTGCCCCATTCATTTTGTCATACAAAATGAAAGCACAGCCACTTGGTGTGCTGTTCAGTAGCTGCTTATAGAATGGAATGGGAGAGAATGGAACTGGATTGAATGGAATGGAATGGAATGGAATGGAATGGAATGGAATGCAATAGAATAGAATAGAATAGAATAGAATAGAATAGAATAGAATAGAATAGAATAGAATAGAATAGAATATTTCAGCTGAAAGCGACACACAATACTCATCTTGTTCAACTGTTTATGGTGTGCTAACCTGGCTGCTTGCAGATTGTGGAATTTCACATGACAGATTTGTAGTCACATGTACAGACACAGAAGCCTGGATACTCTCAAAATATACCTTTAAAAAGCAGAGCAGGGCTTAGAGTCTAACAACCCAAAATGTTCTTTTCCATGCTGTCCTGGAATTTTGCTTTAGGGGGCCACTCAGACACATGCCAACTTCTATCCTACTTGCTGTCCAAAGAGGGCCAGCAGACCAGTCCCTGGTACCTTGTATAACCATTCACACTTGTGAAAGGTCACTGTAAAAGCACAGCACATCAGAGCTGTGCTGCTTGACACCCACTGTGTACAGATGTAAATGGCTCACCACTGTGGAAAGCAGCTGAGAGCAGATCCAATATGCTGCACTAATTAAATGTCTGACTGGGCATAACTAGAGCAAAACCAGACGAGAAAGAGAACTCTGTCTTTTATTTGTTAACACAAACATTTGGACAACTTTTGTGGCCACAAAGCATATTTACACTTTCTATAAAACTTGAAATAAACACAACAGCAATGAAAAGTTACTGGAATTCCAATGACTTCAGCAGTTATATCAGAATTACAATATCCTTAGAATCACAGTTTGTGTTGCAAGGAACCTTAAAGGTCATCATGTTCCCTGCCACAGGCAGGGACACCTTCTAGTAGACAAGGTTGCTCCTAGCACCATCCAACAAACCCTCTTCCTGATGTTCTGTAAAAAGCAAACACTTTTGGCATTGCCTCCATCAGCATCTTAAATAAATTATGTTTCCCCTCAGTGCCAAACTCCCCGTTTTCAGATGGTTTAGGAACCTACTTGGTAAAGATGTGTCCATAAAACGGATGGTGCCAGACCACTCCAATAAATGCCTGGTTTTCTAGAAACACATAACTGATTTTCTAGGTATAAGAGATGTGAAAAATCCTCATTTGTCCTAACAAATATATTTTTGCAACTTTTGATAAAGTGCTACCCAAGACAAAAAGATTCGACAGAAAGGGGTAGCACTGAAAGCTGAATTATTATTCTAGAGGGAGACTGTGCTGTTGGACTACATTTTGTTTTTCTGCTTCTGCTGTCATAGGGCAATATCTTTCAGTGATAGTACAGGGAAACATCAGAAGGTGTTATAGATGAACTTGGAAACTTGATTGAGAAGAATACAATATCATATCATATCATATCATATCATATCATATCATATCATATCATATCATATCATATCATATCATATCATATCATATCATATCATATCATATCATATCATATCATATCATATCATATCATATCATATCATCATATGATATCGTATCATATCATATTTAAGTTGTGGGTGTCTCATCCCTGGGAGTGTTCCAGGCCAGGTTGGATGGGACTTGGAGCAACCTGGTCTGGTGAGAAATGTCCCTGCGCATGGCACGGGGTTTGGAATTAAATGATTTATAAGGTCCCCTCCAGTGCAAACCATTCTATGATTCCATGATTCTACAGTATTCAACAGCATGGTGCAAAATCATGGACCCTGAGGGCAAGTATCTCAAAATTTTGATATAATGATAATTTGAGTGTTTATCCCTCGGAATGACAAAGGAAGAGATGGCCCAGAGACTGATCACAAATGGAAGTTTTACAATGACAAGTATTATCTACTAGTTTGCAAAATAGACTGTAATTTCTAGTGGAAAAAATGAAGTGTTACTGGAGGCAAGTCCTCTTGAAGATATATTCAAGCACTCAAGAACTTATAGTGTAATAAGATAAAGGAATTCTTGCAAATGTATGGTAAAACCCAAGTGCATTTAAGACATTTCCTTTTTTGGGGTTTATTAAGTTTATGGAGTGAACTATATAAGACATTTGTAGTGGTCAAGGGTAAATTCAGTGGTCCAGATCTATAGGCACATAATAATCTGTTTCCAAGTTACCTGTAGCTCCTCACTACTGTTACTGACATAAATGCCATTTTTTTACTTAGATGCCCTACTCCTTTTCCTCTAAGGAACGTCCCTAGTCCCTTTCACTTCAGTAGACTAAAAAATTATACACTCTTCTTGAACACTCATCTGGTGAGATGGGCAAAAAAGTGACTTCTTGCACAGATGGGCATTGCACAGCTCTGTTTATAAGTCTTCTCACGGCGGAGGTATGCCAGCCCCTCCAGCACAATGGATTCCTATACCACCAGCTGTTAAAACAACATGATGGCTTCTAGGCTGGGGCTGGTTCACTTGTGGGGTGTCTGAAATCAATCTTCCAATCTGGTTAGACCCGCTCCAAAAACTGTCCCTTCCATTTAGGGGCCAAAGAGTGGGTTAACTGAAGACACCACTGAAGGAGGGGCTCTGCAAACACTTGACCAAACAAGATGTGGTGAAAGTCAATGAACCTTAAATGTTTGCATCAGGAGAAAGTCATATTTTCTTGTGAGCTTGCTCATCAAGTCTGGGGAAGTGGTGACATTCCCACTTCTTATATCATTTATAAGCTGCAGACTCTTCCTGCTAATGTGCTGGGCATGTGTCTGAATTTCTTCTCCTTAAATATCAAACCAGAAAGTACCAGTGGTACAGGCAGAGAGAAATTACTCAGAGAGAAAATTACTGGAGGGGTTGGCAAGAAAGGAATTCTATAGTTGAGCAGTTCAGCCCATTAGGCAGTCTATGATTTTGCAGATTCTACCTGACCCAGTTCTGCTCTAATTTTTCTTTGATTATCTTGCAGACAATATGTCTGTATTCCTATTAGTCTAGCAAATGTTGGTGTAAGCTGAAAAATTCACCTGTATTTTAAAATAGCAAAGTATATTTCTTAATTACAGCAATTTTTTTCCGCCTTGGAATTTCAAAAACTGCCTGCCTACAGTCAATTTCACAGCTGGTCTTCTAACCAACCTGGTTCTAGACACAGAGAGACAGCTAAAGACAGAAAAAAGAAAAAAAAAGAGAAAAAAAAAAAAAAGAAACACTGGGTGCTAAATATTCTCATAATTTTAGACTCTCTTCAGACAAAGTAGTTTTGAATTCATTCCTTATTTTCCAGCTCATCAGCTTTAATTGTAAACTCTTCATCATTACAGACTACGGCCAGCATGAAATCTTAACTACTGCGGAAGCTTTTTAAGCTCAACACACAAACCTTCTATGGGGGTTCTGAAGGAAAGATTTTTAACTGTTTGTGTCCACGTTAATAACCAGCTCCTGGAACAGGGCTGTGGGAAGGTCTTTGAGATCTCTGGATGGAAAGAAATAATTTTTTTTAAATGTACAAAAAACATGGTTTACTTAAACATGCTTCATCTGCTGTTTTCTGTAAAGAAAGCTCTGCACCTTGAGAAGCAAACAAAACATTTTGCTGGTCAGCTAATTGCTGTCACTGCTAATGAACACGTCAAAACCTGATGACATAAGCACAGAAAAGGTGAGAAATTTTCTTGTTTAATTTGAATCCATCAGCCTTGAAAATGAGATGTTGGTTCATCAGGCCAAAATAGACAGTTCCACCAGATTATTAAAGTTCCTATGACCACTCAGCTTACTTCCAAGAAAACATGTCTAGATGAAACCTGTCGGCTTTAGGAATCTATCAACTGCATTCTGTTTGACTGTTCTACAAGAATAACCTTCACGAGAAATCTGCTGGCAACAAGAAGACTGTTAATTTCTGTAGGCTTGTTTGCAGCAATTAGGTCCAGGAGTGTAATGAGCTGAAACAATTATTTTATTAATGCTAAGAAACACCAGCTTCAGGGTAAACAGAAACACTGTGTAGAAATCCTGACTAGAAAAAAAGTTTTGGATCAGGGCTCAAGAAATTTATAGTGAGGCAATGGGTTTTTTTGGGTTTTTTTTTACAGTGTTTCAGATTTAAGATTTCTTTTTTTGTCCTAATCAATGGGTTTATTGAATAGGGCAAGGATAAGGTAAACTTCACCAAGCACAGCTGTGGGCTACAGGAGTGGCCTTCCATCAGTTTGTGCCCAAGGGCTGGGATGTTTGTCCACGCTGTGAAAAGTCCAGTCCAATTTCCTTTTCTGCTGCTGATGATTGGAGCTGGCATATCCCAGGCCAGTGAATTAATGATGAGGCTCTGTGGGCTGCCCAGTGGTGGCACACTCTGTCCCTCTTCCCCACTGTCCAGCTCCCAGTTGGGGGTGCTGTTTTCTTTTATATGAATAAAAATTTGTGTATAAGTCATGGGTGCCAGGACAGGCTTGCAGATGGCATCGAACCTCCAGGTCACGGAGTCATTCAGCACCTCCCTGGCTCAATTCCTCTACTGAAACACAGCACAGGGGTTCCAGCAGAGGAGATGATGACAGGTAAGCCCTCCCCACAGCTCACAACCTCTGATTAGGACATTCACTGCAAAAGTAGGAGTCATTCATTCAAATCCTTGCTTTGAACTTTTCCCCCCATCTTTTCGTCTCTCGCAACCACTTTCCCTCAGTTTTTCTCTTGTGGGAAAACGATGAGGTGGCCTCAGCTCAGAATGCTGTAGGTTTTACAGGTGTTTAGATTGTGTAGGGATAACACAGAAAGCAAAATGAGCTCCTGACATAGTTTGTTACTTCCACTGCAAAGTGAACTCCCCTGGCGTTGCCCAGGCAATCATTGCACGGCCATGCAAACCAGTGGGACAAACATGTGGTGTCACAGGATCCCATTGTCATTTCTAAAGTTCCATGTGGCCAGTACTCTGCAAATCAATTCTGACAAGAAGGGTGATAACTACACACCATCCACTAGAGCATCTAGTCTTTCCTGCCAAAAATATCTTTAGCTATTAGAGATGTTTAACATGTGTCATGGCAGGGATTATTTGTGGGTATCAAACATTGGCTGAAACCAAATGCAGAGGAAGATCCTACCCTCATCGTCCTGGTGACGCCTTAAGTTTTAGCTTTTGTATTTTTCAGATCCTGTACTGCATTAGCATATAACTCTGAACTTCATGCCGAGTGTTAGTAAGTTCTCTTCTTAGTTTGGTCAGACAAAACAATCCTTTTCCAGATGGGAAGCAAGGTCATCATCTTAGCCTCAGGCCTGAAAACTATAAAAAAAAGTGAACTGGGAGGAGCAAACTGGGGGAATGTGACTTCATCATCTAAAGCCATAACTGGACAATTAACTTCTGATATGCAAATAGACCAAACTTATATCTGCCAAAAAAACCTGTGACTGTCATCCAGCTTGGGTGTAGGCTCTGAGAGGTTCCTGCACTGCCCAAGGTCTGCCCTTTGAAAGCCTTTCAATAAATACCTACTTTATTTTACTACTCTGCCCAGCCTCTGTTCTAGGTAGCCTCTCTGAGGCATCACTGGTTGCTGGGGGGTGCTGTAGCAGAGTGACTCAGTCTCTGCTGACTTGTGCTGGTTGAGAATACAGCCCATCGTATTTAGAAACACGGCACTAAGAGTGGTTATGCTCTTAAACTTAATGAAATTACAAATTGGAGTATCTCTAATGAAATTAATGATCCAGAATATTACACTCGAGCAGAAGTCAGCCTTGTCTCGAATTTTGAAGGTCATTTGGAAACATAAAAATTCAGTTTTATGCTTTAGAGCTTTGAAACAATGATAAAGGAAAGGGGACATTTGACAGTGGTGGGGGGAGAAGTACCTATTTCCTTTATATTACAACCAATTGCTGAAAAAACTGTGGAGAACTGCAGCCCTGAAAAAAGCCCACCAAATTCACAAAAACATGGTGACATTCAGAATAAGCTGGTGGTCACTATTACTTTCAACTTGTTCTCATGACAGGGCAGAAGACGGTTCCAAAACAAAGACCACATGGAGTAGGTGCCTCAGCAGAGACATTTGATGTGGCCCTGTTGCCAGCTGGCATACTTTCTCTTCCTCCTACAAACCCACGTGAAGAACGAGACAAATTATGCTTTTAGGGAAAAATCAGGATGAAAAATCAAATGGCTTGCATCAAGCCAAGCAAAATAATTAGGTTTATTAAGTGGAATGAATAAAAACCACCCAAAGCCTAACTCAAACCCAAAAAACCTCCCAGGAAAGCAAAAAGTTTTTTAGGGGAAAAAAAATATTTTTTCAGGTTCAAGGCAGTTTTTCTGGTTTTAGATAAAAAATTGGCTTAGATTACTTTCCCTTTCCCTAATTTTGTCAACACCTCAATTTTTCTTCTTTTTTATTTTTTTTTTAAAGAGAAAGAAGAAAGATGGTTGCTTTTGAATTGATTTATTTTGAGAAAAAGTCTTTCTATTTTTTTAAAACTTAATTTCTCATTTTGCAGATTTAGGATTTTTTTTTTTTACGTGAAGAAGATCCCTGCACAGTCACATGTTAAATTTGAGCAAAATTTCCAGATAATTACTTATCTCACTGTAATATTTTCTCTAGCTCTACCCAAAACCAACAGAGGGTGGACATATTAATAAGCCTTGAGAGAGAAAAAAGGAGAATGGGGAATGGACTATTGAAAAAAAGATATTGCCCCATAAGAGAGAGAAAATTTGTTGCAAGCAGGGGGAGGATAAGAGTGTATAAGAAAAAAAAAAAATAGCTGATCTTACTGCTCTTGGCCAAAAATATTTGAGCAATTTTGGCAAGCTAGTCACAGAATAAAAGCCCTTGCAGTAGGAATGCCTCATTCCTTGATCCAAGTCATACATGGTAGGGACTAAACATGTTCCTCATGTGCCTCATTTTTCATGTGTGGGAATGTGGGAGTTATAAATGTGCTACCTTGATGTCTTGATAGTTCAGAGATGTGTATGGAAGTACAGGGTGGAACCCTAAGCTATTCGAAATCCACAGCAGAATTTCCTTTGGCCTTGGGTTCTTCTTTTCTACTCCTGCTGTTGTTCCTCTAGTTTCTCTTTCAGCCAAAAAAGCACAGTTTTGAAAAAGAAAAGTCAGGATGTCTCTGTTTGTGCCCATCTCTGCTGTATCAGACCTTGTGCACACATAGGGAGAAATCTTTGCCCCAGATTCCTTATAGCTCCCACCAAAGCAGTGGCTACAAGGAAAAGAGATATTTGTTCTTTAGCTTTCAAACACTGTGGTTGACCTGCTCCCTTCTGGAAGTGAGTTCAGACTTAGGAATTCGCCAGGAAAGCTTTTTCCCTGGCCTCACACAAATCTGAATTCAATCTAGAGATAGCAATATATTTTCAGGCTTTTTTTTTCCTCACTCTCACAGAAAGAACATTAGTATAGTTAAATTTTTAGAAAGGGCAATATTAACAAAAATGGAAAGGGTAAAACTAAATCAATACAAGGTAATGTTCAAGATGACCTGTGCTGAAATATAATTTTGAAATTTTCAGCCCATGAAAATATCCTTAGATTGACTTTTTATCTTCATTTTTGCAGGAAAAAGTGTTTTTATATTCACATTTTCATGGGAGGGGAAAATTATTTTCCATGCAGCTGTATGCTTCAAGTTGACAGCTGCATCCTTCATGGATATGAGCGCTCAAGCTGAGGTTGTCACACAAGCTGCTTGAGCTGATCCCATGCAGAGCTTTGAAAATGACTAGAACTACTCTGAAATTGTCCTGAAGAGAGAAGAGTCCCAGGACAACAAATGTTTCAGGACCATGTTGCCATGCAGACCATTTGCTCTGTTCTGTCTCCAAAAGAACTTTGCATCACTAATTGTACATTTCCTACATGTGACAAGGCAGAATTCATGAATCCAAATCATTACCAGAAACACAAATTGTTGATACCTGACAGGAGAGGAGGCAGGACTGGATCCAGTTTCTCCTGTGGGGTGTGGTTGCACACTGCTCCAAATCTTACAGATGTCAACGTCCGAATAAGAGTGCCTTAGAGCTCTGAAAAGACGAGATAAAATCTCATGCCAGCCCAAGTGTGAAGGCAGGACTGGCACAAGAACTTCCATCCTTGTAGGCTGTGGATTTATTCCCAAATGCCCAATTTTGAGAGCTCACTTTTCACAGAATCCCAGAATAGATAAGGTTGGAAGGGACAAGAGTGGGTCCTTTGCCCAGCCTCCTGTTCCAGCAGGGTCATATGGCACAGGATTGTGTTTGGATGGTTCTTGAATATCTCTGGTGAGGAAGACTCCACTCCCTTCTCTGGTCAACATACTCCTGTGCAGAGTCACTGAACAGCAAAGAAGTTTTTCCTTCTGTTCACCTGAAACTTCCTGTGCATCAATTTACATCCATTGCCTATTTTAATCTGCTTGGACTATTTTAATCTGAAGAGACTCACGGTTTTTGGTTATTTTCCTAATTTTAAAATAAAAATCAATCTAATTTAAAAAAAAAAAAGTTTAAAAAAAGCAAAAAAAACCCAAACCAAACAATCTTGTCTAATTGAGTCAATGACACCTAGAAGTCAGTCGATAAGATTTTTATTGACAGCAAATTGAGGCAGGGATTATGTGGGGAAAAGGGGAACTTGCATTCTCTCTTGATGTGTTCTTATGGAGGTCAAGATTATGTCCCTGCACCACCACGTGTGTACAAAGAGGGCTTCAGTTTGGGGGTTTCCAGAATGAAAAAGCAACCTTCCAAATCTTGTGCATCCTGCTAAGATGAAGGCATAAAATGTGAGTCAGCCACAGGGTTGCAAGGCATTATAAGTAACTTACATGTGTAACGTGCTCTCTTTCAAATACCTCATCAATCTGGAACCTACGCTCCCCATATGTCTCTTCTGCCAATTTGTTTTAACTGTCAAAGAGGTTGTTTTCAAAGGACTCGAGTGACAGCTCAGAAATCCATCTTGGTGGATTGGCAGGGCCTGGAAACCTTGTATCTGAACTATATAGAGGTCAGATGTTTAATTTCATGCGGGTTCCCATGATTTATAAATACCCCAGCTCTCGACAGAGAGCAGTCTGTGCTTCCTCTGTTTGTCAGGGCGTAATGCCTGCCTAGAGATTGCTCCCTTCTGCACAGTGTGTACAGCTGTAAAGCACAATGTCAGTTCTAAAAGAGATAAATACTCTAATATTAATATTAAATCAAAAGGGGAAGCAGGCAGGTGTCCTGTGTACAAAAAATCTGGTGAAAAGATGTGTCTTGTCAGATTTTCTCTGGGCAGCCCTCTGGATGGTGGTTTGAGCAGCATTAATGGGCACAGGTGAAATCAGCCCTTGGCATGGGCAAAGGAACTTGCCTGGTAAGATGGGCAAGGGAGAAGGAAGGAAGTGACAAAGCAATTCTTGTGAGACAGAGCAGAGCCTTACAACACTGTAATTCCAGTATGTTTATTTTCTGCACAAACAAGGGAAGTTTTAGAAAGACACAGAGAGGTAGTTTTCTCAGTTTATGCAGCAAAAGAGGAAGCAAGTTTCCAAAGGAAGGTTCCCTTGAAGGAAAGAGCCAAGCCCATGACGGATGGGTTCTAACTAGATGACCTCAAATTCCCTTTTAACCCAAACCATTCTATGATTCCTGAGTTACCAGCTTTGCCTCACTCCAGGAAGGGGAGCCATTCCTATGTTGCTTCCCCCATCCAAAGTACTCAGTCCTAGGAACAGTCAGGAGAATCAAAGGTGGCTTCCAAACTTGGTCTGGAAACACCANGCGCGGCGACCTCGGCACAAACATAAATAGGAAAAAAGACTCTTTTTCAAAAAAAAAAAAAAAACAAAAAAAACCAACAAAGCATGGTTCTAATTACTTTTGATATTAGCAGAATTATTCTATTCCAGAAATGCTCAGACACTCAGGATATTATAGGACAAGAAGGGGAAAGTGTGTTCTTTTTTATTTTTCTTTTTTTTTAATTTTTTTTTTTTGTCTTCCTGTTTCCTTTTTGCTTAATCTTATTCTCTGTGATCTTGTATGCTGGGTTATAACACGGTAGGGCAGCCTGAACTGAATCTTGCAGAATAAAGAAACACCAGACTGAGAAGGCCTCACCAGCCCAACTCTGCAAATCTCAAGCACTGTCTGTCTCTCTGTGCCTCGCAGAACTGCAGCCCTGATGGCATCAGCAGCCACCTCCTGGCATGGGTCCATACATTGAGTGATTATTCTCTCCAGCCCAGACTCATGGAAGGCTTCTTGCTTTGGCAAAATGACTAAGCAATCCATATATTTCTGCTCTTTTTATGACTTGGAAAGTTAAATGGCTTTCTGTCTTGATTATTTGCCTTTGAGTAACTTGTAAAAGAAAAGGCAATAACATAAATGGAACCAGTGTGTTGAATTTCAGCTCTACTTGATTCTACAACTATTATTTGCCTATTTTTANAGGGGAGGAACTGGGGGCACTGAGCTCCCTGGGGAGGGAAGGTGCAGATCTGGGAGGGGAGGAACTGGGGGCACTGAGCTCCCTGGGGAGGGAAGGTGCAGATCTGGGAGGGGAGGAACTGGGGGCACTGAGCTCCCTGGGGAGGGAAGGTGCAGATCTGGGAGGGGAGGAACTGGGGGCACTGAGCTCCCTGGGGAGGGAAGGTGCAGATCTGGGAGGGGAGGAACTGGGGGCACTGAGCTTCCTGAGGTGATCCTGAAACAGGGACACAGCCCCCACTGCCTGGCGGGACAGGGAACGCGCGGCGACCTCGGCACAAACATAAATAGGAAAAAAGACTCTTTTTCAAAAAAAAAAAAAAAACAAAAAAAACCAACAAAGCATGGTTCTAATTACTTTTGATATTAGCAGAATTATTCTATTCCAGAAATGCTCAGACACTCAGGATATTATAGGACAAGAAGGGGAAAGTGTGTTCTTTTTTATTTTTCTTTTTTTTTAATTTTTTTTTTTTTTCTTCCTGTTTCCTTTTTTCTTAATCTTATTCTCTGTGANGTCTCTCTGTGCCTCGCAGAACTGCAGCCCTGATGGCATCAGCAGCCACCTCCTGGCATGGGTCCATACATTGAGTGATTATTCTCTCCAGCCCAGACTCATGGAAGGCTTCTTGCTTTGGCAAAATGACTAAGCAATCCATATATTTCTGCTCTTTTTATGACTTGGAAAGTTAAATGGCTTTCTGTCTTGATTATTTGCCTTTGAGTAACTTGTAAAAGAAAAGGCAATAACATAAATGGAACCAGTGTGTTGAATTTCAGCTCTACTTGATTCTACAACTATTATTTGCCTATTTTTAGCAGTTTTTTCTTTTTTTTTTTTGTTGTGTGTGGGTTTGTTTTTGGTTTTTCTTTTTGGGTTTTTGTTTGCTTTTTTTTTGTGTGTGTGTGTGTGATGGAAGAGGTGGCTCCATAAATACAAAGTTCATTTTTTCATATTTCCTTAAAGACCCGCTGGTTCTTGTAGCAGATCAAGGAGAAACGAGCCAGCCCAGACAATACTTGCTTTGCAATGCAGGTAAGTCACGTGTGCACTGCTAAAGACAAACCTTCCCTTGGCTTTCCCTTAAGCTGTCAGTGATTTGGAGGCTCCAGATGAATTTTCTGCAAGCCAAAGTAACCCAGCCAGAGGAAGAACAAACATCTTACAGCAACTGTTTGCATAAGGTGGATGATGGATCACAAATACAGTCTCATCAACCTCGAGTGTCCTTCTGCAGCATGCCTTGGCCCATGGCTGTCTTTGTGCTCACTTCCCAGGACACTTGGCTCTTGGGGAGCCCTCTCTCTGCATGCCCATCAGCACCTTGACACCAGCACAGAATGGTGAGACCGCTTTTAATTTCACTTCTGGTGTCTAAACATCACTATCTAGTGAGGACTAAGCAGCAGCGAGCCCAGATCCCCACAGATATGGGTGCACTTATCTTTGTACCTGTTCTGCTCAGCTGAGTACTGTGACACTGCAGAAAGAAGGAAGAGTTCAGCCTCTGTCTCCTGCTTCATCTCTCCCACGGGGATTGCCGTGTGGATTGCAAACAGCACCCGCACCAAAAGGTGGTGCTCTGGGTAAATGGTTGTTCCTGTTATGGTTATGGTTGGGATGTTGTGGGGTGAGCCCTGACTTTGTGGATTTGCCCTGTCCTTGTGCATCCCCTCAAGTCATTATCTACAGCAGTGTCAGCAGTCAGCAAATGCCACCGAACGTTTATGTTTCTGATGAGCCATGGCCATTTCCATCCCCTTTAGCTCCAAGTGTTTCCTTTTCTCCTTTGTAGGTGGTCCAAGTACAGCTTTATATGTGTTTCAACAATCCAAGAACATCTGTAAAATGTTTATTCCATGCTTGGAAACAGAGGAAGGGAGAAGCCTTGAAAAGAATGAGTTCTCAATACCATTTCAGAATATACTGTATAGAGTCCTCAATATCCTTTCAGGATACCCTGTATTTTGTCAGAGGCTCCTGAGCTTTCTTTGGAAAGGTTTAGCAGATCAACCACCCCACATTATAATATATCCCAGCCCAGAGGATCATTCCTGAAAACTAGATTTATTCCTGTGCATGGTGTCAGATTCAAAGTGATAGACAGGGAACTTCCCTCCCCTGTGCTCTTGGTGCAGATACAGGTCATAGCTCTTCAAAGAAATTTAAGTCCAAGGCAAAGAAAAAAGTTGATCTAGGCAGTGTCCCATTTTACTCTAAATCTCACCCTGTGCAAGGCAGATTGATTCCTTGCTGTCTTGCGAGTTATGATTGTAAACCAAAAGAATAAAAGAGGGAGTTATGCCTAACATACCTTTCAATATAGTACTTCACCAGAGTGATCAATAAAATAAAGAATAAGCTACCTTTCTCTCAGCTCCTGTATTCTGAGAGTAAGGGTGCACTACGTAAGTGTAATGGCTACACAAACTAACATAAGGATTTCATAGAGTTTGCTGTTTCAAAACAGTGTATTCTGCATTTCCCTCAAGCTGAACACCGTATCTCTATTTCAGCTGGACAAGCAACCCCCAGACTCCACACTACACCTGTGTAATTTTCCTGCATTCCCCAAGTAGCACGCCACGTTGCAGAGACACAGGCAGTGTGCAGTCCTCTCCTCAAAGTGCCACAGGCTGTAAAATCCTTCTCTTAAAAGAAATGAAAGAGGCTTCCACTGGCTCTTGTAAATGGCAGCCTCCCATCAANTTCTCATTTTGCTCTTCTCAGCACAGGTAAGATGAAGTCAATGGAGCCACTTTACTCCTTTCGACCTTTCTGAACATAAAGCAGCAAGAGGCAAATGCAAGACTATATTTAATACAAATTTACGGGTTTATTCATGCTGAGAGGCATTTTATGCTCAAAATTTGAGAAAATAATCTACAGCAAACAGCCACAAAGCAGAGTGAAATATATAGACCAGGATTACTCAGCAGCTGGAAATTTGACTTTCGTTTATGGAAACACTATCTTATAGAAATTACCCAAATCCATAGAGTTCACAATTATTATTAATGGCATTAAGCAACACATTCTGTTACATTGTAGATTGTAAAACTGGTCCTTTGCCAACCAGTTACCTACTGGAACACTCATTATAACACAGAATTAATTCAGTTCTTTGGAAAAGTGCTCAGGCAAGTGAGTTTTCAGACAGCAGGATAAAAAAATAAATGGATTGCATTAAGCAAAATGTTTCTGTTTATCCAAAGCAAGCAATTTTTTTATTCCTTTGGATTCCTACAACTGAAAAGTAAAGGAAAAATATGGTTTAGGGTTCAGCCTAATTTGGGAGGAAGTCCACAAACTGTCAAGAAAACACTACATCACAGCAAAGCTCCCAAGTCTTCTTTCTTTCTCTCTTTAAATTGTATTATAGATTTTGTGTTTACAAAAGGAGATTAAAGACAAAGGCAAAAGGCTGTCCTAAAAGCCCCAATCCCACAGAAGAAAAGAAGATAAAATCCCTTGTTATTTTTTTCCCAAAATTTGTGGAGATGGGCTCACGACTCTTAAGTGTTTGGCCTTAGTGGGACTGTGGATGGGCAGACACTGAACTCACACACAACAGACCCAGGACCCCAGAAAAGAGGGCCAGCTCTGTCAGTGGTTCAGGGTGCTGTTGTCTCTTAGGCTATCCCCTCCCCTGCTCACCAGTGCCAGCTCCCAGTTGTTTTCCAGTAAGATCAGAGTACCAATTACATGAAAAGACAATGGAACAATGCTGTCTGTCCGTCCTTTCCAGCTAGGATCACTCTCCTTGTAATACCACTACAGACAAGAGCTAAATCTCTCCAAGGAAGGGTTTTAGTACAACTAAGTGGCAGAGTGGCTTAAATGCACCTCTCAGGGAGTGAATGTCTCAACTAGGGGGCACAAATCCATGAAGCAGTGGTGGCTTTCACAGGGGCCCTCAGTTTCACTGCTTTTGTCCTTCCCACATCCCTTTGCCTGCCCTGTCTGCCTTGCCCTGTGGGAATCATATTTTCCTATGTGTCCCTGCAAAGGGCCTCACTCTCTGCTGGTTACTCAATTTGTAATCCACAGTGACCTTTAGGGCACCAGAATCATCAGCACAATCCTATTTACATTAATGTTAAATAATATGTACAAAAGCAAAAGGAGCACTGCATTTAGCATCTAACATTTCTTTTTTTTGTATGTTGGTGGTTTTTTTTTTCCCAGAAGGTTAAATTAGTATACATGCTATGGAATCTCCTCACTTTTCACTTTATCTGCTAAAGAGCATGAACTTTAGTCTTTGGGTCCAAAGGGAGAAAAATCAATAGTATCATACTGATACACAGGAAACTTTATTAAAGCAGCCATGGGCATCTCCACAACCTTACCCTATCAAGCTGGCTTGCTAATTGGTTTGCAATAGTGTGGCAGTCATGAAAATTACCCAGGTCTGTCTTGTGAAAATCTGACTTTATCAGCATCAAGAGCACAAACAGCCAGGGAAGTGGGCAAAGGTCGCTTCCTTGTTGTAGGGAATAGAAAATGAAGCTTGTTAACATTCTGCTGCTGCTGCTTCTAGGGAGAAAAAAACCCCACCACATCAGTGCTGCAGGGAGCTTTCCTCTGGAGGATTGAACAAAGATGATCAAGCTTCTCTCTGCTCACTTCCACTCACCCATCAGGTTTTCACTGACGGGGAAGCCTGAAAAAACCTGCCAGTCATGTCATTTCATACCTGCCTGAAGTCTTTAGTTTGGAGTGCTGCTCTTATTTGTCCATCACAACATAGTCTCTCTCCCTTTTTACACATCATCTCTTCTCTTTGCTGAGCCCTGGTTTGTTACTGTGCTAAACCAAAGCCAAATTCAAAATGGCCTGAGAGATAGCAGAGTATCAGCAAAAAAGAATTAAAAATGTTGTAAAGCTTTTGCAAGAAATGCCAATTATAAATGGAAGAGGAGAGATGCAGTCTCAAAATCCCCCTGCCACCAAGCTCCAATCCAGAAAAAATTTTGGCTTCCTTCAGGAGTTTACAGTTGTGTCTGTAAGGCAAAAATGTCACTTTAAGGGTGGTGTTGCCCCACTGAGTGTGTGCCTGCAAGAACCTGTAGGAGATCCTAATGCACCTGTGTAAGGAGCAACCACTGCTGACTAATTTCAATTCACATCAGGTGTGTTAGCCACCCAAAAGCAACACTGAGTTACTCTCTGTTTTGCACCAGAATTTCTCCACAAGATTCTGTGATAGAAAAAGTCCTCTGATATCTTTCTTAATTGATCTGAGAGGCCAAATGAACGGTAGAAGATGTTGAAACCTGGGTCTTTGTGTTTTAGTTTTTTTTTTTCCTTTGCGGGTCTTTAATTCAAAATGTGGCCTCTAAAATAAATGAGTCAGTTTTACCCCTTAATGATAATGAGGAGCTTCAACATATGGCTGAAGCAGTGAATATGGGGCTCTCCTTGTCTCCAAGAAATTGAGACCTAAGTAGGTTTGTGTTACATATGCAATCTTCTGTAAAGATAACTTTTTGGGGGCTAGCCACAACTCAGACATAAACCATTAATCCATGTCCTAAAGCTTATCCATTGCAATTTCAAGTATAAGGAAATCAGCTATGGTTAACAGCCAGTTTTGGTCCCTGTTCAACGCCCTGATCATCTTATTCTAGTGATAAGTTCTTGACACTTGGAGGCATTCCCTGTTTGTGCGAATGTGGAAGAACTGACAGGATCTCTCGCCCAGGAAAGTGGTTTAGAAATCTGGATGTTCACAGCAGCTCCCTATGAACCACATATCCCCACACAGAAGATTTCAAGGTTAAACTGCCTTTAGGACTTATGTGTGGCCATCCTGTATGTAAAGATCTAGTTCATGATCTTAACTCTGACTGCTTATGCTTGGATAGGACCCTGAAGGTTAACTCAAAAATTTCTGTCTTTGTTGTTGTTGTTGTGGTTGCTGTTAAAAAAATAATGTGGAGAATTTGTTGCACAAAATATATGGAGGAATCATAGAATGACTAATGCCAAAATGGAATGGTTTTTTTGATCACAGTTTACTATGAGGATATTTTTAATTTCTCCAGCCAGCTCTCTGGGGATGATTTCAGCATTCCCATATTGTAATGGAAGAAAATTAATTAAGGGATCTGCTATGCAAGATCTTTTGTCCTGGCCGGTCCAAAATATTAAAATCCTAAGGCGTCAGTGAATAAGGAATAAAAAAAACCAACTAAGAATGTGTGAAATACGGCTTCAGAAACTAGATTTGAAATAAATGGGAGGTTTCAGTATGAAGTTTGGTGTATAATTTTTTTTCTTAATATGGAGTGATTGTGTCAAAATACAAGAGTCTCATATTCTTGTCCTATTCACTTTTCCATTAGCCTACCAACACCAACAGATCATCTTGAATTTTCAGAAAAAAGAAGAAAGATGAATTTTCTGTCATCATTAAAAGAATTAATACCTCCTTCCAAAGGGAAGAGCATATTTTAATTTTTTTTTCAGGTGGAGCAGGGGACACTGGACAGGAAAACAAATTGATTCAAAAGGCCATTGAACTCTATGAATCGCTCAAACCTCTTCAAACTAGTAAGGATTTGCAATAGTTTGTTATTATGCTACCAGAGTCTGCTGAAATGTCTCCTCCAGCATCTCACATACAGAAGAACACACTTTAAATACAATATTAAAGATACCCTTGACTAGTAAAGATCCTGTCAAAGTATGCTAATCAAATCCAGCTTTGATTTCATGCTTACTTTTCTGCTCATCCCAATTGTAAAGTTAAGCTGTAATTAATACATAAGAGGCTGGTGATTATACAGTATTAGGCCGAACATATAGACTGAACATACAGCATTAGATTACATTTCAATAGATCAGACACTGTAAAGAAATATGATCAACTCACAAGGTCTGGTATTAGCAGGCTGCTAACTTATCTGGGTGAAAATCTTGAGCTCTTGCGTTGATCCCCTGCTGCAGGTGACATCTTCTGCATTTGTGTGTGTGTGTGTGTGTGTGTGTGCTTATATGTGCACATGCAAACTAGACAAGTGCTCTTCC
>VXBQ01008676.1:3438-13516 GCA_013400175.1 Phainopepla nitens | reverse complement strand
CACATCCTCATTTGTTTTACGTGATTCCTCTTCCACCTGGAGAGGTCAGCTATTTGGAGGATTGTTAAATCCCTATATGTTAATATGAAAATTATTATAAATAATGCTAAATATATGATAATATAAGGAATATATTAAATTTTAAAAACATATTGCTGCTGCTCATTTGTGTTGTCAGATGGGTGTCTCACAGGACTGCAGAAATTGTTTTATTTTATTACACTTTCAAACCATGGACGGGGTCCAGGTAACTCTTTGAATCCTGTAACAAACTCATATGAGATTCTCAAAGATAAGGTATTTTCTCTACAGTCCTGCAGTATGACAGGGAGACAGCTGATTTCACAATGACATGATGTGTTCCCAACTTCTGGTAAACCACAGAGTAACAACTCTACTTTTTTCTGGATGCTGTTCAAAACTGGTTTGAGATTCTGGGTAATGGGAGAATGAGGCCTTGTTGCAATTATAGAGCTTCCAATAAGAAAAGAACTCTTTTGTTTTCCATATATCCCCCAGTCATCATTAGCAGAAGACAAACATCAAAGAAAAAAGGGATATTTACTAAATTTCTGTCATTTGATTTCGAAACAGATACCCTGAGTGACAATTGTCTACATCTTTGCTCCCTCCATCTCAGCTTCCGTTTTCAAGAAAAGGGTGCATGAATTGCCTTGTGGAAGAGAGTTCTGATCTGGGGAGATACCCCCTTGCAGGCTTAACTTCTCCTTGGGACTCAAATATTCTCCTTATCCAGGAAGATTTCTCAGGACTACAGAAATGCCAATGACCCTTGAGCACAGCAAATTAGAGAAATCTCCTTGCCTGCAACACAATTCTTGGAAACTCAGTCACCCATTGGAAGGAAAGAAGGTTTTTCTTGCCAGAAAGTCAATCATTTGTGCATAAGTTTTGTTTTCTCAAAATCTCTATTTCATATACAGTGATGGTTGACCTGTATTCATGCATGCAAGTGAGACTTCATGCGTGTGGTTAGCTCTTAATCCTTGGACAAGTTTCTTGGACTCAGCAGTAGCTGGATAAGGGTTTGACATTTTGCTGGAATACTGACACTTCATCCTGCTTTGACCAATGTCTGCCTGTTGTAAAGTCATCGTGTAGCACTGGAAACTCACTGGTTGGTCCCCAAAGGCACATGGACCACATCAGTTCACCACATTGGATTGGCTTAGGGCTTAGAATAGTGCATGATCACCACACTGTTTTTTCTGGAAACTGCTGAACTTCACAGGAGAAGAAAGGAAGAGTTGTGAAGAAGTAGTAGGAGGCTCTTATTAGAGGTGGCATATGATGGATGGATGGATGGATGGATGGATGGATGGATGGATGGATGGATGGATGGATGGATGGATGGATGGATGGACTCAGAAGAATATTAGTGACAGCATTCCATAAGAAGCTGTGGACTTCTACGGAAGAACTATCGATTATGACTACGAAAATAAGATCGAGAAAATGAGTCTGAAGAAATAAAAGCAGATATATAAGTCATGGAAGCATATAAAACATAAGTTTATGCCAACAGTTGATAGATTAATTGATTGGTTTGATAGCAGTGAAGGTAAAATCTGCTAAACCATGAGCACTAGGAGACCACAGTTACTAATGCAACGGTTCTGTATTCCTCTGATCCTAAATCTACAAGTGTTCTGGAAGCGCATGGCAAATGGTCTGTGCAACTGCACTAAAGAATAAAACATGTTATGTTTATCTCACACAGCTGTACAAGTTGCCTGTGATCAGCTTATTTAAATTGCTGGGGCTAACTGAGCTCAGGAATGATTTGTATGTTTGTTCAAATGAGTTCTTAACTCCAAGAGTAGCCTCCCTCGTGGAGTGGTCTGAATGGTGGTCATCAATACTTTGTGTAGGTACTTTTATTCTTAGAAATTGTTTGCAACCCAGTATTGATTTTTGAAAATGGATTTATTTATACACATTCACTAAGCAGCTTTTGCCAACAATTTCTGAAGTAGGAGGCATTCATGAATGGCACCTGCTCACTACAAAATGTACATTATGTGTCATGTTTTACCTCAATCATAGGGTACTGTCCCCAGACTGGTCAGTTTAAATGCAATTAGTGACTGGATGGCTAAAGAATAAAGACCCATTTTGAATCATGAATGACATATAAATATTCAGAAAAGCTTCTTTTGGGGAACACAAGGGACCTGAAAACAGACTCAGAACAGACTGGGGTCATTCATATACTCATGAATAATGTTACGAGACCTCAGAGGAGCAGAGGAGTATATCCACATACTAATATGTGCCTAACCTCATTTTATTATTCCAAGGGCTCTAATCTAACTCAGGGGGAGATCATTTACATGAAAGAGTCATTAGATAGAGTGCATAAACAACCTTTGAAAGAGATGTACACTCAGACCTATCTCCTTCCCAAAACCGGCATCTGACACGGTAGATTTGAGAGCTCTACAGTCAATTGATGTCTGTTTCAGACTCAAAAAAAATCTTGAATCATTTTCTCATCAACTCCACCATTTCCACCAAAAAAAAAGAGAAAGTGTTAAATTTAATATCGTGTAATCTGGTGTCTGCTGAGCTCCCTGTAGGAGCCACATGGTCTGTTTTGAATCTGTTAAGGAAAACATGAACTCAGAACTAGGCTTCACATAGAGCCTTGTGCTCCAACAGGAAGGACTGCTAGCTTCATTTATAAAGGATATGTAATATCAGTAGCTTTTCCTCCTTTACCTGCTTTGCAAAGGAAAAAAAGGACTCTCATGTTATAAAACACTACCGTATTTTAGAACACCTGCAGAAAAAGAAAATTAGATACAGGGGAGACTGTGGGGATTTCTTCCTAAAGAAGTCATTGATGGAGTTCACGCCTATTCAATATTAGCTGGCAGTTCAGATAATATTTTCAGAGCTGAAATTTTGATTCTGTTCTGAGGAAAGGTACTACTCAGTATGATTGAGCAGGTTCTATCAAAACAAAGTGATACAGTCAGGGATACAGTCAGCATTCAGCTGACTGCAAATGATGTCTCTGTCTAGACACTTGTGAAAAATTGCAGTGCACAGAAGCAAATCTTAAAAATCAGAGTCCTATCAAATAGAGGCAACTGAGATCCATAATATGCAGTAATCTGTTGAGTCATTTCCAAATCTTTTCTTTGTCTCACCAGAGGCAATTGAGAGTTAAATGTTAACCTTCTTATCAAATTGTGAAATATTAATTAAAAGCAACAACAACAAAAACTACAACAAAAAACAACCAACAAACCCAACACACATGACAGCAATTTGGGGCCAAACTTCCAAAGGGCGGTGATGATAAAATTGCAATAAGTATATCTAGGAAAAAAAAAATCTAAACTAATGAGATTAGGCAGAGTGAAATCACCCATTGATGAATTTATTCCATGACTGAGAACAATGTAATGGGATTAACGACAAGGATTTTTGATCATAATAAGATGTGGGCTGATGCCTGAGAGAAAGTTCAGTGTTTGCAACAACTGCAGCAAGTCCTATGTTTAAAGGCAACACAGTAAATCTTAATTAGCAAAATGCCTTCTGGTAAAGAGACCCCTTTCCTGTTGTTTCATGGGGAAGTTCTACAGAATTTAACAGAAAACTGCAACCTTTTTTTCAGTGTTATTTCTTCTTTCTGACTGCATCATCTAAATGAAATGGAAACTCTGCATCCACAGCAGAGCTTTTTATAAAGCTAAAGCATCCTCCCAAGTCACCTTGCTGGAGAGAGGCCTTTGGACAGACCCTACCCTTGCTTGGTGAGACTGACACAAACTTCATCACCTGGGGACATTTCCAGGAGAAATTCCTGGGGAAACACCTAAAGGCTGTGTGATACAGGGAAGTCCAACTGATGCCCTGAGAGGCTAGACAGTGTTAAAGGAATTAAGTAGGTATTTGTTATGATCAGGACTATGCTGATCTCAGGGTGCAATTCATCTCATCTAGACATGAGCTGGTCACCCTAGGTCCTCTTTGTGGCTGGTGAAGAGGAATAGGGTGTGCTGTAGCCGTTTGTTTAACCAATATCAGAAGCTTGATTTAGGATGATATAATTTGTCTTTGAAGAGATCCATCTCTGCTACCACAGAGTGGAAACAGAGGTACTAGTTCAAGAAGCCAAATTTGTTTATTCAGGTGATAATGACGGATTGTTCTGTGACTTGCCTCTTTTTCTCCAATATACTAGGTAAACTTGATAAATGTGTTTAAACTTGATTAAACCCGAGTACCTCAATGTGATCAGAACTGTTAGTGAAACTAGAAGGATACAATGGAAAAAAAACCCACCAAATCTTACGTTTCTGACTGTAAAATCTGTGAAATGAGACAATCTCACAAAAGCTCCTCATCTGATGAAAAGAAACACACCATTTGCTCCAGAAAAAGAATAACTGAGAAAAAAATTATAACACTAACAAAGTCTTACTATTATTAGAGTGCTGAACTCAGAGAGATCCTGTAACGTAATTGTCCCATTTTATTAATGGGTAAACACAGATGTCAAAAGATGACATGGGGATCACTGCGAAATTATTGGTAATAATTTTTGGGTAGTTCTGTTATAGAGACTCATCACTTAGAACAGCACCAGCATGTGAAATATAACTACATCCTCTCCAAAGCAGGATTGGAGACTCCTAAAATGTTTGGTTTTAATGGAATTCATTCAGCAAAAAGGCACAGTAACAAGTAGCCATCAGTGAGTGCATACAGCTACACGAACAGCAAAAGGGAAAAAAAAATCTTGGCATGTATGTGCTTTGAAGTTTTCCACATAACTACTTTTTCATAAAGAGAGGCCACACAGGCTCTATTTAACCCAAATAACATGTCTGAAACAGCTCTTGTGCAGAGAGCTTTCAGGGAATATGCTTTACTCTTGTCAATATATTTATGTTCCTTATATGTACTTTTTTTATCGTCTCTGCTTGATTTAGACCAAACACAGTTCTTCTAATAATTAATGTCTTTATAGCTCAGAAATCCTGTATACATACATGCATCTGAATTTCAGTCTAATACTATCTGAAATAATCTTATTAATAATACTAAAGTATTTGCTAACTCTATCATCCATTAACTTTTTATGGTTTGCAAACACTTCATATTTTACTGACATATTCAGAATACATGTACAAAGGGACTAGCTAAGTATGGGACCAAGGGAGTTGTCCTAATTTGTAATTTCCTGTTATTGTAAATTATACCTTCTCTGCATCTTTATGGCCTCCTTCTATCTAGAAATGTTACTACACTAGTTTTCAGTTAACTTATGCACCTTGAAAGTTGTAAAAACTACCCTAAAAGTCAATAAAAGATACAATGGCACTGCATCAATCAACAAACTGAGCAAACAAGGTAAAACACAACTGCACCACATTGTGATTGATTGAAGATATGAATCAGAAAATTAAAAGTTGTTTGTTTGTTTGTTTTTTTTTTTTTCTCCAGTCTTAGTTTTACCAGCAGCTTAATTTATGGAGGAGTTGCTTTGATATTATCTCTAGTCTTGTAAAGAAGCTGCCAGTGCAAGAAGTGATACTGTCTTGTGTTGTTGCATGGGTTACCCATGATTATCCTAAATGTACAACAACTGAACAGATATTGCCACAAAATATGTCTCCATTTCTATTTATGAGAAAATTCTATAGGTAAGAATCTGGGGTTTTTGTTTGCTTGGCTTTTGTTTATTTTTTTTTCTGTTTTTCGTTTGTTCATTTTGTGGTTTTGGTTTTTATTAGTCTTTTGTTGTTTTTGTGGGTTTTTTTCGTTGGTTTCTTGAGGGTTTTTTCAGGTTTTTTTGTTTGTTTGTTTCTTTTTGAGTTGTTTTTTTTGTTTGATTTTGAATTTGGTTTTGTTTGTTGGTTAGTTGGTTGGTTGGGGTTTTTTTTCCCATGGGGAAGAGTTTNAGAATTGTATAGGGAAGGTAAAATTTTGAAAACAAAGTTCCTCGCAGAGCCATCAGAATGGATCAGAAGCTCAGCAGAGAGGAAGCCATCATCTCAGTGATGGGGACATCAAAGAGTAGGGATTGGAAAATTTCAAGACCAGTGTGGGTATTTTTTTTTTTCTTTCTTTTCTATTGCATTTTATTATCTATGTCTAGGAATAAAATATCTTCTACAAGAATGCGGAATCCAATTTACCATTTTGGTAAATATGGTAATTAGATTCTAAGCTCATCTGAACGCACAGCAGATAAATAAGCAATCATAAACTATGTCATCATAAATAAAAGCGTTATTGAGCTCAGGCAATGAAAACCAATCAATAGAGGACACTCATCTCCAGTGAAAGCAGCTGCTAATGCTCTGTGGTTCCTGGTGGATACTCTGTCATTGTGTTTTAAAACCACAAGGAATTCCCTGCGTCATCAGCAGTGACCACTTTATCACTGGTGAATTAGGAAATTAGGAGGGCTAAGGGTGCATCTGAAATCCAGGGGCCCATTCACTTAGCCCATCTTCCAGTTCAGAAAATCACATGGATATCTCCTGGATTTGGGCAGGTTCAGAGAAAGCAAATCTGGACCTTCCTGAAGTTTCAACATATACATGATACCAGAGAGAATGGTGGAGCTTGTTCTTCCACATACAAGAAGGAAATTAAGAGCTGATTTTCAGTGAAAAAAAAATATATATTGAGCTGATTAGCAGTCACATTTTTATGTCTATTCCTCCGGTTGTTTTAGTCAAAAATTGAAACCCCAAAGAAAACTTTTCTAATTTTTCCAGAAGTGTCACATTTCTTAACATTAACTAGATTGAGTATATCCTTTTTTTAAAGAGCAAATTTTTCTATTTCAAAGTAGCTCCATTCATTTTTCATGAGACAAGCTTTTTGAACATGAAGGGTTCCAACTTGAAATGAATAATTTTATCTATATTTAAAAAAGCTATTTCATTAAACTTGAAACTCCATATAACACTCCCAACCCACTCACCCCCAATATTTTTTATAGAATGAAATATTTTTAATGAATAAGAAGTTTCAGCAACCTGAATAATATATATGATAATTGTACATTTCTACTATTTGTGCCATGATAAATACTATGCTGACTACTATCAGATGCATTAAATCAGGATCACTTAGTCCAAAAGTGATCAAACTTCATTTAAACAATGCAATTCCTTTTGAAAGTATTAGAGGGGAGAAGAACAACAAATTCAAATCATTCATTTCTCTCTTGCTTAATGAATTATTGATTTGTGCTTCCCTTTTGAATGATAGTGCTCTGATGTGATAAACATTGATTTGAATCTTTATACAAATATTGTATATCATCAGCATGTTATGGCAACAGAATAATACATACTCAAATAGAGCTGAAGGGATGGAATGCCATGAAAAAAACCCACCATGAGCTGCCACAGCTGTGTGTATACATGTGTGAGGGCACACATATAAAATAGCAACTGAAAACGAAATAAATAAATAAACAAATGAAAAAGTAATAAATAAATAATAAATAAATAACATCCACCGTGGGGGGAGGGGGCGGGCTACGATAATGATGCAGAATTATGGAAAGTTTACATTTGGGTTAACGCTGAACAGACAACCTTGGAAATGAAAAATAATTACTTTGTACTACTAGTAATTCTTCTAACGTGATGTTTCCTGCAATCACGAGTGCAGAGCTGTCACGGGTTTAAAGGGAGAACTCTCTCACACCCTGTTTGTGTTCAGCAGTTTCGTTTTGTGCTCAGCTATTCACACCAACGGGAGCTACACAGTCAAAAGACAAAAGAAAAGTGCTGAGAGGNACGTCAAAGTGATTTCCACAGCTCAGCTGCTCAAGTCTGGGGAGATGATTGAAGCGCTGAGCTGCACTTTCCTGGGGACCATTGCACCCCCCTGACCTGCCCTGCTCTTCCTCAGGCAAGTTAAATTCTAGCATCAGCCGGGTGTTTTTTGGCAGCCCGGATGAGGGGAAGGATCCTGTGACTACTGAGAGATGAAGGGACAAATCTCTTTCTGTCTTCCCTCGGAGAGCAGTGGATCCCCAGCCCTGGTTGTTCCTCCTGCCACACCCAAAGTGGGCTGGCTGGGAAGATGTTCCACCATCCTTCTCCTGAGCTCTCTGCAATGTAGGGGAGCTCTCAAATCTATGAGGGAGATACCCATGCTTGGGGCACACAAAAGTCCAAAACATTCAGGTTTTTCACAACACAACCTGAAACATCCATAGCTCAATGGAAAACATTGATGTAAAAACCCTCAAATGAGTATGGCTGCATTGGGATGAGTGTTCGTGCTATCCTACGCTTTCACAGTGAATTAGTCTTGCAACTAATGATTTATAACTATTACCCACCAGGGCAGCATTGAGATTTTTTCCTACAAGGCTACAAAGGGTGACATCTAAATCAGTGTTCAGGGACTAAACAGATTCAAACATGCAATTCCATCTCAACAGATTGCAAAGTGGGACCAGGGAGACATGGAAACTGAGCTCCTTCTCCCTGTCAGATCACAAGTATCTCACCCAGTGTGAGTACTGTCATTTATCCTGCCGCATGACAACAGCAGGATACAGGACGATTCCTTAGGGTGGGAAACTGGCTTTCCTGTGACCACTCTCAAAGACAATATGGAAAATTTTATTATAAACTCTTGCCTTACTTAATGAAGTATCTGTAGGAAGAAGCTACGATAAGGTAAATTAGGCTAAGTAAGGGGTGCAAATAATCATGTCCAAATTAACTTGTAAACAATATATATAACTTTTTTTCTTTTCCTGTACACATGCTTTTGTGCATGGTTCTGCTCTTGTAAGTGTCTCTCAATGGACTCAACAGAATAAGACTCCCCTGAAAATTTTTGCATGAGACAGTTCCCAAGGTGTAGGTGGCTAAGTCAGAGTTGCCTTTTGCTTCTTCTAGTCCCAACAGAATTGGGCATCTTATTTATATCACTCAATAAAAATCAGTTCTCCATTCCCAGAAAATGGTTTTCATTCAAAGAATGAAACACTTTTTTGTGGTTATCAGTAAAAAGCCCCAAACAGTACATTTAAAACCTATTAGCAAGCATAAGAGGGCTAAAGGCGGCATAATTAATGTAATTTTTTTTCCCCTTTCCACATATTTAACAGTGTTTTGGAACACGATCCATAACATACACAGCTCTGATTGTAAGGAGTTAGATCAACATCCTGCCCCAATGCTCTTACATATGGAGTGGGAAAATGAAACTTGAACCTTCAGTTTACAAGTAGCTGGGGAAAGAAAATAGATCACAGGGTTGAAAACTTGCAATTATTATGGCATTTGCATTATGGCAAATTTAAAGCTGGTATTCTAGGTTACGGACAGTGCTATAAAGCTGGTATTCTATGCTGCGTATTGCAAGCTCATTTAAAATGTACTCTTCCACAACATGATGAGAACACAAATTATAATTAGGAAAGTAACCCAAGCAGAAAATTAGTCTGGAAGACTAGTCTGAATGTGCTTCTGCAGACAAAGCCATCCTGTGTCCTAACTTTACTGTCTCGGTGTAGGGAGAGATTGATGCAGAAGATAAAGAGGGATATAGCTTTCCGGGAGGGGGAAAAAAAAAAAAAGGCTTTGCAAGTATGATCCATGGAGTTTCAGTTGTGCAAACACACACAAAGAGGAGCCCCAGCAGATCCCATCTTTGCAGAGTTATCCAGAGCACAGGCTGCCACAGCTGCCCTGTGCAGGTTTGTACCTGGGATTTTGTTCCCATAATCCCATTCATAGGCAAACCTCCGCATTTATCAGCACAGATAAGGTCTGTTGACCCCATCCTGAACCCAGAGCTTTCTTGCACAAGTAAATGTACCTAACATTTGTAACCAAAAAAGGGTTAGCTGTAAAGGTAATGGTCTGAGAAAAAAAATATGGTTCAAAACTACATTATGAAAGAAAAGGACTCACAACCCCCCTACCCACAGCCCCCCCCAATAAAAACCAAGTGAAAGTGTCAAAAGTTCTTGCTACTGCTAAGTAATAAACCACTTAAATCATTTTGAAAGAACTTACAGGCAAACAAGATACATATCTGAAGACATTTG
>VXBQ01008674.1:36827-48992 GCA_013400175.1 Phainopepla nitens | reverse complement strand
CCTCTCTCCATTCCCACTTCCTAAAAATGTCCTTTTTTGCTCTGACTTTGCTTGGCAGCTTTTTGTTCATCCACATAGGCCTACTGGCATTTTTGACCAATTTTCTTCTTATCAGGATGCATCTCTCCTGAGCTTGGAGATGTGATCCTTGAATATCAGCCAGCATTCTTGTCCCCCTCTGCCCTCTAGGGCTCTATCTCATATGACTCTACCTTTTAGGTCCTTGAAGAGGCTTGCTCTCCTAAAGTCCAGGGCAGAGCTTACGATGAGCTTGCTACATGTTCTCCTCCTTGCCCTGAGGATCTCAAACTCCATCCTCTCATGGTCACTGCAGCCAAAGCTGCCTTGGAGCACTGTGTTCCACCAACTCCTCCCTGTTGGTGGGTTCAAGGTCCAACATGATGCCTCTCCTTGTTGGCTCTTCAATCACTTTTTAAGGAAGTTGTTGTTGGCATATTCAAGGAAACTCTGGAATGACTTATGCCCTGTTGTGTTGTTCCTCCAACAAATACCAGAGTGATTGAAAACCCCCCATGAGCATCAGGGCTTGTGAGCATGAGGCCACTCCTGTCTGCCTGTAAGGGACTTCATCCACACCATCCTCCTGATCAGATGGCCCACTACAACATTCCCTGTCCCTGCCCTCCCTTTAATTTTGACCCACAAATTCTCAGCAGTCTCATAATTTCCCAGCCAGAGTTTCATGCACTCCAGCTGGTCACTGACATAGAGAGCCCCTCATGTCCCTAGCTTGTTTTTCCTGAAAAGCCTTAAGCCTTTCATTTCATTGCTCCAGTCATAGGAGCCATCCCACCACGTCTCTGTAATGGCAATGACAGCATATCCATGCAGGTATGCACACATCTGTAGTTCCTTCCCATATTGTGTGCATTTGTGTATAGGCATCTGAGCTGGGCCTGGAGAAAGCTGGCTTAATGACTGAAGACTCTGGAATGCCTTTGCACTGCTCTAGGCATCCATCACAGGTGTTTGCATCCAGCTGGCGGGGTTGGGAGGGATAGGTGCCCCTCTCCCTTGACAAATCAAGTCTAAGCCCCCTTCAGCAATCTGGCAAGTCCTGGACCAAAGGTACTTTTCCGTTCTTTGTCAGAGGGACTCCATCAACCCCCAGTAGACCAGGCTTTCCAAATCAAGTCCCATGGATGGATTAGCTACATGCTGCCTTTTTTATTGTTGAACTAGTGGTTAATTGCCTTATTTCTGGAGCAGGTTGGCTGGTCCAATTAGCTCTGGCTGTTCTTCTGGGTGTGAGCTGGGTGCGTTGTCTCATTAGCCTGCACAGCTACAGAGCATTTCTGGGGGAAAAATGTCTGGCTTTGAAGGAAGCTCTTTTATTTGTTCCTTTCCTCTTTCTTTTGTTATTTTCGGGTTTCATTTTTGCTTTGTTTTTTCACTGCTTCCCAACCCCCTGTGTCAATGCACTCCCTCCCTCCCTCCTTCCTATATGTGCTGGGGGGTGAATTTTTGACCTCTCCTCAGCAGGCTGTGATTCCCCACCACTGGAATTGGAACCCTCTGTCCAACTCTGTCTCAGTGTCCCTGATATCTCTCAGTCTTTTGACTATCTCCTGCAGCTTGACCCCCTGTCTTTGGAAGTAGGCCACCAGGAAAAACCTCTTACAGTTCAGTGAACTACTCCTCACACTTCCTCATATTCCTTGACCACTTCCTCATTTAATTCTGCCACCAAGCTTAGTAGATCATCCACTTGTTCACAATGCAAACAGGTATCATCTCCAGTGCCCTCTGGCTTCCGTGAGAAGCTCAGACACTCCCTGCAGCTGGAGACCTGGACAGCTGTGTTTTTATGTGTGAGGTTTGTCTGGGTCCCTGTGTTCCTTCTGACTGTGGCTTTTGACTGAGTGGAAACCACAGTCCTCTTTTAGTTTGATGTATGATGACTTATCCCTAAATTCTGTGCCCTACTTTTATGGCAAAGTGCCATGCCACACCTTTTTGCCCTGCTACACTCTGTGTGCCTGCTCTGGTCACTTGCACTTCATGGAGCTGCTTTAATCTCCCATAGATGCTCCTGACAAAATCCTCTTCATTCCTGATTGGCTTGCAAGAGCTCCCAGGTCTTCCAGTGGCTCTGGGTTGCTGGTCAGGTGTCCCTGAGCTCAGGACTTCCTCTGTACAGCACAATGCAACAGTCACCCCTGGACTTAACCTCAGTCACCACTGCTGCTACTTCTGTAGCCTCACTGACATAAATCTTATAAGGATCTGGGTGGTCCTAGGCCATTCATCAGTTACTTGAATAAAAATGAACACATTACTTCTTCATGGCCAATGAAAACTGCTGAGAAGGGAGAATGGTTCTGTGACCTTATATCTGCTTTCCACATGGGTCCCTTGATACTGACATGTAACAAGAGAAAATAAATCAATATATTATGCTGCCTCTTTGAGGAATGTTGTAGAGAGGATTATCCAAATTAACATTAAACACTCACTACAAATACTGTATGTATAACTATAGATTTACATATGAAACATATGATTAGCAAAGAAATTCTGCCTTTTTAAAGAACTCTATCAAGGAATTTTCTGCTTAGAAGTTCCATGTTAGGATGTGATTTTTCTGTGATAAACTGGCAAAAGTTATGAAATGTACTAGTTGTGGTTTTGAAGCCTCTCCTGTACTGCTTTTGTTGCCTCAGGTAATACCACATTTCTCAAAGTTCACTCAATTGTAAGTTCAAGTGCCATAACAGGTCTCTGAGTGATATTTAGTGATGGTGTTATGTACAGCCACTTCAACAAAAGGAAAGCTGTTATGTACAGGATTTTTCCTCAAGATAAATAAAGGAAAGTACTGTCTCAATGCCTGTCAGAAGAGGGGAGAACTGTTTGGTTATATTGTATAACTCAGCACATCACTAGCTATATCTGTGTTGTTGAACAAAGAATAATAACTACTCAAATACTAAATACTAAAATACTGAAAACATTATTATGCATAAACTTCTGTTATTATTAACAATTTTTATTTTCTATTTAAAAGTCATCCAAACTCCACATTACTTTGACCCTAATAGTCTTCAGACCTACTGTGTTGTCAGTTCTTCAACTATAACTGCACCACTGAGAACTGAAGATTTTCTGAAATTCTTAGTTCCCAAATATTTTAAGTAACACTTAGGATAGGATTGGAAAATAAAAACAGCTTAGCAGCTGATGGATCAGACTGAATTGTATGTAAACTTGTGACTAAAAGAATTAGAAGAAAATGCAGTGTTTTTCCAAATAGAATATTGTCCATTTTAACTCCTCTGAATTTTACGCCAAACATACAGATTTTGAAAGGCTAATTCATGGGTCAGAAATAGCTTTTTATTTAACTAGCTAAAGCAGAAAATATCTCACACACAATGAATGAAAAAAGTGATTACAGTCATATGAGTTGTTAGCTTTTCAAGTAAGGAAGAAGAATAATTTTTGTTTTAATTATTTTTTGGATAATTTTTTATTTATCAAAACTCATATTAATGAGAGTTTTGTGATTCATACTTTCATCATAATATGTACCTTCTATTTTAGAATTAAACCTAAATCTAAATCTTTAGTTAAGCAGCCCCTTCATAATGTTACTCTAAAAAGACATATCAGTTTTTAATTATTCTAAAGCAAATTAAATAGAAGCAAAAGAGTCAACTGATTGCTTAACAGAATTATTAGACAATGAAAATGCAGCAAAATTCCTTGTCTAATCGTTCCTTTTAAAATTCCCTTGTCATAAGAGCTGTGAAGTTGCAGCAGAGAACATCAGCCAAAACAGAATTGAGTTTGTTGCTAGTTAAAGATGCTTATACACTCAGTGTTCATTAATTTGAAAAATGTGATAGGAATAATGATAGAAGACACAGGGGATATGCATCACTAAGATTCAGGCTGGGGAAGTATGAAGGAGTACAGAATATATGTGGGTTCATAGGTCAAGAATAGTAATGATGTGACAAGGAAAAAAAAAGTTAAAATGGATCATTGGGAAGAACCCTAAATTAAGCAGATTATTGACGTAGTTGGTGTTTCCCATTGCCAGTTTTTTTTTCTTTATGTATGATCATGAACATTTTCAAATCTGTATATGGAAGAATATTTTCTTTCCAAATAAAAGTCAGCTACATTTGATTATATCTACAGAGCATCAAAAGTGTTAATCTTATTGAAATTCAATCTTCTGATCTCCAAGGATGCTTCTCAAAACAAATAGACAAGATATTATCGTGATATAATTCCCCATTTACTAAAAATATTCTGCATCTCACCCTCCTGAAAAGCAGTGCTTCTTGGCTGAACAGTATTAACTGTAATAATATTTGTATTAGTTTTTCTAAGAAAATACATGAAGCACTATTAGACTATTGAAGGCAAATATTGATGTTTTTCATTTTCTTGCTTTGAAGGCTATTGTTCAATAGATAATTGTGGTTTATTTAACCTTCATAGTGAAAACAAATGAAAGAATAAAATGACAGATACATTTTGGTTTTTTATGACCTGATGTTTGATCACTGATGTCTTTATTTTTCTGGTTGGTTTTCTTTCTTTTCTTTCTTGTATTTCTGTTATCCCAATCTTAGAGTACTGTAGCAGTCTAATTTCTGTGCCTACATTTGGCGACTTCACAGTAACTTGGCAGTTCTAGTGTTCATCTCTTGGTCTGCTCTGACTGACGGCCCAGAAATAGCCATTTAAAATGTGTCAGATTCTCATCTCTCTATTTGAAAGGTGAAGTTAAACGTTTTTTCTAGCAGTCTGCATAAAGTCCTGAATTTTAACAAATCAACTGGTTTAGCTGTAGTACCAGCCTTTTGTCTCTGCAAAAGTACATCATTTTATCTTTGCACACTAATGGCTTACTGAAAAATGTTGCAGCTTTCGATTTACTTTGGGGCATATGATACCTCAAAGTAATTTATTTACCAAAATAGACGTATTCTCACTGGCCATACTCTTATCATACAATAAGTCATTATTTTGCATTTGCTCCACTGAGGAATGAATGAGAATGTTCCATTGTCACGAACAGCACTCAGGTTTTTTTTAAAGGAATAGAACAGTAGACTCAAAATCCCTGTAGAGAATAATATCGTCTCATCAGCTTTCATATATTTATCTAATCTTTCAATCAACAAATACTGTATTTGTATTACAATAGCTTTCTATGTGTCCAGTCAAAACTGAAGCACCATTGTGCTGGACGCTCTGCAAGTCTATATGGTGATACTGCTCTTGCCACAAAACCTTAACAATGGAATAGATAGAAACTGCTAGACAAAATGCAGCTATTAATCTAGATATGAAACACTCACTGCATATAAACATCCAGTTTCATGGCCCAGAAAGCATTATATGACATCAGAATTGAAATCAGCTTGTCCTGACCACTGAGTTGTTCACATTGTTATGTGCTATGCTAAGTACTCATTAACACAATGCAAAAGTAATTCTCTAAATGTAAGTAAATCCCCAGACTAAAAAAATAAATTCATGAGACCCTTTCAAAGGGTGATTTAAAAGAAGATTTAGGGGTGACAAGGGGAAAGTTTGTGTCAGCTACAGATATATTAGGAGTGTGCATATTTTGACTCAGAATCACAGAATATTCTGAAACATCAAAATCCAAATTTAGGGCCTGTTTATTCAGATCAATCATATTTATCAGCTCCAAGGGTAGACAATTTCTGAATCTATCCAGGCATCTGCAGTTTGGCAGGGTATTTATCATTTACTGCCCATATTTTAATCTTTCTTATACTGAGTAAATATTGGTTATGTTGTACTTTTCCTTTATATATATATGTACTCGTACTCTGCCTTGAATTAAATTAGACTTGGTAAGAAGACCATGTTTCCTCACTTAAGGTACTTTTTGATGTTGCTTGTGACTGACTGAAAGACTCCATTATTCCACACCTGCCCTATTTTTGTGCTCATCCTCCTTCTTCTTCTGGACTGCTATTTATTTAGAACTATTTTCTAAGCCAGCTCTAACATTAATCTTCAAAGCTTACACAATGAATTACTTCACTCAGGTGTTTCCTAAATTTTGTTGTTATGTTCTGAATTCAATTTACCTTTTCAGTATTTTGCAATAAAAAAGAGATTTGATTTGATATTCCCCGAACCTTACAGAATGCAAATACACTCTGGGACCTGGTGATATTCTGTTTAGCTGAAAAATCCACCACTCCTTTTCTTCCATTAAGAAAGTCCACTATAAACTTTTGACTTTCTCACCATTATTATAGCATCGACAATAATCCATGTGATGATTTTGGCTTATTTTTTGTAATGTAGCTTCTCATAGGAAAAATGGAAAAAACAAATCTCTCCTGACAGATTTTTTTCAGGTCACCCATGGTTATGGAGGAACCCTGCTGTATTCCTTCTGTGTATTTTCTGAACAGCTGCCATTTTATTTTCTTGTTTTCAGAAGCTAGAGACAGAAAATCTCCTTCACCTACTCAACAGAAAATGCAGACAAGTCATTTACAATCTCTTACATGAAATCAATTTATTAAACTTGTTTTGCAAATATATACCAAAGTATGTGGTTACCTTGTGGAGAGGTAAAGTGCCTTTAAGTATTTTGACTGTGAATACCAAAATATTTTATTTTCATTGTCACAGACAAAACATTCTAATTTTATAGCAGACCCTAAGTTTTACAGTAAACTCTAATTTTGTAGGAGATTCTTAATAGTAACATCCCTTCTCTCAGTACCATGCCTATCAGTGCAGCCACTGATTCAGGACTGAATTTGAATCTCACAGTCTCTTAAAACAGCTGATTATAAAACATGATACACAGTTTGCTTTCATAGCATTCTCAAACTTAAAAATCAAGATCACTATTGTGAGTAATGATATCAGCTTGAACCATAGTAAAGATAAAATCATAATGTGCTTAAATTTAATCATACAGGGGAACCTAGTGATTCTGATTAAATTCACAAAGTCTGCTAAAGAATCTGCAGAGGATGAATAGTACTGATAATTAAAGATGAAGAGAAGTTCTACTAAAGATATAATCAAAGAGGTTAAATGTGCTGATCGAGACACTGCCCAGACATTGTAATAAATGTCTTCAGTTTTGAAATACTGTGTTATTATAAAACTGGAAGATTACCAATTAATTATTCTGTGCATGGTACAATATATAAAGGGAAGGAAATCTGTAACACTGGCACATTTTATTTATTCTTGTGGATATGTTTGTTTGCTGCTTTCTTTTGCTCAAAATTGCAGTCCTCAGCAATATTAGATTCTTCTCTAAATTAATGAAAACTTTGTATTATTGTTTGTTTTCTCTTCAGAGGGATGAGAAGCACCATATTGTGTTCTGTATAAGTTTTTGGTTAGAAGACGTTTTATTATACAAATTTGTATGTATATAGGAAAAAAACCCCAGTGACACAGCCGTCAAAACAGGATCTTCAGTATAAAATCTGAAGCTCTGACCCTTAAAAACCTCACAACTCAGTTCAGAGTTTTTCTATTGAAATTCCTTCAAAAGCAAGAGTGAGGTATTACTGGAGAATAAAGATATATATTGAACTTAACAAAAGGTTGGATCTATTTAAGGAATTTACAAAATCTTGGGCAGTTCCCCTCCTTCCCCATCTCTCCTTTCCTACATCCAGCAGGAAGCAAAACATTGATATTGTAGCCAGACCACAAGACATACATGCTCCTTTTGACCAACAAGCATCATCACAGTGCAATTATATTACCTTTCACCATGTAGATGTAGGGCTACCACTGAAAAATCTATATGCCAGAAGGTTTTTGGTAAATTTGGCAACATGAGTTACTGAAACCCATTTTCTACCATCTCTGAGAATGGATAACTTATTTCCAGACTGGTGGTGTGGTGTCCAGTTGAGTGAATCGTCAAGAAGAGTAGAGGGGTTTTTTTAAGTAATTGAACTACAGGAGTACTGGTATCTCCAGAGTTACTAACCATTGAGAAAGAGCTAGGGACCACTGAGAAGTTCAAGGATTCTTACTTTCCAGTTGCGTTGCCTTTACTGTTCAATGTCTGTATCTCGGGACAAAACTGAGGTCCTTCAACCCTTCTATCCATTGATGTTTTGAAAGAGAATATTGTTGAGAGATACAAAGTGGTGATTTGAGTGAAAAACCTGGGCAGAACAGATTTATTCCATGTGTATGAGTAATAATTACACAGAGAACATGAATTCATGTTTTGAAAGACCAGCTGGCTGTGGAAATGAACCAGAGAGCTGTCTGCTAGATTCTAGGAGCATTGCATAGTGCACAAACTGTCTTTTGCTACAAATTCAGATTGTGTTGCAGAATTGTACGCACTGTTTTTAAACTTATATCAGGGTATGAGTCATTATTGGTCATTTGCTTATTGAAATAGTATTTTCTTGTAGATATTTGGCTTCAAAACATTCCCATAGAATTCTACAGAACTTCTAAAGATGCTTCTTAGTTTAAGAAATACAGAAGCAGACATCCTTGTCTCAGACCCATGCTGTTGAGAAGATCAAATCATAATCTGAATATTGTTTCCCAAATCCAGCATCGTTCAGTGAATTGTTCTTTACTTGTATCACAACAGCAGAACACATGAAGCTGATATGTATTTAAGTTTTGAGTGTCCTGGCTGTGTGCATCATGAAGAAGCCTCTTCATTCCAGCATATGTATGTTCACTACGAAATGTATGATCAGTCCTTCTAGTTTTCCTCTCTAAAACATAGAAGTGAAGGCAGCCTCAAATGTTCTGTGTTTCTAGGATAAGATTTTTACTTTTTGGGTTTTTTGAAAATCTCTGTTTCGGTTTTAAGAATAGCCTATTTCCCTGTGGAAATGATAAAAAAATAAAGTAAAATGAGTTAGCCATTAGCCAAAATGAATTATTGTCATTCTAAAAGTATTTTATAAGGCCTCTGGAGACTCATATATAGGAATTTAGAGTATTATATACTTTTATTTATTCTAGTTATCTGTGGGTTTCAAGTTCACAAGCTGGAATCCGTGCCTAGATGTATCCAAACATTTATGTATTTTTAAAAAATATTTTGCATTTCCCAAAAGATTTTATGCTCATTTGAGTGAACATGAAGTTAAGAAATAATTCTAGAAAAGGAAATTTTTCATTTCTGTGACTCAGTCTTAACATGAACAAACATAATGCACAAAGTTGTTTGTTAATAATCCCTGAAATAAAGTGTGACTGCTTGGCACTTTGTAGTTTTATTGGAATACAAAAAAGAAATATAAACCATCTCTTGCTCTTAATATACTAGTATGAGCTAGATTTTTCTTTTAAGTGAAAAAAAAAAAGAACCAGAATAAAATATGGCATTAGTTAATCTGAAAAGCTTGAAATGACTGTTAATATCTGTAGAGTGATTATTGCATTCACTGCTCAGAAAGAAACTGAGGCTTGTTTTTCAGTTTTTAAGTACCACATATGTCTTCATCACATTTAAATTTTGGAATTTGCATGCAGATGTGATCATTATGCTGTTTTGAGTCTGAGCTTAAGTATCTCACATGCATAGTCATATTGCAGATGTTACATCTCTATCATTTCTTCTTTCAGAATTGCATTCTAAAATTCTTCTGGGAGTTTTACCCACAGTCTTTTACCCTGGATATTGCAGTTGGCTGGCACACTCCCACCAAATTTTGAGTAAACTTAGCTGTCCCTTTCCATATGAAAAGCATCTTACGAAAGGCAGAAAGGAGTGAGTCATCATAATTGTTTTCTGTACCTACATCTTGCAAAACAGTACACACTCAAACGTCTCTTAAATAACTTCAGAGGTGGGAGTTTCACCATAAATGGTAGGCTAAGAATTGGAAAAGCAAATTGTCACACTCAGGAATAATATTGTTTCCACCAAATCTTATTTATTTGTCTTCTGGTACTCAGTGCTGCAAGTAGAGTGTTTATCTGACATGATAAAGCAGTACCAGAGCTGAGACAGCCATCATTTATTGGAGATAAAGCAATCCGTGCACACCATAACTTTATAACCTGCAATAAAATCTTCCTAATTTTTAATTTCCTCTGGTATTAGCCACAGGCAGTGCACGGACTGACTTCAGGCCCTTCACTGGAGCACTCTGGTGTAAAGTGTGTGCCAGCACTGTGTGGCTGAATGGGAGATCTACTGCACTGGTGCTGTTTGCACCAGCTCTGCCTTACAGACAGCATGGCTCCAGGCAATTAACCAAAGCTGGGAGCACCAGCCATTTAAAGTGAATTTAACAACAGGAGGGGAACAAGGAGTTAATTTTGCAGCTAAAATGAGAGGAGAACTTTAAATTGTTATCTGTGCTGTTGGGGGATTGACAAATAGTTACAACTCTCTAGGGAGGCAGTTTTGAACAGAAGACTAAACACTGGCTGAAAGAAAATTCGGAGGGAAAGGAAAAAAGGAAAAAAGGTACTTGTCTCTAGAGTAAAAACAACAGGAAGATCAAAGCTTAAAACTCAATGAGTGTCTTCTGAGCATTCATCTCCATAGTCTTAAGGAAATAAACATAGCTTGTTACACTACTGGTAGAGAAAAATTTAAGGCAAACCAGAACCTTACTATAACAACATAAATTTATGTGCAGATGGAACAACAGAAATCACTTAGAATAATAGGGATACAGTAAAATAAAGTCAATATAAAATGGATGTCTGTGTTCAACACTGCGGATAATATTAATAAAGGTGCTGTTCAATTTCTAGATCATTCTGTGGGATACTGCCCTGGTTTTGCCTGCAATGCATGTGCTAAATATGAATTCTAGGTTTTATAGCATCTATTCTTTTTCTTGCTTGTTCTCATGTTAATTATTAATAGTATGACATACACTAATTATATATTATATTATATTATGTTATGTTATGTTATGTTATGTTATGTTATGTTATATTATATTATATTATATTTCAAGACAATAGAAAACATATATGCTTTATTGTAATACTTATTAAATATCTCATACTGCCTGAAAATATAGTTGTTCTCTCACTTCTCCACAACCTCCAGCTGTGAGCTTTCAGTCTGATAACCTTTAAATTGCAGGCCTATCAACATGTAGCTGCTAGTACAAGCAGTAGTAGTAATTGGTAATTTTACCATTTAGCTAATACTCAGTACTTTGGTACAGTGCTAAAAGCTCAGTGCTGTTTGCCTCAGCATCCTATTGTGATCTAAAACATAGTTATTAGCCATGAATGGTGGTAAAATCCCATGGATATTTCAATCAATTATTTCATGCGTGTAGGTTAGTTCACCTGCATGGCCAGAATAGCAACTTGGAAATCTCTTTTTGCTCTTTTATCTTGGTTTTCTAGTAACTAATTTTCAGTGTTGCTTGCATAAAAACCACTGCTTGTTCAGGCCTTAAGAAGTTTGATGGCTAGAGATAAGAACAAATGCTAAGTGGCTTCCTTGTTCTGTCCCTGATATAAGAAAACAATAATTTATTTCTCTGCAGTGCTGTATTTATTTATGTATTTTAGCATAAGATCAATTCTTAATGTCATGGTAAAATGAAGTATACTTGATGATGCATGTCTAAATTTTTCATTTTATTCAGCATAAAATCTAAACAAGGCTTTATGAATCTCAGGCAGACAAGTGATATGCATGAAAGTTGACTTCACTTACAGAAAAAGAGAATGTAGTATTTGTCATGTGTGTTTGAAAATATGTTAATGATCTGGTTTGCTTTTAACTAGAAGGAAAACATGAGATGCAATAACTTATGAAATGAAATGGCAATGAATTTAGAAAATGTGACAGTTGTTTTGACAGCATGCTTAAGTGTGTAAATAGTTCCATTACAGTAAGTTTCCTCAGTGAGACTGCTCAGTTTAGGTTAGACAAATTACAAAATGAAAAACTTTTAAAGCCATTGGAAGACAATTAAGAACTATTTTTCTGCATATGATTATTTGAACAGAATATCTAGATTTAGGAAATATGGAGGATTTTTTTCCATAATTTGTAGTAGTATGTGATGTTACAGAATGTTTAAAATGGGCTTTGAATGATCTTCTTCAATGTGTAGTGGTTTGAATACTACTATATACTGTAGAAAATAAGAAATTAATTATGAAATTCTTAAAAATCTAATTTATGGAGCTATAAAT
>VXBQ01008674.1:17632-29994 GCA_013400175.1 Phainopepla nitens | reverse complement strand
TCCATTTCATGTCCTTATGAAGATATCTAATTTCAAAGGCTCAGTGCACTCATTTGTTAAAACAGAGAACTTATTTAAAGCTAAATGCTAATAACAATGAATGTTAACTGACTTAATGCAATGTGAAATTGCTGCTTCAACATTCATACAAATGATAATTTAGTCTAAGTGGCTCTATGTTCTGTTATATAGACATTACTTTGCAATTTGCAGGGTAATTGCATACAGAGCTACTAAACAAATTTGTTTTCTTTTGTATCAAAATGTGCTTTGCACATCTCTTCAGTATATGAAGATACTTTGAAATGCATGGGTTTTGATGGGATGCTATGGACAGCTGTTCTTATGCTGAGTTTTTACTGATCACCTTATCAACGTCTAATTCACTTTCCTTGTGTGCTAAAATTGTGTGAAATTAAAGAGAACTCCCAACCAATACCGAGATCTATTATTCTAGTGTAGCCATTACCCTGCTTTAGTGATGCACAGCACCAAGAAAAAGTATCCATCTGCATATAGCAACTTTGAACAAAGAATCCCACAAAATAATTTATTGTGTGTTCATAATTACTTCTATTTGCCAAAATTTGCCTTGTAAAGTGTTTCAGTATGAATAATGTTTATTAACTGGCACTTCTCTGATGCTTTATATCTTTTAAATCCAATTTAATTTTTATATATAATTAGAATTGGCTCTCATTTTATTTTCAATTCCTTTATATGCATGTCTTCCATAATAGTACAGAATACCAACTTCACTGCAAAATGGTGATTTTAGTTCCTCCCCTAGTCTTTTTGATTTTACTGTTCTCAATCCTGCATTCAGTTCAGTAGGAAAAAGAATGATTTTGAATAATATGGTCATGATGTCAAAACAGTGCAAATTATATGCTACTGCCATCTGGAATAGTGAAAATAAAAGCTTTATTTACACTGTTCTTTGAAATAATAAACTTTATTGTGGCAGTTTATCTTCAGCATCTATAATGTATTCTGGGAATGCTCCATGTGTGCCTTTTTATTCCGTGAGCTACAGAATGACTGAAATTTGCCTGTGGCAAACCTATCAGTGAATCTTGAAATAGATTCACTTTCTTTTCTTCCTGAATAGAGTAGAGAGCCACCTTCCATTTGCACAATAAAAATAATTCATTTACATAAGCAAAATTTTCAAGAGGTACAGTCAAACACTATGAGTATGTATTTTAGTTAGGCAGATTACACAGATTTAACTACAGGTTAATATTCTGTTCTACATATGTATATGAACTCCAGATTCATATTCTGGAACATGGATGTTTTAATAGTGAAAATAGTTGATGTGAAATTAGATACTTAGCTAACATATTAATCAGTGGTTTTGACAACTGTCTGGCCTTGAGTCTTGGTACTATTATCTTGCCTTTATAGTCCATAAATATAGTCCAAAACCAGAGTCATAACAATTTTCTTTGGATACTTCACATTTGTAGTTCATATCCATATCATAGTAATATCATCATATGTACTGTAACTCTGAAGATTATTCACACTATTCAGTCTTTTTTGTTAAAACGTGGTGGTGATTGCCAGAGTGATTCAGTAAGGTAGCTATGCAAAATTTAAGACTTTAAGACTCAATCTGTTTCTAAAAGCTAACATTCTTCTTGCTTCCAGCAGGACCTACGCATAATCTGAAGGTAACCTTTTACAGAAAAAGTAGTCAAAATGTTAAGAAGCTGTGGCACAAATCCTAGCTTAATATGACTGTCCTCCTCTTTCTTTAGCTGTGTTGTATATTAGACATGCAGGTTTACCACAAAGAGTCAAAGCCATTGTAGTGAAATCTTCTTCTTTCTTTGGATCCAGCTTTTGTATATACATAGTCTTGACAGTACACCTTCATAGCTTGTGAAGTTCAGTTCCTGAAATCTTATGAAATAATTACATCACTAAAAAAAGTTTTAAAAGAGATTGCAACTGCACTTTTTCTCTTTAAGGTGAGAGGAAGGAGAGTTAAGTGATGAGCAGAACAGAGCATATAATATATAGGTGTGGCACAGCTATGCATTTTTCTGTCAATACCACTTAAAGATAAGTATGGGGGGTTTTTTGGTAGAGCATAATTTTAACATGCGGTATTTTCAAGATACCACTCCATCAAAATTACTGTTCACATAAAAACACTGAGTTTGATTCTTTACCCTAAATGCTGTTGCATTTATGGGGGCAAGCTCACCTCTAGGACAAATGCAGCAACAAGTAAAATTATGCATTTTTCATTTGTTTTAGGTATACTTTTGTTGAAATCTGAATGTAAAGACTAATGTGCTTATTCCAGTCAAGTTCCTTGTAAGAGAAGCTACTAAGCTGGCAGCAGAGACGTTGTTCACAGAACATAGAATCATAAACTCATAAAATGGCCTGTGTTGGAAGATATCTTAAATATCATCTATTTCCAAACCCTCTAGAATGCACAGGAACACCTTCCACTAGACCAGGTTGCTCAGAGCCCTATCCAACCTGAACTTGAATGATTCCCTGTCAGGTTCAATTCCAGCTTCACCTAGCCCTTCCTGACCTCATCCTTACACAGCCATTCTTCATCTCTCTACTCTTTTTGGGTCACCACCTGAGCTTCAACTAGCTTAGCACCANTAAAGGTCTGCCAGCTCTGTTCCACGTCCTTGTCCCTGACGGATGTCTCCCAGTGGATCTCACTGGCTGTCTCCTTGAAGAGCTGGAAGTCTGCTTTCCTAAAGTTCAGGGGCCCAACTTTGTTCCTCGCCTGGCCCGTATCCCTCAAGACTGCAAACTCCACCAGTGCCTGATCGCTGCAGCCGGAGCTCCCTGCAATCCTGGTGTTCAGGATCACTCATTTACACTGGTGCCCATCAGATCCAGAATTGTATCCCCTCTGCTAGGGCTGCTGTCCACTCCTTGGCTCCAGAAGGTACCCCTCATGCTTTCCAAGAGTCTCCTGGCTTGCCTGCAGCTTGCTATGCTGCTTTCCCAGCAGATTTTGGGATGGTTGGAGTGCCTCAGCGGTACAAGGGCCTGTAGCATGATGCTGCCTGTAGCAGGAAGGCTTCATCGGTAGATCAGAGGTCTGTACTTAAAATCATCCACTAGGTTCCCTTTGTTGCCTCAGTCTCTGATTCTTACCCACAGGCTTTTGACTTGCTCATGGCTGTCTTCAGAGACAGCTCTTCACACTCAGTCTGTCTCCTGATGTAGAGGGAGACCCCTCTGCCTCTCCTTTTCCTCACCCACCCGTCTCTTCTGAGCGCCTGTAGCCATCAATAGTCACACCCCGTCACATCCCACCAAGTTTCCGTAAGGGCAAGAAGATCATAACTTTCTAGCAGCACAGTGGCTTCCAGCTTCTGTTTGTTGTCTGCTCTGTGTGCCTTGGGTGAACCGTGTCAAAGTGACTGGATATACAGCAAGTTGAGAAATACTAAGAACCATGATGCAAAGCAAGGCAAGGTCATTTTGTAACATTCTCACTTAAGGGCTCATCTGGTAACCTTTCGTTGTACTTGTTTTCTACGTTGTTCAGATCATACACTGAAAAATAAGTTTTGTGGAGTTCATGTAGTGATTGGAAAATATACTGGTGCAGTACTAAATGCATTTATTTAATGCATTTAGCAATGAAATTCAGCACCTTTAAGACACATAACAAATTCAAAGAATATGGCATATTTCTAAATCACTTGTATCTGTCATCCTAAACAAAATACGTATTACATATATAAGTCACTAAGCCACAAGGACAGAGAATTCCGACCTTTAATGGCCTCTCAAAATGACAGTACCAAATGGCTTTGAGAAGGTCAAGTCTGATTTAAATTGTTGATGAATTGGAAACTAATTGACTAGAAATTAATATTACATGGGAAGAGCAGTATATGCTATAGTCTAGAGCCTAATGAGCATATTAATGGTCAGGAAAAAAATATTTTTCTGGCTATTTCATGGTACTGTGGAGGTACCAATATATAAAAATTTTATAATAGTTACTTTTCTCTTACTGTGGCTGAGATGCAGTTGTTCAATGATTTGATGCTCGGCTTTGTTTCATAGAGTGTTTGATAATCTTTCATACTTGGTATTACTGAAGTGTAAAGACAGTTGTACAAATAACTTATAAACTCAAAAGAAAAAAATAATTAACATCTTAAAAACTAAATCCACTGTGATAAACCCTCTAGTTAGAAATTGCATTATTTTCCTGGTCCATTTGATGTTGAATATCTGGGTTTATTGCAAGATACCTGAAAGCCAGGTTGGATACCAGCCACAACTGTCAAAAATATAACAGTTCTGGATATTTGAATGTTACATTGTGATGTTTCTCATAAAAATTTCATGAAGAGTATTCATTCAAAGAGATTCTGTGCATAAGGCAGATGGATGGAATTTAATTGCCCTTATTAAAAATAAGAAAGGGAGGCTCTTGAATCCATCCTGTTAACATTCAAGATAGATTATCTTTGTTGTACATTTAGGTATTTGCAAAAGGGACTCTAGGGTTTTCTGTATAAGCCAAGTAGGAAAGGTAAGGTCATAAAAATCCTGTTCTGTGTTGCAAGTCAAATCTTGTCAGCTAATGCCAAAGCAAAGACTTTTATAAGCAGACATGAAACATACCTTTCTTTAGAAGAGCCTGTGGCTGGTGAATGATTTGACATTTATCAGCTGATTGGTAGAAGTCCTAGTTCTGAAGAGTCATGGAAGCTTGCCGGACAGTTGTGTTCACTGTATCAAGGCCCTGGGATGATTGGTGAATCGGGTGCAGATGTCTTCTCTGTTCTTCCAGTTGCAGGTATTAACATTGAGAGAAACAGATGGACCCACGTGGTTCCATGACTAGTGTCATCACCACAATGTTGGTTTCTTTGATAATGGGATGGCCTATACATGGCGCCAGCTTGCTGAATGGAGATGGGATTCAGCTCTGTCAAAGGGGGAAGAGTTTCATTGGTCAAGGGCTAGCAGGGCTTATTGAGAGGGGTTTAAATTAGATATGACAGGGGAGGGAGATATCATCAGGTTTAATAGTGATAAGGTGTGGGACATGCCGTCCCATCTGTACTAGTTAGATGGCTGAGCCAGAAAGAGCCTGGAGAGGGTATGCAGGTCAGCAGCTGGGCACCTAAGGGAGAGCTCCAAGACATTCCAGGCACACCAGACGGAAAGTCAGCTTCATTTGGGAGCAATAAAAAATCCCTTCATGCTAACACGTGCAGCATGGGTGGTGTTTGAGATGTGTGGATGCCTGCAGGTCTATGACTTTAACTGGTATCATGGAAACACAGGGACCTCTCCTGTGACTAGAGTGTTGGATTGAAAGAATGCATACTATCAGTACACATCGTATTTGAAAACTCATGGCAGTCCAGTGAAGTTCCCACCAACAGCAAAGGAGAAAACATGACCCCACTTTTAAAAAGGGAAATAAGGAAGACCGAGGAACTGCAGGCCAGACAATCTCACATCAGTGCCTGGCAAGGTCCTGGAACAGATCCTCCTGGAAACTGTGCTAAGAGACACTGAAAATAATGAGCTGATTGGTGGCAGCAAACATGGCTTCACTAAAAGCAAATCATGCCTGGCAGATTTGGTGGCCTTCTAGGATTGCGTTACAGCAGTGGTGGACAAGGAAGGGCAGCAGAAATCATCTATATGGATTTGTGCAGAGCATTTGACACTCCTCTTAGAATGTCGAATGTCATCCTTGTCTCTAAACTGGAGAGGTGTGAATTTTGAGAGGTGGGACTCGTGGTGGATAAAAAATTGACTGGATGATGGCAACTCCTAGAGTTGCAGTCAACAGCTCAATGTCTAGTTAGAAACTAGTGGCAACTGGGGATCCTCAGAGATTTGTATTGGGAACAGTGCTACTTGGCACCTTTGTCAGCAACATGGGCAGTGGGATTGAGGGCTCCCTTAGCAAGTTTGCCAATGACAGCAAGCTGTGTGGTGGGGCAACACACTGAAGGATGTAGATTGAACTTAGCAGGCTTGAGAGGAACCTGAGGAAGTGCAGCAAGGCTGAGTAAAAGGTTCTGTAGCTATGTTGGGGTCATTCCAAACAACAATACAAACTTAGTGNGACTTTGATTAGTTAGAATGAGTCCAGTAGGGAGCCACAAGTTGATCAGAGGTCTGGAATACCTATTCTGTGAAGAAAAGCTGAGAGACCTGGGGCCGTTCAGCCTAGAAAGGAAAAAGCTCTGGAGACCTTGATAAGCTTTCCAGTACCTAAAGGGGGCTACAAAAAGGCTGGAAAGGGGCTTTTCAAAAGGGATAGAAAATGGGAGATTTGCCCTAAGCTGAAGGAGAGTAGGTTTTGATTAGATCTTAGGAAGAAAAGCTTTGCTCTGAGGGTGGAGAGGCACTGAAATAGGTTGCTCAGGGAGGTTTTGGATCCCCCATCCCTGAAGGTATATAAGACCAGGTTTGATGTATCTCTGAGTAACTTGGTCTGGTGGAAGGGTTTCCTGTCCACGGCAGAGAGGTCGAATGTAGATGACCTTTTAGGGCCCTAAACGATTCTGTAATTCTGTGGTTATCTATGCGCACTTGTATTGCAAGCAATTAAGTAGCTCATGACAACATCACACCCCAGGAACTACAAAGATCTGTAGGTTATACTTGCCTGCTCTACATTTTTTCAGAAAAGTCTGAAGACTTGTCTGACCTCTTTGAAAATATGATACTTCTTAACTAAAGAGAGTTAATGTTGAACAATTTCTCCTGTTGGTTTTTTCCACTAATCAATTGCATGTCAGTAATGACAGTCAAGACATTTAATAACGTGTGGCTTATAGTTAGTGTTGATCCTCTTTCTTTGGTTATTTTTGACTTTAATTTTTGAATGGAAGTAATATTATTTTGCAATAAAAATATTTTTGCCATTGCAGTGGAAATGAGGAGCAAGATTGTGTATTTCAGACAGGTTATTTTAGCTATGCAAACTTGATTTCTGAGAAATTTCCTGATCCTACTGCGCTTCCATTGTTATTTGCTAGCAGATGTTCACATTATGAAGGTCAATTACTCTTGTACAGTATTTTTTAATATTTCAGTATTGACCACACTAGCATGAGGATTTTGGGCTATATTGAGTATTTTAATAGACACTGTTGTATCTATTCAATATCATTATGAGTATCCTGCCACTTCAACTTTGCTATCCACACAACTCCAATGTTTAGAATTTCTCTAGTGTTTTGCAGTCATGTAATGCATTCATCTTCACAGCACTTCCCTGTAGCAGTGAAGCACTATCATGTCCATCTGTAAGGTGGACAATCGAAGCAAGGGGCAATAGATGTTAAGACCAACAGCAGATATGTAATAAAGATAGAAGCAAGAAATATAACTTGGGTCTCTTGAGTCAGTGGCCAGATCTTATCCTGCATGATCATCCTTCCAGATCTTATACTGCATGATCATCCTTCCTTATGTACTTCTCTGGTATAAAGAGAAGGGGTTTTCCCTGTTCTCAGTAGACATGGTAATTTGATATTTCAGAGTAAGTACTCTTGCAAGCAGGGCAACATCAGTGTTGTATGGTACCATGGTATGAGTCCATTTATTGCATACTAGGTAGTATATCTCACCTGATTTTATAACTATAAAGTTTATAGCCGTTTTTTAATAAACTTCTTCTTTTGTATCAGCATTTTGATCAATTGGTTGTTGTTTACAAACAATTAGGTGATCACTGAATGTTAAGCACAAAGATGATTTGGGCTTTCATGCAGTACTGCACAATTAACATGAAATCCCTCAATTTATACATTTCTTTTCCAGAGGACCAAATTCCTCGAGGTTTTCCCACCATTGATATGGGCCCACAGCTGAAGGTGGTTGAACGAACCCGTACAGCTACCATGTTATGTGCAGCCAGTGGCAATCCTGATCCTGAAATAACTTGGTTCAAAGATTTCTTACCTGTTGACACAAGCAACAACAATGGCCGCATCAAGCAGCTACGCTCAGGTAGGGTCTTGTTACTGTTTCCACTGACGCCCAGAGTTGTTCTCTCTCACTTTTTCTTTCTTTTCTTTCTCTTCCTTTTTAAAAAAATTTTATTTATAGGTAATAATTTCTCTTTCCCCTCTCCTTTTCTGTGTTACTGAGTGTGTTGTCCATGTCTGTGATGTTGTCATAGCTTTCTATAGAGTCTGTCTCTATGTGTTTTGCAGCTTCTGTTTATTCCACATTGCTCACTGCTGTGACTGTATTTTTTGATAATTTTTTTCTTTACTGCTTTTTGCAGTACTTGATGGATCCATTTTCTCCTCTTTCTTTCTTCTTTCCGTTTAATTTTTTTTAACAAATTTATTTCTACATTGGACTTCATTCAGAAATTGCAAGGAGTACCAATGGTTATATTCATCAAAACCAAAACCTGCATTAGACACTTCAATTTAAAATCTAAAATGTGTTTATTGCTGTCTTTTCCACATTTGACTTCACCAAAGATTAGCCAGTTTGGACACATCGTCTTTCCTCTCACAAATACATAAAACACAGTACTACTTCCCATGCAGATTTATACCTGAAAAAAAAAAAAAAAAGGAAATGAAATCTTTGGGTAATCTATGGAACAAAGTTGGGTTTTTTTGCTGGCTGAGCATTTTTCCAACACTTTTAGCCACAGTAGTGTGCGTCCACGCTAAAGCTTTATGAATCCTATATTTTCTGGATCTACAGAAGTCTGCTTTTGGTGTAGATTCCAGCTTTTGCTGCTCTCTCTCTCTCTTTGCCCCTTGCACCTCCCTAGCAGTTCTTTCACTCTCCTCCTGCCCTAGTTTATTCTTTAGCTCTCTTTCAATTAAAAACAAAACAAAACAAATCAAAACAAAAAAGGAAAAAAAAAATCTCTAAATTTATCAAGTTTTAAAGCTTATCCCAAAATAAGATCATTGATAATTGGGATATAATGAGCTTTTTTCTTTGACAATTGTAGTAGATATCGTTGTAGAATCTAAGTTGTTTAACCACGTGTCTTCCCAGAATTCTCAGCTTTTGACCTGTCCTGTGATGTTAAATCGTCTTGTTAACCTACTTTTTGCTTGTTGTCAGCAGAACTGTGTAAATTAACCTTCTGTTAATGTAAATTAAGATTTTTTTCACATGTGACATAGATGATTTAGTATATAAAGCTTTAACTGAAAACTTTGTACCAAATTATAAGGAATATAATAATATTTTTATGCTGTCTTTCTTCTCTCCGTATTTAAATCTCCNTATATATATTTAAATAGAATTTCCAATATTTTCCTAAAATATGTTATAAGTACAGTTTTGTAAGGTTTCCTTTAAGTATTTGAGGCATATTTGATACATATCTAACCCTATATAACCAAACGTCTAAGAACTCAGATGCTACTCTGAGAATGGCAGTGCAGCCAATTGTAGCCTTTTTGCCCTTTGTGGTACAATGCAACTTGCTTTTATAACTTGATAATACTATCTAATATATTCCTGTTTTAACAGTATAGTAATTCAAGTTTCTCTTAAGACCTTATTTAATTCTGTAAATCTAATTTGATTCTTCTTCCAAAGCCCTNCCTATATTTTCTGGATCTACAGAAGTCTGCTTTTGGTGTAGATTCCAGCTTTTGCTGCTCTCTCTCTCTCTTTGCCCCTTGCACCTCCCTAGCAGTTCTTTCACTCTCCTCCTGCCCTAGTTTATTCTTTAGCTCTCTTTCAATTAAAAACAAAACAAAACAAATCAAAACAAAAAAGGAAAAAAAAAATCTCTAAATTTATCAAGTTTTAAAGCTTATCCCAAAATAAGATCATTGATAATTGGGATATAATGAGCTTTTTTCTTTGACAATTGTAGTAGATATCGTTGTAGAATCTAAGTTGTTTAACCACGTGTCTTCCCAGAATTCTCAGCTTTTGACCTGTCCTGTGATGTTAAATCGTCTTGTTAACCTACTTTTTGCTTGTTGTCAGCAGAACTGTGTAAATTAACCTTCTGTTAATGTAAATTAAGATTTTTTTCACATGTGACATAGATGATTTAGTATATAAAGCTTTAACTGAAAACTTTGTACCAAATTATAAGGAATATAATAATATTTTTATGCTGTCTTTCTTCTCTCCGTATTTAAATCTCCAGAATCTATTGGTAAGTGCTTAGTTCTGAAGCGCACTTCACCCCCACTAATTTCCATATTCAGAATATTATGATTATGATTATGATAATTATTATATGACTAGTATTATTATTCTTAAAATGCATGGCATGCATTTTACTAACAGTCAGTGTAGTCACCAGATCCCTATAGTGGCGCACACGCACACCTCCACAGAAATGTTGTCTTATCAGTCATAGCAACACCTAAAAGAAACAGTACACATGTATCACATAGATCTAGAACAGTAAATGCCATAACCCAGCCTAAACTACAGTGTTTGTTTTGAGATAGACTTCAGTGTATCCTCTTTTTATATANCTTCTTCTTTCTAATCTTATTTGCATTCATATTATCCACCCAGGTGGTACACCAATAAGAGGTAAGAGTGCTGAACTAACGTTCACAGAATGATCTTACTCATTCTTTCTGTCCTTTCATCCCTCTCATCTTTGTCCTGTTTTTGGTTTTGTTTTGTTTTGTTTTCCTTAAGGAAAAAACAAAACAAAACAAAAACCATGGAAATGTCCATCATCTGATTTTCTTTTTCCTTTGTCCTGTTTGGTTATGATCAGTGACTCTCATATTGTGACCTTTCTTTCTTCATATTGCCTTTTCCTTTCCCCTTTTCATTTGTTCATTTAAAAAAAAAATGAATAATTAATTTGTGATATGCTTCAAAGAAAGCATATCCAGGTCTCCTGGCCATAGCCCAGTCACAGCGCACCATTTGTCCCTCTTTTTTCTTTTTCTTCTTCTTCTTCTCCTTTTTCTTCTACTTCTTTTTCTTCTTTTTTTTTTTTTCTTTTTTCTTCTTTTTTTTTTCTTCTTTTTTTCCTTCCTCTTTTTTTTTGTCCAACTGGAGCAAAAAAAGATCATTTTTTTTTCTTCCTTAGCTGTTCTTGTCCTGGACCAAAGCCAAGATGGTCTGGAGAACAGTAGCAGACATGCAGAAGACAACATGGACTATCTTCTTTTTGTCTTATCTTTCATAAAAGGTTTTTGGTTTTGTTCTTCTTCAATCCTTTTTTTTCTTTAACTTCATAAAATTGAAAATTATGTATCCCCCCCTAAAAGAATTACAGAAATGTTTTTTTTCCTTTTATTGTGGTTTTGCCTTTTTTTTTTTTTTGGTTGTTGTTGTAGTTTTTTTCTTTTTGGAATTCTCTCATCTCTGGATTTTTGGATCTTCTAATCTACAGGCTTTGGAAATAAAAGGTTACTGACTCACTATTCTTGGTGGTATGTGGTATTGTTGGTTTTTGATTCTCTAGCAAAACTGTTTACTTCTTTTGTAATTCTTGTTTTGTATTTTTCTTGGGTTTTGTGACACCACACTGCTAATCCCACTTGTGGATTTTGATGGGTGTCTCGGGGGGGCCCTCCTTTGGTCCTCAGCAGTGGTTGGTTGGTTCTTCCTTGTTGGCGTAGACCATGCTTTTGAAACCTTTTTTGTCTTCTAATTCAACTGCTCTTTGTTTTTCAGCAAACGTACTTTAAGATTGTAAGTTGCGGAAAACTGTCTTTCTTTTCTTAACAATCTGCATGTCTTAAAGGAGTTTTATTTCTTTAAAATAATATTTTGATAATTGTAAATAACTAATACAATTTCTTTTTTTCACTTCAAGCAGCCTTTTTGTTCTTGCTGCGCATTTTTGGCTTTCTTCAGCAGAAGATTTCTTGAAGTCTGTCCTGCTTTTTTACGAGTACCACCTTTTGTGCTACTTTTGTTACTAGATTGAAACAATGAAATTAAAATTTAAAAACTATAATGACCCAATTACCTAATCTTTATTGTTTTATTAAAAGCCATTCTTCCTTGAAGCAGTCTCACCCATCTTCATTTAATGGTTTAGGAAAGAGTGTTGTTTAGACAGGATTTTGTTGGGGTTTTTTTTTGCCAAATGCTAATTGTTTTCCTGTGCTAGCACTGATGATGTGAAAAAAATAATCTCTGTTTTTTTCATTGCATCATTTTCTGTCTGTGCACCTTAGCAAGAAAATGAATCGACGTTGAGTGGACCTTCGCATACAAGCTTTTCATATTGTTGAGAGGTGTATTGTTACAGATGTAAAAAGCCTTCTCTGACCGTCTCTTTGGCAATGTATTTTATATTCATACAGGTGCCCTCCAAATCGAACTGAGCGAAGAATCTGACCAAGGCAAATATGAGTGTGTTGCAACCAACAGTGCGGGTACACGCTATTCTGCCA
>VXBQ01008674.1:3745-13745 GCA_013400175.1 Phainopepla nitens | reverse complement strand
AAGAGCCTTTAAAAACCAATCATTTGATTTTTAGAATTGCTGGGTGTCCAAGTATCATATTCACTGAGTAATTGGAAACAAGACATTTAAAAAAGATCTGAAAATTCAATTGCAATTGTGAATTGTCTTTTTATAAGATTCCTCTTCTGTGTATGGTTATGGATTTATTACAGAAGTCAGTATCATTAATTCATGACAAATGAACTGCATTGAACAGAACTTGAAGATTTTCCAATAGGCTTTGGAGGAAATCCAAATTGGTTTTGTCAATTTCTAATTGACAAAAGCTTGCTCTGAACAGATTGCTCCTTCTTTCCATTTCGTCTTCCTCTTTTATTTTTGTTTTGTTGTTAGTTACTGTTTGTAAGCTTTTTATTCTAATAAAGAATGTCTACAGTTACATAGGGCTAACTGTATTTTTTGTTATTTGCATTTAGCCTTACCCAAACCTCCTGGAACACCTGTGGTGACAGAAAGCACAGCAACCAGCATAACATTGACTTGGGATTCTGGAAACCCTGAGCCAGTTTCTTACTACATAATCCAACACAAACCCAAAAACTCCGAGGAGCCATATAAAGAAATTGATGGGGTGGCCACAACACGTTATAGCGTGGCTGGCCTAAGCCCATATTCAGAGTATGAATTTCGAGTAGTTGCTGTAAATAACATTGGGCGAGGGCCACCCAGCGAGCCTGTGTCAACAAGGACTTCAGAACAAGCACCTTCAAGTGCACCACGCAACGTACAGGCCCGCATGCTGAGCTCCACCACCATTCTGGTACAGTGGGAAGAACCCGAGGAACCTAATGGGCAAATACAAGGTTACAGAGTTTACTACACCATGGATCCCACTCAACACGTCAACAGTTGGATGAAGCACAATGTGGCTGACAGCCATATTACTACTATTGGGAATCTTGTACCCCAGAAAACATACTCTGTGAAGGTTCTTGCTTTTACTTCTGTCGGGGATGGACCACTTTCTAGTGACATTCAAGTCATCACTCAAACTGGAGGTAAGCTAGCAATGAGTGAAATTTTTGGGAGAGACTTTCAGTGTAAAATGTTGCAAAAAACCTACCCCTCAAGTATAGCCAGTTTATTCAGGCAGTTTTTGCAGGTAAGCTTTTCTCAATTCCACAGTGCAGGTTATCTTTGCAGAGTGCAAATTACCCCTTCATGCTTTCTTTTTTCATCATTGTCAAGAAATTTATCTACAGTGCAACTGAAGTCTCAGGGAGACCTTCATCGTGGGGGTGGCCAAACCTTGCACCATTTGTTTGGCAGTGCTCTCTGCCCTAAACCTATTTGTCAGTAGTTCTTCACAGCTTTTTTTTTTTGGAGTTGTTATTACTTGTAGTTTTTGGTGGGGTTTTTTTAGGTGACATGCAGTTCTCCTACGCCATATCGCTCTAGGGAATATTGCTTTTTGGAATTTAAACCGTACATGTACTCAACTAATATTCAACTAGTTGGTAAGATTCTGAGAACACAGGAAGCATGAGAGCATTAAATACAACAAACCTTTGTATAGGTTCAAGCAAGCGGGTTTGTACTCTTTGGATTTATAGTCAAATCAAACCTGCCCCTACGAAATGCATATCACAGGGTCACTATTTTCTTGGTTTATGTTTGCAGTTACGTTGTTTTGTTTCTGTTCAAGAACTTTTAGGTCCATGAATTAGTTTTATTAGTAAAGGACAAGCAAGCACAGTAAAAAACATGGTAGAAAAGTTTTTATGAAATCTAAAGTGAGAAGCACTGGTAGAGTTACACTGCACTAAGTGTTTTATTGTAGCAATAAGAAATAAAAGGTCCTTTTGTCTAGCAGTTTAGAGAAAGCTGTATGAAGTATTGCTGTAGGCCATTGATTTCCTAGAAATATATACTAGTGCTTGAATTTTTTGGTACAGGAAAATTTCCTCTTGCAGAATTTATCATCCCTCAAATTCTTAAAAACAGATCTCTATAGTATAACTGTAGACAGTTATGTTTCATCCAGTTTTTACTTTGCATTTTACCAATATGCTTTTAATAAAGACAGAAATTGATGTATTGTCATGGAATCTTTCTAGGTGTTGTGTTGCACAAAGATGGAGATGTTACCTTTTGCATTATCTCAGCTAAGAAGTTACACAATTTTTAGATCTTACGGTCGTAGATTAAAATGTATCTGTGTGCACATGCAAATATCAATATATACACTGTTGTTTAGTTTTGGCATTTGCAACCATTTTCAGAGAACTAGTTTTTGTATTGACATCTGACTTCTGATTGAATCTGCATCCATAAAGATTTTACAGAAGGTTTAGTGATCTCCTTATCTGTGTTTTCATTCACAACTGTAAACCTCTTAGATTAGCAAGTGTCTGACAGTGGCTTCCCCAGTGAAGGATGAAGGAATCAAAATAATGAGCACTGAGGCTCAGCTGGACTGGCCCAAGTTACATTGCTTTCAAGGTCACTTCAGAGAAGTAAGCGTGTCCATCTGTTTCTGATTACTGTTGCAATCTGAAGAAGTAACAACAACATTCACGGTGCTGGAAGATTTCTCAATACGTGATTTCAGTGTTTAATTATGACTGTGTTAAGAAAAAATTTAAAGTAAACAAAGAATGAGGCATACAATAAGCATATTTAAGCCCTGATACTTTTACTTGAAACACAAATGTTTTAAGTCATAAAAGAGATAAAAACTAAGAAAGTCTAGTGAAGTTGTCCAGTTCAGGGTATGGTTAACAGCTAGGATTTCCTCATCTCTCTATCCAATAGTTTCTCTTCAATGAACATCATAGAAAAAAATGCCCTCCTTGCCCTTCTCTTCCAGATTTGCTTTAATGTAAATCTGAATATGATTGTTTTAGTTTAAGTCTCTGAAAATTAAACACATTCCAAATATTAAAGTGAATATAAAGTGCCATTTAATAACAGGGAAAATGGATTTAATGGAAATGTTTTAAAGGAGTTAAAATGGATTGAGATGCCGATTGCATTTGGTTGATTTTATTTTAAACAAATAAACCTACCATTATAAATACTTAGCTTAACCTTCGCTTTGGGGATATTAGAGCATATATAAAACAAAATCTTGCTGACATGTGTGACTTACAGGCTCTGTTAGATGGCTCAGAGCTTTCCTGCCTTGTGTACTCAGATCTTTGGAGAAAGATTATAAAAATGAATAGTTCGTTCTTAAAAAAATTGTTCAGAGGACTTTTTGTTTTCTTAGTATAACAGAATTGTTCTTCTGAAATGGGTGTATGACTGGCTTCTTTCTTTGCAGGTCAGCTGAAACTCTGCTGGTAGTGAAATTTAGATTTTTGTTTAAAATATTGACTGGGAGCATGTAGTTTGGGGAAAGAGAAGGGCATATTTTTCAGACAACCAGACACTGAAAAAAAATCCAAAAAAGTTCAGTGTTGGTGTTCTGTATTTTTCTTAGGCATTTGAAGGCAGAGCCATGTCCTATTGCCCAGTTGTCTTTCAGCAGCTCTTTTTTTATTGTAAAAAGACACCATTTTAACAAATTCTGTAATCTAAAAAAAGCTGTGGAGCTGAACCTTTTGAGAAAAAGGAGATCAATTCCAAAAGTTTATTCTGCAGTTTGGGCCAAAGGATTAGATTCTCTTGAAGACTGGCCTATTATGTAGGTTAATTGAGTTGCCAAATTTTAGAATAAAGAAATATTGATATAAATTTTAGTGTCATACTTCTTGGTTTTGATTTTGGCTTTGGTTTTACTTTGTTAGGAAACAAAGTTTGTTTTTGTCCAGTTTAGCTGCTCATGATGCACTTCTCATAACTCCTTTCTGGGCTTCAGCTGGTCATAAGAATGCATGCTCTATGTGTACCATGAAAATATCAAGTTTTAAACTGTCTGGGTTTGAATTTCATTTCATTTCATGTCATTTCATTTCATTTCATTTCATTTCATTTCATTTTTAACCTGGAAAGAGAAGATAGTTACTGAAGGAATTAAGTGAATCTTGTTTTTGTTCAGAGCTTAGGTAGAAAGGGAGGAGAGAGATACACAAGGTCTGTTGGATGGTGGATTTCTGGAAAAAGAGGGAGAGAAAAAAAATGAATAAATATTCAGGGAAATGACTGTGTACTTGTTAGCACATGTTTCTGTAAAAAAAAAAAACAAACAAAAAACACCAAAAAAACAAACTTAAAATACAAAACATATTACTAGTTTTGAATGAAGGAATCTCCATAATTTGAAGACTGAGGTTAATTTAGTTATAAAAGGCTGATGCTTTGAACATAGGAAAAAGGACGGTAATGAGAAGGTTGCAAGGCACATAAATGGAGCCTTAGATTCAACAAAATTAATGTTTCTGGAGTTCTTATGGTAAGAGAAGATTAGAAGTTCAGAGAATGAGTTGCTAGCAAGGAAATACTGTTTTGTGTTGTAGCAAGCTAGCTACTTTACCAGACATTTCAATTTTTTTCTTGAACATGTAAATGGGGAAACATGATGTCTCTGAAACTCCACAGTCCTAGCCTAGTGTCTCTCTAACGCATTTCATGAAATGGACTTCCACATGAAAAGAGTTGGGAGCATGTAGTTAGAAACGCAAAGCAAGAAAGCAAGTGGGAGAATCACAGAATATTTAGGGTTGAAAGGGACCTCTGGAGATGATCCAGTCCAACTCCTCTGCCAAGGCAGGGTCACCCACAGCAGGTGACAAAGGAACACTTCCAAGTGGGTTTTGAATGTCTCCAGAGAGGGAAACACCACAGCCTCCCTGAGCAGCCTGTTCCAGTGCTCTGCCACCCTCAATATAGAGAAGCCCTTCTTCAGGTTGAGGAGAAACTTCCCGTGGTTAAGTGTATGGCCACTCTTTCATCCTGTCTCTGGGCACCACTAGAAAGAGTCTGCCATCGTCGTTATGGCACCCCGCTTTGAGATACTTGTGTGTATTGATGCTGAGGTGGAGTGTAGGATAGTTTTTTAACTGACATTTTACACTGAAATTTTAAAATTTCCCTCAAGGAATATTTCTGGCCAGGTAGGAAAGACTATTTCAGCTTTTGTGTAACTCTCCTACTCTCAATGCACAGGTAACTTTTGTTAAGTGTCCTACTCTCTTTTTTACTTCATTTAAATGCTAACATGATGAGTTCAGTATTGAGGATTTTACCTTCACACAGTGATCATTTATCTCTTCACTGTGTTCTCTAGTCATTCAGACATGACCAAGTGGACTCTTGTCTTTAAGACTGACTAACAGATTTATTATATTCTCTGGGCTTCCACTATGTCAGAGAGAGATAATATTTGAAGAAAGCAATTTATGGATTTCTGATTATTTTGCACATAATACACTATGCTTTTTTAAAATCTAAAAGGTATAGCAGTTAATTATTTTGAGTACTGTGGTTCTTTGTTTGATACTGCAAAGCTGCAAACCTCAGCTATCTTCAGACTCATTTGAAGAGATTATTTCAGTTGTAGCAGGGAGACAGTGAGAGCACAATGCATCTATTACCCATTTTATTTTTTATGTTACCCATTTTATTTTTTAATTATATTCTATTAGGACTTACTATTTCAAAAAATACTAAAATGTAAAAAATACTACTAAATTACAAACAAAATTAATTAAAAACAAAATAAATTACATACTAAAAAAATGAATTGTTTACAAAGCAAAAGTTCTGGAGTACAGTAGCTCTTCAGTTGCAAGAGTTCCTCTGTAGAGTTTCATGCTTCTTTCAGAGAAATCAGAAACATAAGCTCTTGGTCCCTTTAGGTTCCCTTCTGATTGTAAATTCTCTTGATCAATCTTTTGTCCTTTGCCAAGCTGATTTCTTATTGACCTCACGGAGTTTTACTCAAGGTATGGATTTCACCCTATCAGTGTCATGGGGCTCTTTCTATCCTGGAGACTCTCCTCTTTTTCCATTATCACTTGCAAACCCAACATGCAGTAGTTTTTTGGTTACCTCAGGCAGCTGAAGAGCTTTGCAGAGAACTAAGATGCCCTTCTGATATCCTATTTTATGATCTTGTTCTGGCACTTTTATCAGGGATGGGGATAAAACCACATATGCAGGACAAAGTCCAGCAATCTTAGGTTGTTCCTGGGTATCCAGCAATAACCATGGAGGAATAGGCAAGTGAAAATGTAGAAGTTGATGTGAAGTTTTGGAAAAAGTAGTTGTGGACTTTGTTCTTTGTTTGGTTATTGCACTGTAGTCTTTCATTGTGTGTACTGCCTAAGATATATTTAGAGGAAAGAAGAGATACACTTGGAGCACACAGAAGTTAGGGTTTTTAACGTACTTTTGTAGAGCCTATTGCCCCCAAAACAGAAAGGACAGTATTGAGAGAATGCTCATGCAAAACCATGCTATTTCGTGGGCTGCCTGTGTGCAGTAATAATACAGAATTAGATTTGATGTATGACATTAAAAACTCTTCAGTAAGAATATAAAGTCCACTTGCATACACTTTGCAGTTTCTCTAGGCTTTTTTCTCTCTCTCTAGTTTGGCTCAACTCCCATGTGTCACTGAAGGTTTTTTTTGAACAGATGTGTATTCAAGGCGTAAATCCTGAATAGTTTAAAAGTTAATTGTTCCACTTCCTTAATCAGTACTTTTCCTTTGGTACTGGGTTCCATACCAAAGCTTATCAGCAATAAAGTGTGTTTAGTTTCTGTATTTTGGTTTTGTTTTCTTTCTTCTTCATCTTCTCTTATCTGTTTGGAGCAATGCAGATTTCCGTGTCACCTTTTTCTTCTGTCAGTGTTTTCAGCATCAGAGTTGCCTAAGTGTGGTTGAAAAAATGCAAGACTGAATTTTGAAGCAAGATATTATTTTGACAAACAGCATTTGGAATAGTTCAATTAGCCATCAGCTTGTCTTATAAAATAATTGAGAATTGCAGACTTAAAATGACAAAGGGTTTGGGATTTTTGAAAAGGAATGCTTAGAGAATGAGGATCTTAAAACATGTAGAGCAACAGGAAGTACCCTTAATTCTCCATCTGCTGCCATATTTATCATAACAGATGGTACCAGCCTTCATATGAGTCACTTGACTGATCATTTACTATTGCTGCCTGGCTGTGTTCTACAATTCATGTATCCATACATTAAGTACAGATCATGGCATCACAGGACAATTCAGTCTGGCAGGATGATTGTCTGGGGAGGTGTCCAGCCATGGCCACTGCCCAGAGCTGCCTCAGCTCTGGGGTCAGACTGAGTTTCTTAGGGCTTCACCCACTTGATGTGTAAAACCCCAGAGAGCTGGTATGGTCCAACCTCCTTGGGCCCTGGCTGTGTTTCTGGGCTGTCCTGAGCCTCTCATGTTTCAGCTTCTGTCACTGCCTCTCACCTGCCGTGCTCTGTGAAGAGCCTAGCTGCATCTCGTCCATCCCTTCTGTCACTGCTGGGAGTGCTCTTGAGAGCCATCCATTCTCCCAGCTGAACCATTGCCAGCACTGCAGCCTCTCCTTGTGAAATTATAATCTGTCACAAAATACTTAGTTGATGTTTCCTGTAATGGCTCCCTGGGCTTTGGGATTGTTTCCTCTTTGTTTTGCAAGACCCAGGCAGTGATCTTTTTTTAGACCAGACACCTTTTAGAAAAACATCTAATTAGTCCTGTCCCTTTTTATTCCTGTGAAAGAGTTGGTCTCCTGTTACTCACACTCATTCATTAAAAGAAGGAAAAAAAAAAAAAAGAAGAATGCTAGAGAGTTTCAGTGTCCACCCAGGAGCTTGAATGTGCACCTCATGTAGAAAGATTCTGTTTGTTGAAAGTTAGATATCAAATCTGTACCAGAATACACAGGGGCAGTATTCTTATCAAATTGATATTCTGTAGAAGTCTGGGGAAGATAAAAATCAAATTACCAAATTATTTTAGCAGTTTACTCCCTGAAACTTTTAGGTGTTTTTCTGTACTAAAGGAATATAGTTGTAATGCTGTAATAGAATTCTTCCCTGATAAATTTTTGTGAAACCATAATTATTGTCACACCCTACTTCTTACACCTGTTCTCAGTGTGAGCTAAAAAGTGCATCTTTTTTTTTCTTTTCCCTGAAAAAATGAGAGCATGTCACGTTTTATTCTTAAACAGCTTGAGATGCTGTGGAAAACTGTTTCATGCCGTATCAACGGCACTATTAACTGCTCTGTGTTTTAGAACTTGGGTGCCAAAACCCTTGTACACAATCCAGTGATATAGTTATGTTTTCCTGTCTTTTCCTAGTCAATATTATCATTTGGTTTACATTTGAAGAAGTGAATTAGGATAACATTTATATGGATAATTTCTGTGACCATTACAAAAGATGTAATAAAAGACAGTGCAATCAAAAGTGCATTTTGCTTCTTGCAGTTAGGAAATGTTACAAGAAATTCAGCTATATTCTTAGAAATACCAGTCATTAAAGGGTGAAAATACATCACTTAAGGAGAAATTAGCTGAATATCTCTGCACTGGTTTATAACTGCTTCAGGTTAAACAAGCTGGATATTGTATGTGGATGTCTTCTTAAACACCAGGATATGTTTGCTATCTTTCATTTATGAGCTGAGAAAAAAAAATTGTATCTGGAAGTGCATGTAATAGTTTTAACACTTTATTCTAGACTATTTCCACTAATCATGTATTCTATTAGCTTTTTCTCATGCACACATAAATATATAGATGTATGTATTTGCCATTTCGCACATAGGTTATTAGATTGCTGGTACTCATCACCAGGCATTTCTTCAATTGCATTTCAGTTCTTTTTGCTTTATTTACCCTGCAAAAACATTTATTTGAAATCCGTGATAATTTTTAACATGTGAATTAAATGTATCATTATTATTTTTCTCTGCTTAGAAAAATTTGTTTCATAGTACTGTGAATCAATTTGTTTAAGTTCAGTAAGATAAATAAAAGTAATATTGCATGCCATATTTGGATAACATTTTAGAAGATGTGAAAATATTGAAGTATCCAAATAAATAATTGGCAACACTGCTCAACTTTTTCTTTAGTGCCTGGTCAACCATTAAACTTTAAAGCAGAACCTGAGTCTGAAACGAGCATACTGCTTTCCTGGACACCTCCACGGTCTGATACCATTTCCAGCTATGAACTGGTTTACAAAGATGGGGAGCATGGGGAGGAAGTAAGTGGCAAGATTGTATATGTTTTTAATGATCTTTAATAAGTTTGACATAAAATGCAGCAATGGTTTAAATTTCATGTTTTAGTAACTTGCTTTAGTAGAAATGCCTTGATATTTAAGTTTGTTAAGCCCAGCAGTTAGCCTAGTGGCAGACTGAAAGTGTGTAAACAGGAGAAAATGTTGTCAATGGTTACCAGCCAGTGGAACTTTGCTGTAGATGGCAATGAATCCTCCACAGAAGATATATCCAGTTTCTGACATGGATTATGTCTCTCAAAGCCTGTTTCTCTATAAAGGCTTGGAAGCAAAAAATGTTTGGTGGCTTTTTATGGACCCATTAAGCTCTTTTTGAACTTATACCTGAACTTTGAAATCTATTTTCAGCCTTAGATAATTTTTGTTTTTCTGTAAAAAACAAAACATTCTCTGCCATTGTGTAAGAGAATTCCTGAGATTTTCTAATCTTTCAGTAATAATTGAGAAGAAAACAGGAGGTTCTTTCTATAGACTGAAGCCTGCAATAGACTTTTTCTGTACCATTACTTTGTAAAGAATTTTCCATTTGTGGGCCTCTATCATGTTTGTGCCATAAATTTTAGAATAAACCAATCTTCTGTTAGGGAAAATGCCGTATTACCAGGTGTCAAAGAGAAAAGAAAGCCCAGAGTCTCAGAAGGACATAGGAGATTGTCAGACTCATTGGTTTTTCCTGCATCTTCAAGTCATTGCTGATGCTTCAACTGAACTTGTGTTTATGGCAGCTTCACACATACACTGTGAATTCGTAAGCTTATTTTGTGGAAGGGGGCCAGGTCCATATTTCACTTCAAAATAGCATGCAGGCCACTGCTTAAT
>VXBQ01008673.1:47719-62145 GCA_013400175.1 Phainopepla nitens | reverse complement strand
TTTTTTTTTTTTTGCATGAGAAGGGACTGAAATTGCTCAGAGTTTATTTATGTGTTCAGCATAGTGAGGAACTGGGCAGGTTCTTCAGTACAGATACTACAGCATGGAAATCTCTTGGTTGTGTATAATAAGAAATATCTATTCCCCCAAGTGAATGCTCATATGATTGTTTCAGCTTAAAGAACTCAGCTTGTTTGGAAAATCTTCATTTAAAATATAGGCATCCACAAACCACAGTTATAGGATAAGTGAAGTTACCCTTCTTTGATACTGTCATCAGCTGACAAACTCAAGATTTCTTCATGGTAAATCTTCATATAACTGAAAAGTTTTAAATACATATGTAATAAATATTACACTCACATGTTCAAGCAAGCTTATCATAACACTACTTAACCTAAGAATATCACTATGGTGATAACCATCCTTCCATCAATATTGATATTTACCTCTTGGTCTGTCTACTAAGGTTGCTAGAACTTAGACTTTTTGATTCATATAATAGCCACCAGGTAATTGACATGTATATGACTTCAGTGATAAGATGTAATTAAATTAAATAAATATCTGCAAGTGGTGTTTTCTTGTGTTGTTCACAGTGGTGCCTGGATTCCTACATCAAATAAAAGTCTTGTTCAACACCTTTTACTCCTTCAGTCACAGAAGAAATCAGAAGTTTACACATACAGGAGATGGCATTGTCCTTGCTTGTTTTTCACAATAGGATTGCCACAAAATCTTGCTGCCTAGTAAATCCATAATCTCTGTGATATGATATGAGTATAGAAGTATGACTTTTCTTCCTGCTAGAAATCTTTATAATATTGAATATTATATAATTTGCTCCGACTGTTCCTCGTGTGCCTCACCTTGCTCCTTTACAGCAATATTCTTCTCTCTTAACAAAGATTCATCTATTTTTTCTAATAATACTATCAGGATTTAAACATCTGTGTTCTCTAACACATTTTCTGATCTATTGTACATGATAATGAGACACTGTCCTACTCAGATACAAAGCTTGTCAGCAGTTGAACAGGGAATTGAATTCAGAAGGTGAGGTGGTAACCTTTCATTATGGACTAGTAACTTTTTGCTGTTTCATACTATAAAATGTGTTGCAGAGATGAAAATAGAAAATGCTGTTGGAACCAGCATTGGCATGAAAAGCATGTCTCTGAAGACTGCTTCGGGTTAATGGATGAGTTTGGCCTGAGGACAGAGGAGCTTGCTTAATATTTCAATGGATTTCACTCTCTGTGCTTTCAAGCTGAGTTTTGCTTTTATTCTGCTTGCCTCTTGATTCCTATACATAAGAGATATAAAAGTGAGCTTAGCAATACCCAGGGGATGGGAGAGCTTTCTGAACAGCCATTAATGTAGCCTTCCCCCTCCACTCCCACCAAAAAGTCAGCTGTAAAAGACCTGCTAGTGCTGAAATGTTAAAAGCCAAACCGAACATTTTTGGGCAAAGCTTTCCTGAATCCCGTGGAACCATAATTTCTTCTTTGAATTTCTGAAAATGGTACTGTATCATCAGGAAGTCCACTATGGACTTTTTTCAGCTTTATGCAGAAGAGAGTTTCTGTGGCAGCCTCATTGTCTCAGACAAGAGTAAACAGCATCATTCTTTTGGAACAAAGTCATGCAGTCCTGTGTAGCTTCAGCTGCCAAGTGCTTGCTCATGATGTCACAGCAGGAGATGAGCTCACAGCAGTGTGACAGGCTGCTGTGCTGCTGTCAGACCACGGGAAGGGAAAATCCAGCTGCAATGATAAATGGTTATTTACCTGACTGAGATGCCTGATAGCATTCTTATGCAAACAGTCATCCCCATTACCCATAGAGGAATTAAACTCTGAATTAAACTCTACAGTCTTTTTATTGCTCCTTTTGATTTCATTGATTATTATATTGTTTGCACCTGGTGTTAATGCATCAAGCTCTCTGTGCTTACTGAGAGCCTCAAAACATTGCAAACCATATGAAATCAGGCCTGTTGGCTGACTTGCTTTGAAAGTGAATGTGAGATGTTGCCCCAGTGCAGAGATATAAGGATGATAATGTGGAGAAGGATGACAGCAGCCCAGTTCGGCCTGAGGCAGTTAAAAGGTGGTTTTGGGCCTTCGTGAAGTTTGGTGGAGGTGGCCTGTGAGCTCCATCAGGACCATATCAAGCTGTCTCCCGGCACTCTGCCCCATCATCCCTTGACTGCTGAAACAACGGCGTGGGTGCATTTTGACGGAGCTCGGTCCAGGCAGCCTCCGCAAGGGCTCCCGTCGGCGCGTTCGGAGCCCGCTGTGCTGAGCAGCTCCGTGATCCTGGGCTGACTTTACGAAGACAAAGGCGTGAATTTACATCCACGAGCTCCTAGCACCCCGCGTTACGCCGGTGCCCCGAACAGAGCCCACGCAGCGAGCAAGAGGCGCCGCATCCCGGACGGTCCGCCGCCGCAGGCGCCGCTCGGAAGGGCTGGGAGCCCTGGAAGCGGCGGGTTCGAGCGCTGGAGCTGCGCTGCCCGCGCCCTGCCGCGGCGGGGAGCTGGGACCGCGGGCACGGCACCTGCGCTCGGCGGCAGAGAGGGGAAAAGGACCTGCAGGAGGGGCAGGAGGAAAGCGGCCACTGGGCTGGGACACTGCGGGAGAGATGACGGCGGCGGGATGTGGTGCGGCTCCTGTCGGAAAAGGGTGTGTGGAGGAGGAGGAGGAGGAGGAGGAGGGATGGATTAGAGGGGAAAAGGGCAGTCCGGGAGAGACTGAATGTGGTTTGCTTGGTGGGGCCGGTAAGCAAGCCAAGAGAAAGAAGGAGGGTGTTTGAGGGGACAGGAAGCTGGAGGAGAGCGGACAGGATGTAAGCACAGGTGGGCGATTGGCTCCCAACTGTTCCATCTGGTGCATGGAAATGTCTGGTGCTGCAAAAATTGCTGGTGAGCTGGCTGAAAACAGCTCTGCTCTTTCCCAGTGCAGATGCACGTTTTAAGAAGCTGCTAGTGAGGAGAGGTGTCTGTTGCTGGCCAGAACTGAGATCAGAAGGGACCTAAGAAGTGTCAGGGCAAAGAAGACATTCCAGGAGTTCTGCCCTTTCCCAGCCCATTTTTTGCTCCAGATACTGTCCCTCACCTCCTAAGGGCAGGTGTTCATCTGCTGGCTTCCTGTGTCATGCCAAATAGTGTAAGATGGATTCAATCCTCCCTTGGGAGCTCCAGGGAGCCTGGCCCCATCACAAGTCCTGGCACTCCAGGTGGGCCTTCCTTAGCTTCTGGCATATCACCTATAGGGCCCAGGGAAGATGAGACGGGTTCAGGAAGGAGAAGACACATCTGCCTGAAAAGTGTCTCCTCTTCCATAGTGCTGCCTTCCTTTTCTCCTTCCTGGAGCTGACAAACCTAAGGGTGCAGCAAACTCTGCTTTGGCTCTGGGCTTTGGAGACAAAGCCTCACAGTTCTGGTTCAGAGCATCTCCCATCTCCTTCCTCTTCACCATCCTTCTCACTTTAGTTCAGGTTTCCCACCCTCTGATTGCCAGCCAGCACTGTCACTTTCCCCTGGAATGTGTGTTTTCCATGCTTGACTGCATGATGCCTTCAGGTAAAATGGCTCAGGACTGTCCATCATAATCTCGACTTTTCAGCTGTGGCTAGTATTAACCATGTGGGCTCAAACTGATGGATTTGTGCCTCTAGGTAGATTTCTCTTTTTCTTTTTCATGGCATTTTTGCTGCCTAGAGGGTGAGGCCCGTCTCCAGTGTTGCTTGTGCTCAGGCACTACCTGGCTCTTTGCAGCCTGGAACTGCAGCCTCACATTAGTTACAAATGCCATGAAAACTGTGGAAAAGTGAAGACATTTTCTCAATAGAGAATAGCCACTCAAGTATTGCCACAAGTAGAGTTCTGCCCAAGAATTAGTTTGCTGTCTCAGGGTGGATACACCTCATGCTTCATGGCCTAACTGGCAAAATGGAGTATTCATGCATACCTTCCTTTCCAAAACGTTGGAGTGCACAGCTGTATAAAGCCTTGTCAATAGAAAACAACAGGCAAACAGAATTTCTTTCTCCAATGCTTTCCTCTGGCTGTCTGGTAACTCTGGAAGCCAATGACCAGGCAAACCTAGTCCTTACCTCTTGTCACAGTCTAGGCAGTGGGTGGGGGCAATGGTAACGCAACCATACTTCATATTTCCTTCCAAGCAACTGTCATGTACTAGCAAACAGCCTACTCCTATAGCCAGATAAAAAATTAACCCCATTGCCACAAGGCAGCATGTTAAAGCCCTGTGAAAAACAAGTTTCTCTCGTATTGTCTAACAGAGCAATGCCTGAATGTGATCTCAGGCAGTAACTGCAATCAGAGGTGTCAATGGGCAAAGCCTGGGGCTTGCAGTCGTGAAGCAAAATGACGGATGATGTCTGAGGGCGCTAAGTCCTGGCCAAGACCACAGACATGATGGAAAGTATGGGGTAATCTGCAGAGAGCATTTTAAAGGGGTAACCTTGTTGCAGAAAAATTTGTGTCAGGCAGAATTATTGTGTTTAGTCCCTGCTCAACTTTGTGGCAGACTGTGGTGCTGTCTGTTCCTACCACTCTAGCGAAATGACTGCTGTTCTCTTGAAGACAGCATAAAAAAAGGAGCTTTCCTGTGTACCTCATGAAGTTGCGTGCTTGTGTCTAGTGTTGATCTAACAGTGAAACTGAGAAGTTACAGCAGCTGGTGTTGAAAGTACGCTTCACTGAAGATGGTCTTTTGGTAGCACTCTTGTTTTTCACATGGCTTTCTGCATCTGAGATGAGGAAAGGTGCAGAAGAAGCCAGCTGCTCCTCTAATCCTGCTGTGGGTGACCAGGGGCAGAACTGAGGAGCTAGCAAGAGCACTTGCAGTTTTTTTGTGTGTAGTACAGTAGTGGAAAAAGCAAACTCACTAAGTTGCTGCCAGTGGCCTGCCTGAGAGCTAGAGATGAGGTAGGCTACAAGGCCACAGAAGCATGAATAAGCTGATAGGACACTACAAGAATGTTACTTGCAGCAGCAATGTCTCTTTGAACCACACTTAAATGGGAACTTTTTCATTACAGGAAGCTGAATAATCAGATAAGATTACAGCTGTCAGTTATCAATCCTCTGTGAAGACCTTAGACAAGGTAAATCTGAATCACAAAACTTGTGACTGTATTGAAATCTGGGCCACTGCAAGAAGTGTACCCAGTGTTGGTTAAAAAATCCCAGGCTTCCCAAATAAAAGTCAGCAAGCAATTGAATAGCCAGCAAGAAATAATCAAAACAGGAAGAGTTTTGGGTCTGGGGACAAGCTAGAAGGATTTTGCATGCCTCTTCCTTGAACTTGAGAAGTTCAGGAGAAAACCTCTTCTTTGGAGAGATATGCCAAAGTAATTCTCATTTGAGAAGAAAGCAGAGAAGATCCTGACATCCTTCAGCAGAGGAGTGTCAGGGGATGGGAGAAGAGGAACCTGCATCCCTTTTGATTATCAGCAATTTCTGGTGGTTTCTGAAAGGAGCCTTGTGTGAGGTGTCACCAGGCAGGACTGACAGAGATCTGACTACAGAGGGACTGCCTAAAAATCCTCACTTCCATTGCTAAACACAAGACCCTGGGGCAACATCCTCTGTTGTGGCAGTGCCAGCGGATAGTACTGTGCAAGCATTTCTGTGCTGTACAGTGTGATGTTTTGTGTATGAAATATAAATTTAGAAATCAGCATCGGTTTCCCACTTGCATCTTACTGGGCTTTTTTTTGCCCCCCAAATCCATTTTATAGCTCCAGAACAGCAAGTGTAGCATGAAAAATGAATAAGCTAAGTTAGGTCTGTAGGGAGTCTGCCTCTATTATTGGAGCAACTGATACAGCTGGAGCAAACAGATAATCTTTAAGGCATCTGATTTATCTTTAGTCTGAACTGCAGCCTGTTTTGTCGGTTTGTTTTTTGTTTGTTTGGTTTTTTTCCCAGCTGTAATTAGCAGGATGATAAAAGATATTTTTCCTCCTTAAAAGACTTTCCTCTCACATACTCCTAGACTGCAGTGCTTATAGCCACCTAAATACTGCCACAAAGAGATCAGAGTTTAGGACCCAGAGCCCTGTTTAAGGCTTACAGGATGTGACAGCTGACTGAAAATCAATGAAGTGTGATTTACCAAGCGTCATAATGAGGGCAAGAGAAAGCTAGAAAGGTCCTGCCTTGCCTTGCAGACTCAACTGTCTGCTTTGATTTTTAACTAGATTGTTTTAGTCCCCTACAAAGATGAGACCAATTTGCTTATGAAAACAGAAGATCAGATTTAAAGGAAAAGCCAAGGTGGTGCCCATGCTTTGCCTAGTGCTCTTTGCACTGTGTCTGAGCCGCTCAGGTAGGTGTGATTTCTTCTTCTTCTTCTTCCAAGCAGAGCTGCAGGTGTTCAAGTTGTGTTTTTTCTGCTCAGCAGTGAGCTGCTGCTTTCTGGGATTCAGTGAATGCTGTCTTCTCTTGGTCATCCTTTAAACAGTGTGCGAGTAGCAGAAGAGGGTTATGTCAGTTGCTGCCTTTGTATTGCAACCAAAGTCAGTTCAACGACTAGGTTTTAATAACTGGTGGTGGGGCAGTTGCTGGCTAGAAATTAACAGAAAATCCTAAGCTCGACTTTTGGCTGCTAAAGGAAATTTAAGGGAAAATTTCTATTACTAAGAGAAAAACTGAAATGCTTCAGGTGATCTGATAAAAGGCTAAGCATCTTGTCTGTACTTACTGGGGTGTTTTGCACATTTATTTAGCACACTTTCTACCCCAGAACTGTTGTTCTACACCAGAGAGAGACAGGAACCCGGGGGAGGGGGGAGATGGCAGACAGTGCTTGAGTACTGGAATGCATGTTAACCTGCCAGGGAGCTCCCCAGTTTTTGCCTCTCAGTGCATCATACGGTAGATTCAGGGATGTATTTGTCCTATGGCTGCTTCTCTGTTTTTTTCAAAGGCAGTGCTACTTTGTTCAATATTTTCTCCATGGCTTTATCTCACTTGATCATAAAGTGGGGCTTGGTCAAAGGAACTGTTAGGCTATCTTCCCATATGATATTTCTTATTTCTCATTAATAACTTCTGCTTTTAAACTATCTTTGTGCAAGTACTGCAGCTGTCTTATAGAGGCAGCATAATTCTTCCTTCTGACTTTCTTCCTTGTGAGACTCCTCAAGTCTTTCACTTTTTTGTGGCTTCCTCAGATGAGATTCAACATATCCAGCCCCAAACCCAGCTTTACCACCAGTCTTCTATACCCACTTGGAGCATTAGGTACTTGAACTTTATGTGAGATGTGGCTGTGAAATGGCACCATTTTCTTTTGAGGGAGATCCTACACACACACCCATGGACACAGAGGGTGTGTGGCTGCATACATGTCTTCAGGATATCATACTCAAATAGAAACAGAGCTGTGTATTCTGCCATAAAGACAGAGCTGGTTTTGATGCTTCATATTTTGGCATTATGGATTTTTCTATTCAGTGACTTTTCTGTTGAATTTCCTGTATTTAACAACCATGCACCCCTACGAATCTCCTAAAGGGAAAGCGAAACATCTAGGAGATGGGGTCTCTGCAAAGACTCTTATATGCCAGGGGGCTGGACCTCTGAGGTTCTGGGTAGTGAGGGGGGAGAAATGTTCTTTCTCTTCCTTTGGTTGCAGATGCAATACCCATCTGCCACGTTTGGGCAGGCAATCTAGTTTCCTAGGACAGACCACAGACTCTGTCCTTCACTTGCTGTGGTTGAACTAGGGTCAGCTCTGGTATGAGAATAAACCCTGGAACAAGCAGAAGGGGTATTTGTGGAAATAGCAGAGCTCAAGGACTTGTGACAAAGTGACAAGACAGAGTGTGGCCACAGGACCACCATAAACTATGCTGACAGCTTCATGAGCCATGCCTGGCTGTGGGGTGGAGGAGGTGGAAATGAGTGTGAGAGCTTCCTCTTACCAACCAGCCTCTACCTGCCCCGGGCTTGGTAACCCCACCACACCTCTATTCCAGCTACAGAGGACAAACTCAGCTTGTGCTAGAACATCTGACAGTAAAGCTGTTATCCTGCGAACACTAGATTTCAGAGTTTGTAGCTCCTCAAAGAGGAACAGTATCTTGTTGTGGCTAGAAATGGGGAACGACAATGTTGCTTGGACCTTGTGCTATCCTGAGAGGATCCAGACAGCATTAAAGAATGATTTTGTCCCACAGAAAGCTCTGTTATGAGAGCAGGTTTTTGGTTTGGGCAGTTCTTCAGCTGTGTTGTTTGCTGCCAGGTCTCACCCTGTCTGCAGTCTCAGACAGACCCTGCCCGAGGTGGAGGAGGCTGCACAGCCTGTCATGCTCAGGAGATGGGCAGCAGCTGCTGGGGAAGAGGACATGGGCAGAGATGGTGGTCTGTGGTCACATCCTTTCCTCCATGTTGGGGCAGAGCATGACCCTCTGCCTCCAGTTTTCTCTCTGGAGGGGCTGCTGGTTTTGAATGCCCTTTCTCTCCATGTGGCACAGGAACCCTGTTGGGAGCTGCCTTAATTCATCGGTGCACATGGTGTGTGAGCATATTGACTCCAGGGCTCTCCCACTGTCAGGGCCATGACGCTCTGCCTGCAGACCCCTCCTGCACCTCGTGCTTGGCAATCCAGTCATAAATGTCCTGCTCACCCTGGGGCTGGCAGGGAACAAGCTGAGCCCTAGACAGTGTCCTGTGAGATCCCTTTTGACTGCTGACACAGCAATATTGGCTGTGATCCCAGCTGTGTGGGACCAGTCTTTTTTCCTCCATGCGGCTTTGAAGAGAGGTAAAATCCTTCTCACCCTTGGTTGCTGTGTATGTGCACAAGGGAAGAGATGGAAGTCATGTCGTAACCTTGACATCCCAGGGAGTGAGGCTGAAGTTTGGGAAAGGATGGAGGGTCTGAACTGCCCTTCCCCCTTCATGGGAGGGAAGGGGGAGCATGGTGTCAGTGATTGTGGGAGTCACAAGTTGTAGAGATACAGACCATGACGGCTCTGTGCTTGCCTGGCAGATCTATCCCTGAGTGCATCATCCAGCTGCTGCCAGATGGGCTCTCTTTGCAGTGGCAAAAAGGCCATAGAAAACATAAACCTAATACAAAGTCATCACTGATGATTTGGTTTTTTTGTGTATGTGTGTGAGTTGGGTTTGGGCTATCCTACCTTTCCATTCACTTGCCCTGGTTCTGCTGTGCATCTGAATTCCTGCAGAATTTGCTGTACAAGACAAGACCTGCCCAGAGGTGAATTTTCCTCACATCATTGCTCTGCCTCATTTCTTCAGGTCATGGCATTCTCCATGTCTCCTTTCTGGAGATGCCTCCACTCTGTGTTCTCTCTTCCAGACGTGAATGCCTTCAGTTCAGTTGCTGAAAATGAGGATGCGCTCCTCAAGCACTTATTCGAAGGCTATCAGAAATGGGTCCGCCCTGTGGAAAACTCCAACGACACCATCAAAGTCCTTTTTGGGTTAAAGATATCACAGCTTGTGGATGTGGTAAGTGTTGTATTAGTAAAACACCACTTTCATAGACAGTTGTGCCTCCACCTGGGAGGACTGGTAATGTAATTAGATTTTGCCACAAGAAATGCATAGTGATGGCTGGGCAGCAAAACACTGAGCATGAAATGGTGCTGGTGATACAACCTTCTTCCCCCTTTCCTCCACCCCCAGCATGGACTGTAGGACTCATTTGTTTCGAAGGAAACCTGAAGGTTCTTGCTGTTCTCAGGGAATAAGGCCTAATTTCTGTGAGGTTTTAATCAAACAACCCATGCCAGACAGTCCTTGACATCTATGTTGAAATTTAATGACAAGACAGGTACAGGAGAGGACTGAGAAAGTGTAAGAGCTGGTTGGCCATTATTCATTCTAACCAAGCTTGCACTGAGGCCAAAGATAGTGCAAGTCTTAACCCAGCTGGGTCACTACGATAAAACTCTAGAGGCAAAATAGATAATCCTGTGTTTCTGCCCATGCGGAAATTTTCCCTTCTCTTTCCACTGCAATGCGCAGTAGAATTTGCACAACGCCCAGAGGCACCCACACAACAGTGTGCTTGTTACACTCCCCAGCCCCTGGAAATGTCCCCTTGTGCTGTGGAAGGCACACCCTAATTTTCTGCTTTATTTACATGTTTAGAACAGTGTTTCAGCTCGTATCTTCCCAAACTCGCTCCAGGCCCAGCAGTGCAGGGAGATGAGCCATCCTGTGAGCCCACAGCCGTGTGTGACTGGATACCACTTGCTGGCTGGGCACTGCTGCATCCTGGGTCTTTGCCATATGATTCCTTCGAGCTCCTGTGAAATGCTGGACCTCAGCTTCCCAGCCTCAGGGGCTCCCAGTGATAGCAGGGATAGCACCTGGAAAGCCAGTCAGTTTCCCTCAACAGTGACTGAAGAGCCAAGCCCATGGCAAGCAGGGCCGCAGGGGTCTCCTCATCTCAGCACAGGGTTGGACTCAGCAGGCATAGGGTCTGCTTCTAAGGGCTGCTTTGGTATTGCAATCCTCTCTCCCTTGTATCACTCCAGGATGAGAAGAATCAGCTGATGACAACCAACGTGTGGCTGAAACAGGTAAATGAGACCACATCAGACCTCCCTTTTCCATGTGGAACTGCTGAGCTGAGCAGCCATCTCAGTCTGCCACCCACTGTGCCATCCATCCCATTTTATGATGCTGAGTGGCCAGCAGCAAGATACTTAACCTGAAGGTTTTACTTCACTCCTCTCACTTCAGCAAATGCATAGAGACAGAAAGGCAGGCAGGTAGGCCTTTAGGACTTAGGGTACCCTCTTCTCCTGACCTCCACCCCAGCTGTGTGCTCAAGCCTGCTGTATTTCAGGGTAGCAACACAGCTGGTACTGCAGTGGCTATCCCTGGGATATTGTATGTGCCCTGAGGGACTATCCTGTCTCAGACTTAGAGGTCATGCAAGTATTGTCTCCCTTGCCTCAGCCAAGAGTGGTGCCTCGGATAGATTTCTCCATTCCTCAGCATACGTGAAGAGAAAGAAGAGGCCAGTAAGTTACACACATACACCACAGACCTTTTCCCATTAAAAGCTGTAGCAAATGAATCAGGTCTCTCTATCATAATTGCTTCTGGAACTGACAGTGATTTACATAAATGCAGGAAAGGTGCAAGTTGAACTGTTAGGTCTCCTTTCTTCACTCCTGAAGAACACTGTTTTTGGTTTAGGTTACATTGCAACAATCTATTGACCTTGTGACAATTATTTTAAGTCTCTCAGCCTTGTGAGTATCTGTAAAGATATCCGCTGATTCCAGACAGAGGGCATAAAAAAAAAACTGTACTTGAAGTCATGCCATGGGGAAGGGTTCTTGAGGGGTCCCTGGGCTGGTGGATGAGAAATGTGACTCAATTTTTCTCTCTCTCAGTCCTGTACTGCTGCAGTGGATGTGAGAATTATCTGCAGTATTGCAATTTCCCCACCTTCATCTGCAATTGTAGAGCCCCTTTTGGGCACAAGGCCACATCTTGGCTCCCTTACTTTGAGTATCCACTTGTGCAGACAGCGGAGCCCTTCTGTAAAGGGTCCTCATCTGCCCTCATCTGTCCTCTCCCCATTCCAATCCACTCTCCTTGCAGTCTGTAGCACCCACCTTCACCTGCAGGTCCATGCCCTGTGCACTGTAGACACACTGATTTCCCTGGAAGCCTTTGGAATCCTCAGATTTTAGCCAGGGCAGCTTGTCAGGGAAACTCAGGACTGTGATTTCCCAAAGCTGGGCTCTCTGGAGTTGTTACCATTTCTAATACCACTTCTCCATCTGATGGGCTGAGAACATCAAGGCCCAAGGTAATGCAAAGAAAGCAGAAAATGAGGCACAGACTGTGATATTTTCACATGTATAAGTGCCCTCAGGAGCTCAGGTTGAGCACAAAATACCTGTGCCTGACCCAAGGGTCCTGCTGTGGAAGCTGTGTGCTCATGTAGACCCAGCTCTTTCAGCTCTTCCTTGTAAGAGAGATGTTCCAGCCCCCTCATCATCTCTGTCACCCTCCCCTGGACCCTCTCCAGGAGCTCCATGTCTCTCCTGTCCTGAGGAGCCCAGAACTGGACACAGCACTCCAGATGTGCCTCACCAGGGCTGAGGAGAGGATCAGGATCACCTCCCTTGACCTGCAGGCAATGCTCTTCCTAATGCACCCAGGATCCCATTGGCCTTCTTGGCCTCCAGGACACACTGCTGGCTCATGGACAGCTTGTTGTCCACCAGGACCCCTAGGTCCTTCTCCACAGAGCTGCTCTCCAGCAGGTCACCCCCAGCCTGTGCTGGTGCCTGGGCTTGTTCCTTCCCAGGTGCAGGACCCTGCACTTTCCTCTGTTGAATTTCAGATGTTTCTTCTCTTTCAATCCCTCCAGCCTGTGCAGGTCCTTCTGGAGGGCTGCACAGCCCTCTGGGGTATTGGCCACTCCTCTGAACTTTGTGTCAGTAGGGAACTTGGTGAGAAGATATCTGCCCTTTCATCCAAATCACTGGTGAATAAGTTAAACAACACTGGGCTCAGTATGGAACCCTGGGAGGACACTACCAGTGACAGGCTTCCAACCAGACCCTGTGGCACTGATTACAAACCCTTTGGGATCTGCTGTTCTGGCAGGTCTCCATCCCCCTCACTGCCCACTCATCCAGACCAAGCATCCTGAGTTTGCCTACGAGGATATTGTGAGAGACACAGTGTTGAAAGCCTTGTTGTAGTCAAGGTAGACAATATCCAGTGCTCTCCCCTTGTCCATCCAGGGAGTTGTTTCATCACAGAAGGCAATCAGGTTCATCAAGCATGATTTACTTTTAGTTAATCCATGCTGATTGCTCCTGATCACCTTCATAATTTCTCAGCAAGAGTCTTACTTTGCTTGGATAAGCAAAGCTTAAACATAAGCACTTTTGTTTGTTTGTTTTTATTTGTTTGTTTGGTTTTTGTTTTGTTTTGGGTTTTTTTTTGCTAACATCAAACATCCTGATGCTCAAGATGGTGAGACTTGATACACAAGCAGGCTGACACACAAGGTTCAGAGGAGCCTTTAATGGTTGCTGAGAAAGTGTCTGGATTCAGGCAAGTGGGTCTATTAGCAAGGGTCAAGAGTCTGGGTACACTGGTTTTTGTTCCACTAGCGGTGGGTTAAACTCTTCAATGACAGCACAGAAATGGGAATTTGGCAGAACTGGAGGAAGGACAGAGCACTGCAATGTCTGGAGCAGCTTAGAAGAAATGGAGAAGAGAGGAAAGAGCCTTATGCATTTGCTGCTACAGCTTGTGTCAGCACAGCCCACAGGGAGATTCCTGTTTTAAACTACTCATCTTTGAAGTCTGCACACAACCTATTTTCTGCTCTAGTAAGAAGACACAACCATTTGCCTTGCAGACATGAAAGAGCACTTTAGCTGGGAGAGAAATCAATGCAGGGTGTGGGGAAAGTGAGGGGCATTGCAGGTGGAGCAAATAACTCAGGCCAAGGGGCTTCTCCAATTCAACTCCAGAGGGATGATTCTATCTCCAGGTGGCTCACAGGGTATATGCTGCTCTTGTGCTACTGGAGGCTACAAGATGACTGTACTGGTTGCTGCTCAGCCCTGACTGTTCCCTTGCATGGTTTATATTTCCAGCCTAAGTCCCATTGTACCTATTACAGGAAGCGTCCAGGACGTAGGTGAGACTGTGACCACTTAACAGCCTAGGCTGCTGCAGTCATCTGCTTGATACCCATCCTCAGAGAAAAGTTAACGCTAAAAATGGTGTTCTCTGTCCCTGATGCTGAAGCTATGAGCAGCAATGGCCCCTCTTCTCTTTCCACACTTGAACAATAACAAATGTCTCTAGGCATAGTTGTGAAAAACATGTGGAATCAAAGAAATAAGAAGGGAACAATATGGAGAATTAATAGACAATATTGCCTTTTTGGTTCATTCTTAAGTCATGGAAGAAATTGCCCACTGGAGGCTGAGACCTCTACATCCCTGGAGATCCCTTAGTGCTGCAGCTTAATGGAAACTGCTTCATCTTCCACTTCTTGGTATTGACCACAGTCTGCAGCTCTAGCATCATGTTGCTGCTATTTCTGTGGACAAAAGAATATCCTCATCAATAATGAACAAGGATCAGAGAGCTGATTTTCCATTGCTTTTCTGTGGAAATTTCCAGGTTGTTGGAGCCGCTTTGTTATGATTTCTCTCTCTGAAAATCCAAAAGAGGAGAGAAAAATTATTCTAGAGTTCAGGGTGATAAAAATGGAGAGAACTTCCCCTGTTTTTGTAGCAAAATAGTTTACAATGTCGTCATATTATTTTTCCTGCAATAGTTTGCAGGTCTTTCTGATGAAAGACTTTTTTTTTTTTTTTTTTTTTTTTTTAGTGTTGTTTTACAATAGGGTTGTGTT
>VXBQ01008673.1:13259-47662 GCA_013400175.1 Phainopepla nitens | reverse complement strand
AGGTGTTGTATTCCATTCACTGAAAAAAAGCCAGGTGTCCACTGAAAAGTGAATTAAGGCCACCTCACCTCATTTGAATGCTAGTATCCACACTACTTGGGGTCCATGGGGTCTGTGCTAGCCAAAACCAGCTTGGGCTGGTTCTCAGAGGGACAGAAAGCTGTTGCACTAAATGGAAGTGGTTCATTCTTTCTAGACTACTCTCAGGTGGGCTGTTCAGGGTGGTGAATGAAGTGAGAGTCAAGTGCTCTCCAGGAGTGCTGGCCCTGGGGTTGCCAGCCTAGGGATGGGTCCTTGGATCTCACCTGTGTCTGGAAGGGCAGTGCTTGTGGGGATTAACACCTCCCTGCCATGTCCATCTGGCACTCTCTCTGCAGCTGAGCAGCCTCATACCAGGCTGTGCTCACTGTGCTGTGCATGCAGTTGTTGAGGCATGAGCAGGGGTGAGGAAAGAGGCTGCTGCATATGAGTGGGCAGAGGACTCTGCTGTTTTGTTATAGGAATGGATGGACCACAAGCTCTCCTGGAATCCAGATGAATATGGTGGGATCACCACTATCCGGGTCCCCTCTGAGTCTCTGTGGCTTCCTGACATCGTTTTGTTTGAAAAGTGAGTAGTGTGGTTCCTTGCTTTGGGCTTGGGCCAGAGCTTGGGCAAGGCATGCCAGCTACCGTGAGGCTTGTGTGTGCTGTCAGAAGGCTGCTTCTTTAGGCAGTATGAATGCTGTGCACCTTGTGTTCCAGGTGAGGGATAGAAAGCAGAGCTGAAATGTGGTAGGACTGGGGCAAACATCATCCTGAACTTGGTACTGTTTCTTCCTGTCCAACTCCCAGTGCTGACGGACGATTTGAGGGATCCCTGATGACCAAGGCCATAGTGAAGTACAATGGAGTGGTGACCTGGACACCACCAGCCAGTTATAAGAGCTCCTGCACAATGGATGTGACCTTCTTCCCCTTCGACAGGCAGAACTGCTCCATGAAGTTTGGGTCGTGGACATACGACGGCAATATGGTGGACTTGATTTTAGTGGATGAAAATGTAGACAGGAAAGACTTCTTTGATAATGGGGAGTGGGAGATCTTAAATGCCAAAGGTATGAAAGGCAACAGGAAGGATGGGCTGTACTCCTACCCATTTGTCACTTACTCCTTTGTGTTGAGGCGCCTTCCATTGTTTTACACTCTTTTCTTAATAATCCCTTGCCTGGGATTGTCTTTTCTAACTGTCTTGGTGTTTTACCTACCTTCAGATGAAGGAGAAAAGCTTTCATTGTCGACATCAGTTCTAGTCTCCCTCACTGTTTTCCTTTTAGTGATTGAGGAAATAATCCCTTCTTCTTCCAAAGTCATCCCTCTGATCGGTGAGTATCTGCTCTTCATCATGATTTTTGTGACCCTCTCTATCATCGTGACTGTGTTTGTTATCAATGTCCACCACCGATCCTCAGCAACTTACCATCCCATGGCTCCCTGGGTTAAAAGGCTCTTTCTCCAGAAGTTGCCTCGTCTGCTCTGCATGAAGGGCCATGTAGATCGCTACTCGTTCTCAGAGACTGAAGAAAAGGGAACCACCTCGAAATCAAAGTTTCTGGGGAAGCAGAAATACAAGCAAGCAAAAGACGGAGAAAAAATTGTTATGGCCTTTCTGGAAAAGGCAGCTGACTCCATTCGGTACATTTCCAGGCATGTTAAAAAGGAGCATTTCATCAGACAGGTAGGTGGAGGGAGGGCAAAGAGGGAACCACATTTTCCTTGACAGCAATGGCTTCCAAGCTCCTTCTTTTTCTGCATGCTTTTCCCTTTGCCTCTTCCTCCTGCTCTCCTCTGAGACATATTCTTCCTTGGAACCTTGATAAATAATATATTTTTTGAGACAAGACATAGCTTCAAGGAGAAGTGTGTTGTTCTGTGAGAGTCTCTGCTCTTTGCAGATGCAAGAGACTCCAGGAGCCTCTCCTGGAGGAGGAATTCCTGGTTTGAGATTATTTGAATAACCTTGTCCTGTGTAAGTTTGGGAGACACATGAATCTGGAAGCCTATAAACTGTCATATGCTCAAAAAATGTATTTTTCACACTCACAGGCAAGCTCTGTGACATTGCCAGGTGTCAGTCCTGGCCTCCCAGCACATACTGTGCACTGCATAGCTGCTCTGTTTTGAGCGAAGGTCGAGATTTTCACTAACACCTGTTTAGATTAGCTCCCAATTATAATCCTTCACCTCTCAACGAGCCTTCTAGCTTTTAAAATGGCAGATTACTCTGTTTGCAACCAATGCATCTCATGCAAGGGTAGGCCAGCAGAGCAATGCAGCTAGCAGCATTTGGAAAAACTTCTGTTAGCACCCTCCTAGCAAGAGTTAGGGCTTTGTTCAAACTGTGCTGAGAGGACTACAGCAGAAAGAAGAGCAGTAAATCAAACATGTACTATGTGAACACATACTGTCCATGGCTGAAACCTGTTGGAAGGTGAAATAATTTTAATAAAAAGGTCCCTTGACTCACCTTCATAAATAGCACTTTTTGTGTGCGTAGTTGTGCCAGTACTCACAGTTCAAAATTCCCCTCCTAAGTGTACCCAATCTGAGTCAACAAATCACTTAAGCAAATACAAGTAAATCGAACTGCTTGTACTGGAACCAGTGCCTGTGTCCAAGTGCTGTGCCAGAGCCTCATCCTGGCACTTGGAGGGAAATGCAGATCTCTAAAAAGAAATCCAGTTCACTGTAAAGCCATCTTCAAGGCTAAGTCTGTAAATTTTCATATATGCAGTTAACTAAAAGCTTTTGTGCTTTTAATCTCTTTTTAGTGCTTGAGGAAGTCTCATCACCATATACATAGAACTATGGAATTGTTTTGAGGGTTTGAGTGATTTGCAGCTATGAGTGCTGAAAAGATGATCTCTGTTAGTTTTAGGCTACCACATACTACAAACGACTAATTTTAAAATCAGATTTGGGGAGCTGAAATGTATGTAGCAGTATCAACACCATACCAGGCTTGGTATTACTGTTCATGTTAATCCTCCCTCTGTCCTCCCCAGGTTGTACAAGACTGGAAATTTGTAGCTCAAGTCCTGGATCGGATCTTCCTGTGGTTGTTTCTGGTGGTGTCAGTGACAGGTTCAGTTCTCATCTTCACCCCTGCATTACGGATGTGGTTGAACAACACTTTGTAGAAAACGCCAGCAGTAACATACAACAAGTACAGTACCAAGGGATGGTGGTGCCTTTGAGCTTGGTCTCTGCTGTACAAGAGGGGAAGCAGCAGCAAGAATGAGGGAAGGTGATGGTAACAGTGGGGATTTATTAGTGCTTTCAGTCTTCACAAAAACTCTACCAGTCACATGTTTTGCTGAAATCAGAGAAGAGCTTGGTGCACAACCAAGGCCTCAAGTGAACTGGGGTTGCACACGTGGGTTATAATTATTTTTTTGTTAGCTTGGTTGTATTACTATAAAAGCCAAGATCATTAGTTGAAATTGGAAATAGAAGATCTTGCACAATCATTATACTTAAAAGGCAGATCTGTGAGTTAAAATGCTACATTGTAAAAGAAGTTACAGCAGGAACACAAATCTCTACTCATTTTATCTGTGTTTCCAGTAAAAAACATTATGACTCTACAGGTTGCTTTATGCATGTGTCAGAACTGGCAGCTGCATAGAATGTGCGTCAGAAAAAGTATAAATTTTTCTTAGATGGGATGCTCAAAACCTTGGCTCTCTAGCCTCACCTTGCTGCAGGATCAGCTTGACTGGGGCAGAACCTACCACTGCCCACCTGCTACTGGCCTTTATGGCACGCACACTTTGTCTCTCACCTCAGCCATCAGGAAGCTACAAGGTATTGCCCATTTTTCAGTATTACTTGCAATTTTGCTTGCTGCTCTGTAACATACCAGAAGGCTGAAAAAGTGAGGACTTCTCCCCATGCTCCACATATAGAAACTATTTTTCCTTCACCTGCTTGTTCACAACTGGAAGATCACCTAAGTAAAGGTATCTAATCTACTCCATAAATGTTTGGCTGGAGGGAAGATGCAAAACATCTCTTTTGGCAGAGGAAAGTTGTGGTTGTTGCAGGAGTGGGGTTTCTCTTGAGAGCTATGGGGTGGGCTAGTCGCCAGGAAGATACATTTCTGGATGTTTGCTTGTCCATGTTTCCTAGGCAATTCAGAATTTCATTCCTTTGATTCTTTTATTATGGGATCCCTTTGCATGATTAGAAGCAGCTCTTAAAAGTGTTAAATAAGTGAGATGTGACAGAAAACACCCAGGTGAAACTCTTGAACACAGGAATGAAGCTCTTACCACCTTTGCTGGAGTAGTGGTTTCCAATGTGCCGTGCTTTAGAAAATCCCATTCAGAACTTGAAAATGTTTTAAGGTTAGCAAGGGATTTGGAGAGCCAATTTTTGACAATCTAAATGTATGTTAAAGTTTTAGCTAGCCTTGAAACTGTCTCCCTAGAGATGGAGGTTAGAAAGTGTTAAAAATACATAGAGGTGTTCTTGTGCTTGGATTGTGCATGCACGCCAGACCTCCATGGGTTAATGTAATCTCATCATGTTGTGTCAATGCAGAAACTTCTGTTCACTTGTGCAATTATTATTAATAAAGATGTATTTAGTAAATGATTCCTAGGGTGTCCATACATCGGGCTTTGCTGTCGATTTGCTGTCAACAAAGCTAGACTGTAGCCCATTTTAAAAGTTTTGTCCCAAATCTATTAAAACAGAGGGGTTGGCATTTTCTTGGAAAGTCCTCATTACTTTGTAGCTTTGAGTTTGTATGTGAGTTTGAGCAAAAGCATTCAGAGGTGGTTGTTATATTGCTGGAATAAACCCATTTAGTTTACCACATACAGAGAGATGTCTTAGCATAAGATACTGGCATAAAACTCATACACATTGACCACCATCCATCAGTTGCTCCTCCCTCCTAGTTCCCCTAGGCAGTACTGTGAAATGTCTCTTTCCAGTATTTCCAGACTCTTGGAGCTTCAGTAGTGACAGGTATTCCGTGTGAGCACTGCTTCCAGGAGGCTGCCTGATAGCTGTGACAGATGACAACCTCCTCTCCTGGACAACGGCCTCAGGTGTCCATGTGACAGATGGTCCTGTCTCCACCACGCAACACTTTGGTTGCCCACCCGCGGGCAACACATGGCTCTGTCTCACACGTCTGTGTCTGATGCCAAGCTGCTTTTTCTGGCTTATGCTGGTGAAGATCAGCAGAGCTCATGTGTTGGAGATGTATGAAAATTGCACAGGTATGGCTTCTGGCCTCGAGTCTTCCTAGCATTGCAACGGGTACTGCTACATCTGTAGCCTCACTACTCATTCCCTTGTGCTGCCTGATCCTGAGCTTCTCTAAATCTCTTTGCTGCTGGCCCATGAAAGCACTCAACATGTTCTCCACAAAGGTCTGCCACTAAAAACACATCTAGGGAGGACATTTGGGCAGACAGTCCTCCAGTGGGGCCTTCCTTCTGCTCCACCTGCTCTGTCTGTGAGAGAACATTGTAAATCACAAATCTTAACAAAAAGCCAGTAACCCTCTGCCTTAATACTGTCTCAACCTGTGCTGCCTCAGTTTATGAGCACTGGTTTGCAGAGACATTGGCACTGATTGGCGAGACCACATATATCACCCACTCACCAAAACGTAAATATGAAATACTCTTCTGGGCCTTTAGTGGAGGCAAACTGGAAGAATGGCCTCCCTTGGGAAGAGCACGTAAAGAGATGCAGAGCTGTTGAATTGCTTCTGTGCTTTTAAAATTAATTAATAGATGCCATCACTCCCAAGGAGAGGAGAATTCTTGCTGCCAGTGGTACACTCGTAACTGAGAGATATTAATAAGGGGTGTTGCTGATGTGACTTTGGAGCTGATGGGGTGAGAATAGACCTTTCCCATGGCTGTGCACAATGTGTGACCCGAGTCAACATCTGGGATGGCACCAGCTCTAGTTGTAATTTTTCTTGTTATTTCATTTAGACGGTCCCACAACCTTCAACAAGAGATGGGGCAAGCAAAAATACCATTTTTGTGTGGGCTCTTCCATGTCTGCTTGCAGGGGCACCCCCACTGCAGCCTTCTTCAAGGTGACATGCTGATATGCTTCTTGTATCCCTCATCTCCACTCTCTGTAATCAGTCAAGTACTTTCACAAAGCTGGCAGCAGTACATTACACTCCCAGTACATGGCTGAGAATTGCAAAAGATGGCTCCAAAAGTTACTGAACTGGAGAAAGGAAGGGTAAATAGTACACTAAAAAGAGACAGAAGATGACTGTGTAAATCAGGGATTTTGCTGAAGTCAGATTATTGACTGTGGGGTTGCAGCTGTCACATTTAAGACACCAATGCAATGCACCTTCAGCCACAGTATTTTCATGGTATAGATGGTCAGAGAGTGCAACAGTGAATGCTGTCAGTCAGATGTCTTTTCTGTAGAAAGAAAGTTTTTAGGCTCAGAATTCAGCTCTCCTCTTCAAATTTTCTTTTTTTTTTCCTCACCTTTTTCTGATTGAAGAGCCAGTGGAGTAAATATCATTTAGTAGCATCTACAAACATATTTCACAACAGGAAATCTAAAAAAAACCCCAAACCACAAATTCTTCAAGAAGGTGTATCTCAGGAGCAACATTTAATGGACAGACTGATAAAATAAACCATGCTTTTTCATACATCTGTCTGTCAGTCAATACATAACTGAACAACATTCAGGGGGATTACAGAAAATAATAGTTTTCTTCTACTTGTTCTTCTACAACCATGACTGGGTGAATTAAGACAGTTATATTCTTGTCATTCTGTCTTTATCTCTAACATATATTCTAATTCATTCCTATTCTCTTTATTATGAAACATCAAAAAAGAGTAACAGGCTAGTCAGTGACTTCAGAAACAGGGAGTCTTACTTTCCAAGGACTGGTGATGTTCAGAGCAGAGACTGATGCATGGCAGACACTGAAAACACTGCATTGACACGGTACAGTTAAATTTAGAGGCTCTTATAAAAGAGGAGGGCTTTGTATTCTTGGAGCCATTTGCTGTACTTGTAGTGGTGCCTTTTTAAAGAACCTTTCAGCACAAAACTTACAGGAACATAAACAAATGAGGGACTTAAGGGTAAACCATCCATATTTTAGAGAAATGACATCAGGAACACATCTGCTAGGTGTTTCAGGAGGAAGAACACTAGGATTGGGACCTAGTTAAAGAGCAGCAACCTCAGCCCCAAAGGACATGGCCCTACAGCTACAGGTTTGCACCCACAGCATAGACCCATGAGGAGCCAGAAAAGAGAACACTGCTGCACAGCTGTTTGAAACAAGGTGCTCAGCTTTGCATAGCATCCAGCCTTCTTCTGCTGGGATGTGCATAATCTAGGCTCGTTTTGGGTTTTAAAAACACAAAACCTCAGATCAATCCAGTGCTGTCAAAACAATTCTGTCTATGACAAGTAACTGCTCAGGGACAAACCCTTCTCTGTTGGGTTTATGTCCGAGCCTGAGCAAGCAAGAGTTTTCAGAGCAGAACCTGTGGACTAGGAGCACTGTTAACCTGATGAGATATGTGGCCTGGAAATCCTACTGAAGCTCATCAACGTCTTGGTGAGCTCACTGTCAGGAAGTAAAAGGGACTTTGGGCACATGGAAAGGTAAGTGGCTGATCAAACTAATTTTAAAAGATTTTAGAAGCATGTAGTTTTCAAATGTGTATACCTCACACGGTAACCACATTCTAATGTTAAATCTGTTTGTCTTCAAATATGATTAGACGCTTAAGATCTGCCTCATTTCAAAATAAATGTAAACACACACTTTATTGTTCTGGGACCTCAGCTCTGTGGTTGGGTGTTGAAGAGGTGGTGAGCAGAGGGGTTATGTTAGAGGAGAGAAATAGAAGGTAAATTTCTGGACTGAAAATTAATCAAGAGCAAAAGTGGATAAAAAGCAGTGGATCGAGTTATGTCTCTGCTATTAGTGGCTGGATAAAGAGCCCTACTGTCCCAAACACACAAAGGATTATAAATACCCAGAGAAATACTCTGTCTATCACCATAGCTACGTATTTCCAATCATCTTCCACCTGCAAGAGAATAAAAAAAAGAGAAGGATAAACTACATGTAATGTTACATACAATTGTGAGTTGGCATTATGCAGTAGAAATGCCCCTTGTGCTTTTGAATGTGAGGAGGAACACACATGCAAGTAGGAACGTTGCTTGTCATGCTTACAGTTGCTGCAGTTTTCAAGGCTCTCCAGAGGGGGCTGATTTTCTGATGACATTTTACCACTTTTGGCTGAGAATTATAATATAGGGTTAAAAGTTTCTAAAATCACAGGATATCTGGAGGAGGGGAGGTAGGCCTCTACTAGGCCCTGGGAATATTAGACTTGGTAGGTCAGGTGAAACCCTCCTGCAACGGAGTGATTATTGTTAACCACAGCTGTGTAACCATTTGTAACCATGATTTATGAAGTAATTGTATATGATTATAACCCATAGCAAAGAATCAAGTTTTGGGGAATCATGAGAACACATGGATTGGGCTAAATCAATGTATAACAATGAAACAATGTAGTTTAATAATTAAACGTTTAGTTATGTAATGGTGAGGGATAAAAAGCATTTTTTTTTTCGAGATTCTCTTGGAGTTAGGTTTGGGGCTTCTAAGCCCCCTGACTCCCAGGGCCTCTAATAAAGCACCACATGTAATCACCTGTGATTATGTGTTCTGTTTCTCAACGCTAACAAGAACATACAACAGAGTCCTAGTTTGCTGGATTGTTCTAAATGTTTGAGTCTGAAGGGCAGCCCATCCATGGCTGTGACGCTGATATCAACAAAGAGGACCAGATCAGGTGGTGGGTGCAGAGTGGGACGAGTGGTTTAACAGCACAGCCACCTTAGCTGCACATCACTAAACCCTGTTGAAGGATTTATCCTGACAGCCCACACAAGACACAGTTTGCTTTTCTGGTCTGATTTGAAACACTGTCTCGCCAATCAAGCCCCATTGATTTCAGGAAACTGGACACATGACACATGAACTATGGCAAAGCAAGGGTTCCAAGTGAGCAAACTGCAGTGTCATGTGCTAAGCAGGACAGGGTGGATATTGTATGGCTGAGAGACAGACCTTAGAACCAGTTTACTGTCCTTTAAAATGTACCTTTAACTTGTACTGCACAAGAAACACTGTGTCAGAAGAACATTCATGCATATAAACTAGTGACTAGTTAAGAGCTCTCTATCTCTGCTAAAGAGATCTCCTTGTTTTCTCAAATTTGTTACATTTTCCTCTAAGAAAATAGTGGGATTAGGATTTCGATTGTGTTGAGGGTGAGGAATACAGTGGCAGGTATTGGGGTGTATAAGTAAAATTTAAGTAAGGTAAGTTTGAAGCTGTAAACTATGATAATGGCAATTCAGCCCAGGTGAGAAGCAGACAAATAATGTAAGACTTTTCAAGTTCCTATTTTGTTTAATCCTATCCAACCTCTCAGGGCTACTGAGAGGATAGCTATAATAGTCATTAGTATTGGGTTGAGTGATAGGGATAGTTAAGGAAAAGAGGGTGGCCATTGATAGTAACATGACCATGGATAGAAACAGGTTAGTAGTCAGGCAAGAACCTTGCAGGACTTCTGAAAATCAGAAATGGAAGCTGTAATTTGCATGAAAGAACACGCAGGAAGAACTCCAACAGCTGTAAATGTTTCTACAACTTTTAAAGGGCTTTTATTTATATAGGACTAGAACATAACACCACCTATATTGCTTTGTATATCTGGCTGAAGCAGAAGCAGCCTCCAGAACAATTTTTCTCAGTGCTTGCCTGAGAACAAATCCTGTTTTTTCCTGTAGAGGGGATTTTTGTAAATGAACAATCACGTTTCCCATCTCTACTATCTTCTGAAAGGTAAGATACAAAGCTGCTGTGATGAACACACTGGACTAAGAATAAAATTTCATGTGGCAGGAGAGATTTGCAAAATGCAAGTCAGCAAAACTAGTAAAGGAGGACTTCTCCTGAGCTGCATAATCAAGAGAGCAATTTATTTTGATGACTACATGCAAAACATATTTTTGGGAGAGCATCAGAGAAAGCAGCTGACTCAGTACATGGATATGTTTTATGCAGCTGGTGTGATGAAAGCAGGGCTGAAATGGCACTAAAGCCATAGGTACTAAGCAGGGCTCAGCTCAATCCTCACCCTCCTCTATGGCAATAGATTCCTGTCTTTTGCTTCAGGCTGGCATGTACTACATGCTCACTCTTATTCAGTCACCTGCTTAACTCTACTCCGTTATTCAGAAATTTATAGATTTTGCTTTCAGATGAAACTTTTTCTGCAGGACATAAAGAAAAGGGGGAATAAAGGCCATCTTTAGGTTTCACAGAAGTTGTATGAATTTCAGCAAAATACTCTGACAGAAAGTATGCTTATCAACATTTCCCTTATAAAGTTTTTATGATTTTCAATATAAATACAGCAGCATTTAGCTTTGAAATGGATTTTACTATCATAGAGCATCTAAAAAACTTCAAAACCAAAAGCAAAAATTCCATGTCAGATCAAAGATATATGTTTCATTAGGTTCTAAACACCTTTAAAAATACCTTGAAGTGTCAGAGAATTTCTGCTCCTTGTAAGTTCTTGGTGTCAAAACAACCTTTTGCTGCATCTTTTAGTTGCTTGTGTTTACACATGAGGATGGGGCCCCAGAATCCTTTAAATTCCAATGTGCACCATTTTGTATGACAGTAACCCCAAACAGGAAAAGAAGAATTATGACTTCACAGAAGCAAAGCCATTAGATGGTCTTCTTCCCCGGCAACTTGTCTTACTGCTTCTGTACCTTTGGGATTTCCTTAGACCACATCCGGCCTTTGTGGACTCTTTTGACCTTCAGGACTCACTCCAAAGGGACTCTGGAAATCAATTTCCTAAACAGGCCAAAGACTAGCTGCTGGAAATCCAGTTCTGCTGGCACCCCTCATAACTTGACCCCAAATTGAAAACTCTACCATTCTGTGGTCACTGTGCCCATGGCCTCAAATTGTCACATCTCCCACTAGTCCTTCTCTGTTCACATGAATCCAGTGGGGCACCTTTCCTGGTTGGCTTGCTTCCTGTGTCAGGAAGTTATCTTCCACACACTCCCGAAACCTCCTACATCGATTCTTCCAGCAGCTTCCTGGCAAGTTTAAGTCTGTCATGAAAACAAGGGCAAGGGCTGGTGATCATGATACTTCTTCCAGCCTCCTATAGAACACGTCATCTGCCTGTTCTTCCTGTCTAGGTGGTCTGTAACAGACTCCTACCAGGACATGTGCCCTGCTGACCTAGCCCCTGATCTTTGCACACAGGCATCTCACCTTCTCACCAACATTGACTTCAATACAATCAAAACAAGCCCTGCTGGGTCGGTCACCTCCCTTACCTCTTTGGTTTCATTTTGAGACCTCATGTTCTCTGCAATGAACTGGACGTTGCTAATGACATCCTTCACCGCTGGGGAGTACTCCATGTGCTCTGCCATCCATTTCAGCGACTGATGGCTCAGCCTTCTTTTGGTGGTAGGCAGTTCAGTCACCTTATCACAGTGACTGCACCGCTGGTCCTCGTGCAATTTGGTGTCCTTGTGTTTGCTGTGCTTTGACTTGCCCAACTTACTGTCTGGTACTTTCTTGTTTCTTCTGGAGGTGTTTTTTCTCTGCTGTTCTAGTGGCCTCTGCATCAACAGGACTTTGGGGAGCAGGCTAAGAAATACGGTTTTTACCCATTTGGGCATCGTGTGCGTCGTTGGAGTCCTGTAATGTATATTGAGGACAAACACTGTGATGACAATTGACAGAGTCACAAATATCATAGTGAAGAGTAAATATTCACCGACTAAGGGAATTACTAAAGAGGTGGATGGGATTGTTTCTGTGATCACCAGTAAAAACACAGTCAAAGAAAGAAGCACAGAGATGCAAAGGGTAACTTTCTCACCACAGTCAGATGGCAGGTAAAAAACTAACACAGTCAGGAATGAAATGAAAAGACAGGGAATGATCAGATTTATGGTGTAGAACATTGGTAATCTTCGAATATAAAAAGAATATGTTATGTCTGTGTAGATCTCTTCACAGCAATTGTATTTGATATCATGTTTGTAGCCAGAAGCATCAACTATCTCCCATTCACTATTTTCCCAAAAGTCATTCATATCTACTTTGGATCCAATGATCAGAAGATCAATTTTGGCTTTGTCATAGGTCCATGAGCCAAATTTGAGTGAACAGTTCTGATGATCAAATGGGAAAAAGGTAATATCCATAGGACAGGAGCTTTTAAAAATAGCTGGTGGGGTCCAGGTGATCATTCCATCATAGCGAAGGAGGGCTTTGGTCTTGCCTTCAACTTGAAAATCTCCCACAGCACTGGAAAGACAGATGAGGCAAAGACAAAAAAATTACCATGGAAGTAAAATGTAATGGGTGTTTTCATAGGTGCTGCAAGGGGATATTTGTGAGAGAAAGATTCAAATGAATCGATAAAATGGGTAAAATGAATCATCATACTTATTATACAAGACAATATCTGGTTTCCAAATTTTATCTGCTGGTACCCGAACAAATTCAATGCCATCATATTGCCTGGGATCCCATCGCAGTTTGTAGTCATTCCAAATCTGGAAGAAAAATGGACAAGGATCATATAACCTTAAATTATCAACAAATATCTGTTTCTCAGATGTTCCTGTAAAACAACAGACTATGATAAAGTGTAGCATGTGGAGAAGGGGACAATGGTCCGAAAGACAGCAAGGCTGTGACTTGGAGAAATACTGGACATGTGTGAATACTGCTCCCATTAATTGCTACTCTCTTCTCTGTGACGGGATGGAGTGCCAATTGCTATGAACTGCTGGCATGCTGAGATCTAGGACTGCAGAGCTACATATTTAATCACTCTTTAAGGAGTACATCCAGCTAGATTTTCCAAAAGAACCCCAATCATCATGAAGCTGGAGAAGAATAAATCCCATAGGAAAGAAAGAAGATGTAACTTCTGAGTAAAAAGAATGAAGAAATTACTTTTTCAATTGTGGAGCTTCTCATTCATTTCTTAAAATCCTTGTTACAAAACAAAAACTTATTCTATAGATGTAACCTACAAGTAACACATATTTCATCATTTAGATGCAAAATGCATGAGAAATGCAACACAGCCACTTACGTGTCTTAGCCACAAATTTGTTTCCATAATCTGATTGACTTCATCCTATAAAGAAACACAGGCATAAACAGTTGTAGTATCTTGAGATGGCCAAAACCTTAGCCCATAAAACTGAAAAATAGTATTCCACATTAATTGATAGCAGATTTTTTTCTAGCAAATTTCAAGAGGTTTACACATGGTACACTGTCGTGTGCAACCCTACTGAAAAATTAATAAAACTTTACTGAAAAATCATGCTCCATAAATATCAGATATACAGAAAGCTGCACTGTTTTGCCAGGCATTTGAGTATCTGGAGAGCACACAACCTCGAATTGCTCTGACCTGGACCAGAGGAATAAGGCTCTTCTTGTGGCTGTGTATTTTGTTGGATTCAGTGTTTAAAAGGCTCTGATTACACAGCACAGAATTGGTCGAGATTCAAGGAAAATGGCAGCTGTACCACAGTGTTTTGAATTTCTACGCAAACCTCTAGAGCAGATGCACTTGACCAGCACTAAATCAGGTAACTGTCATACAGAGACCTTCTTTTTACAGTCACTCATTGCAATTGCCAATCAGTCATGAATCAGAGAGGTGATACTTTGCTTCTTCCACACTGCTTCTGTTCTGCCCAGCATGTTTGCCCCACACCTATTTGCACTCCAAAACATACAACATTCATCTTCACCTCCATGCTTTAAAACATCACTCTTCCACTTGCCACACTTTTCCCTTATGTCATTTTGAAACAAATAGATTGAAAAAACAGGTGCAAAAAAGGAGAACATTTTTTTTCCCCTCAGGACTACTGGGAAGTGACAGTAGCCCCACAGGAGAACTGGTCACATGCTACTCACAAGACGGACACTCTAGGTGTTTCTGGAGTGGGCTAGCCCTGTGAATTATGGGCTTGAACATTCAGTACTTCTGCCCTGGGCTCTGGAGGCTGCTACTTGAAGCAGAGGGGTTTGATGCTACACAGAGTAAGGAAATGAAGGTGTCATTCAAACCACTTGTTCAAGCAATTGGAACAACTCGTCTGAGTGAAAGAACAGAAGTCTCAGCATGTGCACTTAGACACACATGAAATGAAAGCTATGAGAGTTGTGGGTGTGTGCAGCCATCACAATTACATCTCCTGCTCCAGCAATTTGCATGTGTTTACAACCATCCCCAAAGCTCAGCAGTATTCTGTAGTGAGACTTACCACATTTGTAAGCTGGGTAATGGCCAGTTCAAAATACACCGTGACAGGATCAGACACGTTTTCCACTGGCCTAATGAACTGGTTGTACTGGGAGAAGAGTTTGTGAAATAACCGTTCCTCTGATTCGCAGGCTGTGTTGTCTGTATTGGTGAAGATAAAGAACAGCTAAGCCAGAGGTAAAGAAAAAGGGGAAGAAGGTGCTGGATAACATACTAGTCTGTGCTATACTTCTGGATCTTGTGCTTGTGACCATGTTTGAAGCCACCAGAGCACAGAGAGGAGAGGTTGCCAGTATGCTGTCAGTTGAAAGCATCCTCCTGCAGAATGCTGGCTACTCCTTGATTTCTCAAATAGTATGATAATGGCTTCAGTGGTTGTGTCTCCTAAGCTGGACTTAGCCTACGAGTCTCCATTTGGCCCACCCTGCTATCACACCAAAGCAGAATAAGGTGGCCTGAAATATAAGAAGTAGAAATGTGACAGATTTAATCTTTGTGAGTCTTCCTAATAAAACAGAGGGTTTCTGAAAAGCATAGCTACTTAGAAATCAAAAGCTGGAGGCTGCAACTACTGTATCAAAATCTCTATCAGGTGATTAAGTGACTACAATGATGCCTCCTAATCTTAAACATGATGACTGCATTTTATCCTCATGATTGATATTTCCACTCTTTAGATAGCACAATTTTTCTTTGGAGAAAGTTAATTTATTAAGTTCTGTGAACAAGAAAAAAGTAGAAATATTAACATTTCTTATAGAATAGCATGCATCTATGTAATAAAGAACTGTTCTTTGAGAACAAGCAGATCACAGCTGTAACCCCTCATTAATGAAGAACAGACCAGAGGGCTTAGAAGAAACAAGGTATATGACAGGCACTGAGCTGACACACTGCAGAGTTAAGAAGAATGCTCCTAACCTGTTACACATAGTCCAAACCTGAAACAGTTATTTTCACAGTGTTGAAGGCTACACATTCTGATTTCAAAAGGAAAATACTAAATTTTATTAGCTCTGTCAACATCAGCTCAGAAGAACAATTTTCTTGAATAACTTTGCTATTACAATACATTACTGTAATTCAGCACCTAAAATAAAAATACTTTATAAGGTCAAGATTTAGAATTTCCTTCTCACATTGTGCACAACTGTGTTGTCAAAGCTATAGGATGATCCCAAAGATATTACTGATACAACTGAGGAAAAATTCGTTTGCAGACTCATTGTCATAAGTTTTTGGATTAGTCTCAGACTGCACTAGAACACATCAAACAAGCAACCATGATACGATTGCAAATATTAAACATAGAAGGTGTTTGTGCTAGGCAGCATGGTCTCTGGCACAGCAAGGACATAAATTTGCAATTTACATATCCTTCAGTGAACACAAGGACCTGTGGATGTGCAGATGTCCTGCAGGGAGACATACTTGGTCTCAGTACACTGTACTTTCACGATTAGCCTGTCCTCCCCCTGTTCTGGAAAAAGAGATTTCACCTCTAAGGTGATATAACACATCCTGAAATTGCAGGGGATTATCATAGCTGCAAGATGAAATGTTGGTCACTTACATGGATGCAAAGAAAAATCTAGTAAAAATCCAAAAACTTGATGTTTAGCATCATTCAGAGAAGACACAAGAATGTCTATAAAGTTTGGATGCTTTTACATCATGTATTGTTCCACTCAAAAAAGAACTAAAAATTTGCTTTTCAGATTTCATCATCGCCATCCATAGCACTGTGATTAGAAGTACACTACTCTGGGAACATGAAGTCTCTCTACTAAAGTAAATGCATCTAAAATCATGCTTCATTTGAAATTTTCCCACTGGCTTCTTAATAGACACACGCTTTAAAATAAAGTAAGAAACTAGACAAGTATTTAGGTCTTATCCCATGGTGCTGCTTTAAGACAGCTTCTTATGCCTTGCTAAGACAAGCACTCTATTTAATACACATTTTGGTCATCTGCAAAAGTGAGACTTTCAAAACAAATGTATCCTAAAAGAAAAAAATCCTGCTAAATTCAGTGAGAGTTATGAACAGAAATGACTGCAGCATATTTAAAACACAGATCATAACAACAATAGATCAAGTTCTCACTTTTGAAAGTGTGAGTACTGACCATGCACATGCATAGCCTGCATTATTTAAGCACTTGCAAATTCAAGCACCAAATGAAATTACTAGGACCCCTAAACCATTTCTATTGTTTTCTAGAAACAGTTCTATCAAACAAAAATGAAGAGTTTTACATTGGAAAACTAGTATTGCTTTAGCTGTTTTCAAATACTGTTGAAACGTTACAGATTTCAGGTTAGAAATAGCTGGTGGAAGATTTACATTGAACTCATTCAAGAAAACAGAAGCAGAGGCAATAACTAGAAAATATTCTGGAAGTTGGTATCAAAGACAGCCTACCTTTAATCAAGGATGTGAACACGAATACCCACACACAGAAAGCAGGGCAACACCAATGTAGCCGCCTCTCAGGATGCATTGCTAGCAGGAGAATAGAGCTTCCTTTTGAGAACAGATGTTTGGGGGAAGAAACAAGAGGCAAGAAGACATATAACCCTCCTGATGGTAAGTAGGCAGTAGAAGGATGGATTTCTGTTTTGCATCTGCAGCAAACTCTGCAGCCTGCTGAGGAGAGCAAAGCCTTGCAGAGTTGCTTTCACTAGCACTAGGCAAGGAGAGCTTATGCTGTGCGGAGCGAGGGGAGCCAGGCAGCATCCTATCAGGTGATTTCACATCTCCAGCCACCCGCACCCCTGCCTCGGGGAATCTGTAAGAGTGCAGGAGAGAGAGGGAAGGCAAGACACGGGACAGTCATCATGGAGCAGGGGGAGCATTCACTCAGCCCTTCACCCAAGGGTTAAGAACTCTCATTGTTGATAAAGCTGCTGCTCCAGCTATTGCCTGGTGATCGCCTGAGTGAGTCCGTCAGAATACACAGAGGTGAAACAGCTTCAGCTTCTTAGCTGAGAACAGATTCTTCAGGTGATAGAAATGGATGTTTTATGGTTTCAACATGTCTACCAGAAGCCACACGAACCTCGAAATAAGCACAGCATCAAGTGATAGAATTGTGTGACAGTATTCTTAGTGAATAAATTCAAGGCAAGTAGACTTATTACTGCCATCTGACAGGAGCAACTAAGCATGCTAAGTTCTTTCCTGACAGTCAAGTCAGATTAAAACATCAATTCTTCTAACTTTTTCTTTCCTTGTGTGTGCAGTCTCCTGTGCCAGCACGTTAGTGTGGAAATGGCGGAGCAGAATAAAGAATAAATACACCAGATGCTGTTACAGGCCAAGTTCTCTGCAACAGAGTGTTACTCTTAATCACAGAAGTTAAAAAACCTGATCTCATGATCCTTTAGAGGTTGATGCTATTCCCTCCTCAGGCGTTCAGTACACGTGTCTTTGCAACAAGGAATGCCTGAAAAGAATCTGTAGGATAAAGATCTGAGAAACTGAGGGTCCTGTTTAGCTGCAGTGGGGTGGAAAGCACCACAGGTTACTCGGTGCCATCCAGCCCCCCAGAACGCAGCTCAGACAGGGAATCTCCTTTATGTGTGCTCAATCCAGCATGAACAAGTCCGAGTGACTGGATGAATGATTTGATCAAAACAGAAGTGCTGCTGCATTTTCAGGGACTTATATTGTTGTGTAAGGGTAGAGAGAAGAAAAAAAAAAGCCAGAAAATGAAAAAAGGATGCTCTTCATACTACAAAATACAGAGACAGAGCTGCAGCACAGAATAAGAAAGTAATTTGTCATTTATACAAATTGTTCAAGTATGGATAGAAAGGAAGATGACTATCTGAAAGGAAAAGAAATGAGTTGGCTGCATAAAGATGATGCCTGAAGTGGACCAAGTTTCCCATGACATGTTTTGATGGATGAAAAGTAAATCTTGAAGGATTACAGGCACTAGCCTTACTCCAGAGCTCACTAGAGAGAGGAAGCCTTCTGCAGAGATATGAGAAAGATAAAGAAACAAAACCACGAATGTTTGGAAGTCTGGGAGTCATTTTGCCCTCTCAAAAGCAGCAGTGTATGTGTAGACCAAAAGGCATGGCTAAGTCATGAGGCATCTCTAAGCTGAAGTTAGGTATAAATTCTCCTTACAAATAATTTTAAGATGAAAATGTGGGTTTCAGCATGGTGATTTGTCTTTTAAATTTCCATTTTGCCAACATTGTCCTAGGAAAACAGTAAAAACCACCAAAAAAATCTGCTTTATGCCAAATTTTCCCAAGCTGGAATGTTTATTAGAATGGTGTTAACAGTCCAGGTTCATAAACTTGCAGTTTCCTCACCTTACCAAATGAAGTTCAGACTTTCTTCTTGAATCGATGTGCCCATGGTGCACTGTGGCTAACAGAATTAAACAGCTATGTGGCATCACAGGATGCCTGTGGCTGCTGCAGTCATGGCATATGCACTCTTGTTGAAAAGTCCAGTGCTTCTAGAAGGATGACATATGGTAAGATAGTCAGATACAATTTGAAAACAAACTCACTCCAACTTAAAATGTTTTGACATTTTCAAACTTTTTGTTCTTTTCAAAAATGTACCAGTCCAGGGAATCAGGTGGGAGAAGTTAACAGACCTGCATATGCATGTCTGCAGACTGGAAGGTCTTCAGAGGTGAGGGTAATGAATGTGCTTCCCCTCCAGAGAGAAGGAGAGCAGTGCAAGGCCAGGTGGCAAAGATGATCCTTACTGCCACACTTGAGGGAAAGAACTGCTTTGTTATGGGGAGTAAGGGACTGGGGAAGCAGGCTGAATTTGGAGGCAGTACCAGTCATTCAGTGAGCAGGAGGGATTGTGCTGCTGAGACCCTGGTGGAGTGGGTGCTGCCTTTGGGAAAAGCTGAAGAGGAAGGCTAAGTTCAAACCAAGCCATGACAAGCAGCCTATGAGGCATCCAGATGGAGAATGCTGAGAGACCAGCTGAGGTGCTGCCTCAGCACAAGGATGCCAGCTGGAAGCAGAGCAAAAAGTTGTGAATTATTGCTGCTTGGGAAGGTACCTAATTTAACCTAATATGAAAAAGAGGCATCAAAATGTAACAGGCTCAAACATAAAGCATATAGTGACAGGCTTTTCATCTTTCCTTAGCCCGTAAATGTGGAACAAGAGGCTGATTTAGTCCTTTCACACATACTTTTTACCCTCCAAGCATATATTCACTCAGAAAAAGATCTCCGGTTCCTTTTCTTCAGGTAAGGGGGCTCAGGAAAAAGAGGGCAAGCAGCTTGCAGGGATGCACAAAATCTGCCCACCAAAAAGGTTTCCAGCACATAGATGTACTTCACAACTGGAGCTTGGTGTTATAAAAGCTGCATGGTATAATGACAGATCCATTTGGAGTCAGGCTCAGTTCTGAATGGCTGATTTCCTCCTCTAAAGCCAAGTAGCCCTTTGTTGGAGGGCTGTATCTGCGTTGTTTCTAGGATTTGACAATGCAATGGATTAACCTGCAGTGGGACCGTTACAAACAGCTCTGTGACAAAACCTTTCCCATCATGAAATACTCATGTCCTGATCATTTGCTGAGAAGCCTCTGTATCAAGCGGAGAAGTTCACAGTCTGTCAACCCTTTGCTAACCACCACTAGCCAAGTGAGTTTGCACTAGGGGGCTTTTCACCCTTTGCTGCTCTGGAAGCACTGGGGAGATCTGAGCCATTTCTCACTGGTTTCTTGCTCAGGGCTACCTACACATTTGCTTGCAGAGCCTGCCCTGAAACAGCTGAGTGGGACCTCAGCAGTATTTAATTTCAGTCTACTCTGCTACTTACTGCTTTTGCAAGCAGATAGCTATTAGGGAATCAACCAACTCATCTAGAGCTCAGTCCTCTTTGCACATGCATGCACAGCACTTCCTTGGGCATGGGACACCTACTGCTAGTAAAAAGGGATGCCAGCAGAAGGAAACACTAATGGAATAGTGAAAGAATCAGCTAAGTCCTGCCATCTGACTGACAGTTCTGTAGTCAGCCTTGGATATCTTGCGCATTAGCTAGGTAATGCACAAGGTAAGCAGGAAACAGGTAAACAGGAAAGGTAAACAGGAAACTCACTAAAGTCACAGAGGGGAGATTTATGAGAATGGGAGATACTTAAATTGAGTAGGCAATTGAAGGACAATCTCTAAAGGCTGGAACATGAAGCTCCTTAGGTTCTGAGTGATGAAGGAATAGCTCAGCTTGAAAAGTTTATATGGACCAGTGCTTTTTCCATGTCTGCATGTTTCCATTCATCAGCATGTGAACACTGATATTTTACCTTAAAATGCTCTGTTCTGATTCATGGCATTTGGATACCATCACCTTCCAGATTTTTCAAGACAGTTGACTGTAGAAATATAGCAGAATTTTCAACCATTCAAGGCTTTGCAGACATTAGACAGTAAGGCAGAGGCCACCTGTGACAACCTCTGAGGGAAGTGTTTGATCTCAGCAAGCACTAGGCTCAAAATAAGACTTGCCAAAAGACATTTTCACACAAGTAGTTGGGCAAAAGGGTCACAAAGATTTACATCTTTTGGAGGCAAAACCAGAATTCTGTTCTTTTGTGTTGTCAGAGTTATCCTTCAGTAACAAGTGTGCATCTACTACTAAGGTAGAGAAAATCATTGCTCGCTATGTTCCCCCATCTGACATGACCCAGATGCTTTCTCAGCTGCTTTTCTTGGTTACTCTTGCTCTGTGTCTGAACTGCATCCTCCAGCCCTAGCTCTTCTCCCCCACTTCAACAGGCAAATTATTGTCTGATGGGCTCTTGGTCTGTGTTCCACTTCTTACCTCCCTCACACAGTATAATTTCCCACAGCTTTATAGAAGCAATACTGACAGCAGCTGCACCTGCTTTATACAGCTGCAGTCTCAGAGAGGTAAAAGATTGCTGTTTATCTGTGTTAGCCCTGAGTGTTGTTGGGATCCACTGTTCTGTTTCAGCTTCTGGTGTTACTACAATAAATCAAGTTAATAAAGCATTTATCAGAAGAATATTAGGAATCCAGCTTTCACTGCCCTGTTGAAAGTCATGCAACTGTCACAGAAGCCCTTCCAAGGCACTATCCTTTGCTAAAGTGATAGTACAGTCCAGTTTGCCAAGTGTCACACCCTGAGCAGTATGTTCACATTCCCTGCAGCAAAGCCTAGATCTCATCCATGTGTAAGTCCTGTCCTTTTGCCTCTCTCATGCTCTGGGACCTCATATGCCAAAAATGTTTGCTCTCTGATCCACCAGACACTCACCAGTGGCTTCCAGTGTGCAGGAGATGTGAAGGATGAGTGAAGATGGAATTTCAACGGCTACTGTATGCGGAATAATGTGCTCCTCCTTCAGGCAGGATCTTTTATATTAAGGCTTTATTTTTTTTTTAAAGTCAGATTTTAAATAATGTGTGGGAAAAGGCCTTAAAATTTGCGTTGATTAGGGCATTTCCACAAACTGAGAACAGGATTTCTTCAGTTCAGTAGCTTGCTTTGTAATAAAGTCCTTTCCTAATTTTTATTTTCTATTAAAGAGCTTGAACCACAGCACCTCTATGAGTCTGCCCCTGCTGCCCCAGCTATGAAGTGGGCAGTCAGTAAGTCAGGCAGCCAATTTACACTGAGTAGCCCAGCACATCAATGGAGATGCCTATTCCCATGATCCTGTCTGCTAAGCAGATGCAGTAACCAGAGTACAACACAAAGATCCATCTTTTATAAGCTGAAGCATTACCAATGGCAACATCCCCAAAGCACCTTCTATTGTACAAACAGCATCACTTATTTTTACCTTTACTGACCTTCAGCTTGGACTAACTCTACTTGTAACTTGATGGAGATTATACAGGCTGATAAAATGTGATCCATTGCAAGGAACTAAATTTCAAACCAATCACCTCTGTTTAGCTTTTTTAGAATTCTCTACTAAAGCAACAGTTCAAGGGAGTAGGTTTTAAATAGGTGATATATATGTTTCTACACTTCCTTAATGTAAATACCTTTCTTTGCTGCAAGCGTACTTTGACATTCTAGAGAGGATGCATTGGATATTTCTGTACCCTCTTCTGAGCTCCTTGCCATAGATGCCATTTCTCCTCAACCCCAAAATGGAAATCACAAAATATTTTGAAGCATCTCCAAAGAGCTATGACAGAGAGAATCTGACAGAATTCTCTAGCTTTATGCACACAGTTGCAATAGCAGAAATAACTTGTGAAGACCACACAAGTTTAAATAGGATCTTGTGGAAGCCACTAAACTCTATACTGATATATGCATTGCCTCCAGGGATGCTGGTATAGCCAACATTTTATTTCTAAGAAATATAGCATTTCTTAAGCAGGGAAAATACCAAATCAAGCAGAAGTGTAAATGAGAATGCTGCAAGGGATACTGTGACATCACATCCTGAAAATGTTGTGACTGTGGTGGGGTCTCCTCATGTCCTTTCCCTGCAGAGAGGATAACGGATATCATAGCAATATTGTTAGGGAAAATACAACAGAAATGAGTGGGACGAGTGGAAAGGGTCTTTAACAAAAGGTGCAGGGCCAGGTTGAGCTAATGAATGATGGGAATATGACTGCACTAAAGAGTTCCAGACTGAATGCCTGAAATTGCCTAGCCTAAAAGGGATTAAGATGCAAATGCTCAGTTTTAGCCCTTACAAGTTCATGAAATAATAGACCATTGGAAAGAGCAAGTAACTCAAGCACCATATGAACAGAGCACACCTAACAGTGCTCTCGTTGATCCAATAATTTGTGGTTGGGGTCATATGTTGGCTGAATAAATACTCTGAGGCTGTGTTCTAGTGGACTGAGATTTAACCTTAACAATATTTTAGCAAAATTGTGGGTATGTTCCAAAGAAATAATAAAATCCATGGAGAACTTGGTGGCTGGGGAAAGAAAAAAAAGGGGAGGGAAAAGAGTCTTTAAACTAACTAGTGTGGAAAAAAATCCCCTAACAATTGAAAAAGAAGAACCATAGTTGTCATCAGGGAAATGGGCTGGTAAATGAGCTGGAGGAGTGATGGAACCTTATTTTTTGCATATGCATCTTTTCCCTCCAAACTTCCAGTATCTCAACAGCTATGACCATTCTTCTTGCTCGCTTTTAGATTCCCAAGGGGCACAAAGCAGCATGTGTAGAAGCTAAGCAGGAGCTATGTGTCTGTATGGTGATTAGTGAACTAACACATTTGTGCTGACTAAGCATGTGACTTCTTCCAAATGAGACATATAGTCTGTCTGCTGTTTCTTCAGATAGGACAAATCTCATTTGAGTTGTTCCCTTAACACAATTTTTGATTCACAACGAATTTACAGAAACTTAATTTTCTTTAAAATTCATTAGAAATGGACATTTGGAAGGGTCAGTGAGTAGACAGAAAACTATGTGATGAAAAATTATTGTTTGAGCAGGAAGAAGCAGTGAAATAAAGAACAGTTCTATTCCTGCTTCAACCATTAGCAACATATATAGAAAACAAAACCATTAGATGGGAAATAAGTTAAACACAATACCTATCCTAATTTTTATCCAAAATCCGGAGTAGGAAGAACATCAGCTGGAAGATGAAGAACAAATCTCCTCAAATAAGGTTTACCTCCTGGAATATTTGGGCCCAAATATATCCAAGTGCAGCAGAAATAAGAAATGTTTGTCAGCATGGTGGTAAACTCTGTCTCCATTTACATAATTAAATGTCAGATCCTACCTGGGATAAAAAACTCAGAAACACATGTCTAGCATGTCTAGACCAGGCAACCTGACATTCTTGTGTCACTAATCTGTCAGAGGACAGAACCTGAGAGAAGCTAAGCAAGCAGAAAGGTTTTGTCAGGTTGGATGATGAAGTAAACCCATTTACTTTGCTGATACTGGAGAAAGCCTTAGAAATGTGCTGGTAATCTGAAAGTTGAGCTCACAGCAGGCACCCCATCCAATTAAAAAAAAAAAAAGTACCGCTTCAGAGAACTTGTAAATATATGAGGTAAATAATCAGTAAANGGTACTTTGGCCTGAAATCAGAAACACTTTCCCAGGTGATGAAAAAGTTGAAGGACACAGCTTCTACACATATCAAAAAGAGGTTGCAAGCTTTGTTTGAAAGTTCTCAATATTTCAGCCTTTATTCCTTATTTTGGAACACTGAAATTATCTACCAATGTTTCTCTTACAAATTCTTTATGTCCAACTCTCCAACATTTTCCAGGATACTACAGCATTTTATGGACATTGTGAAGATGTTTGCACGTGGCAAAAAGGGCTCAATATGTTCAAGACATACCCAAAATTTTGTGTGGGAATCTGCCTTATTAAATGCAAGTGAATGGAAAAAAAATCTGAGCCAGGGTTGGAAGTTCAAGTAATCCTGTTCATTTCAGAGTCTGTGAGATGCTTTTGTCCTTCGTGTCCTGATTTTGAAGAAACAGTCTTATTTGGGATTATCTGTGCTTGGTTTTGTGAGTATTGTTGATCCCTTGCAAGTGGGGAGAATGTTACTTTTATTCACTTAGCTTATTCCCTTTTTGCTCTTAAAGACCATATCACCACTCTAGAACAAGAAAATTAGTAGTAAAAATGTCTGTATCTAAGAGAACCCAGTATTTCCCTCCCTGCCTGTTTTCCCAACCCACCACTAAAGGTTTCTGGGGCTCCTTAATGCCAGTGGGAAGTGAGGATGCAGTCGTGTAACGCATGGGCAGCCAAATCTCTGTGTCAAAAAAAGTTCCAGCATCAAAAAGATTTACTTTGTGAGAGCTCTGCACAAACACGCTGACAGGCAAACAATCTTAAGAGGTGTCAATTTCTAAACTGGCACACAAGGCAAGGCAAGGAGAAAAAGGAGGAGCTCAGTGGTCACATGAACAATTGGAACAGCCAAGCAATCTGGGAAGTCAACAAAAATTGAACATGAAAATGTGGGCTTCAATGCACTAACCACTAAGAGACACTTTTTAGACAATCAGACATATTCACAATCATAATTTCCTCTGAAAATAAGCCTCCTTTTCTGTTTTTCATCAGATTTCACTGGAAATTGGTCAGGAGAAGCCCTTCTGGCAAAAATTATAGACACAAGTTCTTGAAAAATTTTAGAGCAAAATCAACAACAGAAACAGGCAGGAACTTAGTCAGTCAGACCTCAATAGTCCTGTAAAGTTTCCATGTGGAACTGAGAAATTCTGTAAATGTTTTTATTTAGACTCTGTGAAAACCAGTGAAAGCACAGAGATTTAGAGCAGCTCTGATGTCAGATCCTTTACATGCAATAAAGCACATCAAGCGTGCTTGGATTTCCCACCAGTTGAGACTTTTTGTCAGAATTCTTCACAGAGGACATTTTCCCCCTCCAGAAGGAACTGGTGCAAGTGTCTGAAGAATTTTGATCTCCTTGAGAGAGAAAATTGTTACCTCAGTGCTAAAAATGTCTGCACCGTGCCATAGAACTTGTACTCAGATTGTGCCGACATGCCTTAGTGGTGCTGTTTTAAGCAGCCCAAAGCTATTTACAGCCCAAAAGCCATTTTGTTTTAAGCAGCCCAAAGCCATTCCTACAGTTTATCAAAAAATCATGCAGATTCTCACAAGCAATTTTAATTTCATTTTAGGCAAATTGTGAAATATGAACTAAAGGAGTATTTGGCCAAACCTAAGCGTCCCTAACAGAGCTCCTGGTGAGGGGAAGCATGCTACAACCACAGTGACATACAACACTCTGAGAAGAGCAAGCAGCCAAGTGACATCTCCCATGAAATCTCATCATGACATACATATCTCCTCTGCAAAATATTTCAACTGACAGTTGATTTATATGAGGGAGAGGGAGAGGACTCTTTTATCCTTAGAAAATGGTGCCATCCTTCTATAAGTAGAACCACTCAGGCAAAAATCCATTTCCTTAGCAGAGAATATTTTTAATCCTCTTAAAAACTAATTTCTGAACCCCTTAATTCTTTACTTAATTGATGGCTCTCAATTGAAGTGTGCTAAGAAAAAGACTGCTGTGGGACTGACGGAGTTTAAATCGGCAGCAGCACAAAGAACAAAGATACTGCAGTGTAAGTGACCAAAGCTCCAGAGGTCCTGAAACACGATTTTTTAACCTGGCTTTTTAAGCTGGCTTAAGCTTGCATCTGGAAGGAGAACACTTCAAGTCTGCGAAAGGAGACTAGAAGCCCATTCCAATTTAAATGGATAATGAATTAAGATTCAAATCTTCTGGTAATTCAGAAAGAAAAAAGTAACACCTCATCCTCTGCTATGTGAAGAGGATGAGGTGTTTCCTGCTAAGAAAACAGTCATTTTGTAAGTGAAGGCACAAATGGAAGCATTTAGTTTAACAAGAACTAAGTGGCAAGATCCTGCTTCTGGTAGGTTAGTGGACTTGTCCGTCTCTCCTTACGGGTAACTTCGTATTAGTGAAGGGGGCAGGAGGCCATCAGCAAAGGTGACTGACTCTTTATATAGCAAAGCTTTATTTTTGTTAAATTACTGTCTGACAGCTACAGAGTTTTGTACACTTCATTTAACGCATGGTATTGTGAACCTCATGTGTTCTGACATTTCTAGGACAGGCTGAGCCATCAGTACCTCTTGTGCCTTTAGCCAAAAAGTGTAAGAGAAAGCCTGATGTCATTATGGTCTGAAACCATTTTTTCTTTTGTGCTCTGTCTGAAAAAGCTTTTGGAAGGAATATCAGCAACCTCATAATGGGCATTGTGACTTAGAGAGGGAGGAAGTGGAAAATTTAATTTAAAGCATCATCTGCTTTAGCTACAGAAGTATTTCCACTGGCTATTATTCCAAAAGGCAGTGTCTAAAGGGGAAAGGCTTCAAGTTTTGTACACAGCCTCAGGATTAGACCAGGAGTGTTTGGTGTTCTGTTGCAAATGCCATAGTCTTTGTGATGAAATTTTAGGTTTAGGCTGAGCTGAGATATTGCTGTCTTTGCTTCAGGCAGAAGTAGATAATCTCATTAATGGGGATTCATTCCATCTAGCTCTAGCTATACAGAAATGAGGCATCCCTTTCAAGGCTTTCTCTGCTATCAGTAAAGAAGATTTTCTGCTGCAGAGACTTCAGACAGAGACATCTCAGACCCTGTTCGGCAGGGACTAGCTAACTCCGCCTTCTGAGTGGTTTAGGTTGGGCTAGCTAGATCTCATCCTTTTTTCCTCCCATTGTTTCATCTGGCACAACAAGATAAAGTTTGGAGTCTCAGATCTTCTCTAGGCTCTGAAACTGGCACAGAATCCATTCACTATGCTTGTACCACCCTGCACCCTCTAAAATTTGAAACGTAGGCAGTAACAAGGAAGACGTTCAGATGGATAATAATCAGGGTAGACTTACATGAATAATGAGAGTAATTTGCTTGTTTTTATGGACAAGATTGCGTGGCAGAAGTGAGGAAAAAAGTACAATTCCTTTGCAGGCCTCCAGAGGCTGTGCAGCAAGTCCTATGTCAACTTTATATGATAGAGGCCTTAAGGCATTGCATCAGTAATATTGTACATCTATGGTATTTGAGGTCATGACTCTTCTATATTAGTATCTGATGAAGCAAAAATTGATGCAAAATATACGATAACAATCACCAACAGAGTTGGGCAGCTGAGGGCTGTAACTAAGCACTGCGATTTGTTTTTTGTCAGAGCACCCAGTAACACATTATTAAAAGCATCTTAAATCATCCTGCATTACCTGCTTAAGGAAGGATGTAAATATAAAGATGTAAGCGAAGCCAGAGCATGTGTTGAAATGGAATACGCATAAAAGGGCAAATTTCAACTGTCATAATTTATACTACAGAAGATGCAGCAGTTTTGAATCAAAGGTGAAGAAGGTAAATTTAAATTGGCAGGACACCCCTGGGATTCAGGGTGCAAATTCAGTTAAAATGTTACAGGGCCACAAACGTGAACATTAGCACGAAGACATGATGAAGAGGAAAAACTGACACACAGTGGCAACTGGGCATCACAGCGTGTTGGTGCCATATCACACATCAGCACCAAGACAAGCAAGGCTGTGTCAGTGATTGTCTAACATATCTACAATGTCAATGAGCTGCAGCTTGACAGGGAAGAGCAAAGGGTGAAATTCCCTGAGCAGACCCATGAGAAGTGAGCAGCAATGACAGCTAACATCTGCTGGAACTAAAGTGTTGCTGGCTCAGCCAACAAGATCCCCTTGTTTAGAGATGGTTAGAAGCCTTGCAATTCAGAAAAGGTCAAAGTTTGCAAGAAAGCAAAAAACTTTTTGAAACATATTTTTTGCAAAGAGCACCTCATTTTTCTTGGTCATCTTTGTGGCCACCAGAAATTTCTCAGGTAAAATAGTTTGCGTTTAAATTCTAATTTGTGGGTTTTTTTTGAAGTTAGATCTCTTGAAAAGAAAATGATTCATTTTAGGAAGGCAAAACTATTAAAATTCAAAGCTAGTCTGATAAACACCTCTAGATTTTACTGCCTTAGTAGCCTGTGCCCGCAGAATACTTTGTTACTTCTTACATAACTAGCAATCAAAGATATTTTTCAGCTCTATTTTGTTACTACAGTTTGTTTCATCCTTCCACCTTTGACCAAAAAAAAAATCCAACAACTGTGAAGAAATTTTTATCAGTACAGTTGAAGTTTGCCAAATACAAGCCAAAGAAGAGCATTTGGTTTGGAAAATATAAGGTTTAGTCAGATGGAAATCTAGGAACACCAAAATATGCCCCATGAAGAAAAATGAAGCCACCATGTAGAAAAAAGGATAATGTAGGATGTCGTCACTCTGAGGAGACCTGTCTGCAGACAGTAACCACTGACTGACAAGAACTGAGAGTTGACTCTCTTGGTAAGAGGAATATCTATCTCTATGTCTGTGTCTGTGCATGCATATACATTCTAACTAATCATGTAAAATTGATAGATAGGGAAGAATAAGGGCAAGGACTACATGAAATGAATGTACTGTGTTAATCCCCTCCCTCCAATAGTGCTGTTCTGTCCAGACTAGGCTACACCATAGAATGTAATGGTACAGACACATATATCCATAAAATCCCAAATATGCAATGCTCATATCTGCTGAGCTGCTAAATGTGCTTTGGGCTCTGGAGGAAGGCAGTTACACTCCAGTTCAATGAGTTTACCAGTTCATTTTCAGAAGGAGGCAAAACTGGGAATTCTAACTGTGCAGAAGAATTCACATGTTCTGTGTGCGAAGCAGCTGCAAACTCCTGAAGCTGAATGACCTTGTGTTCTCTTTTAATATGTTGTGTGAGCTTCAAAACCAGCCCATTTTAATGTGCATTATTTTAAGAGTTCTTTTCCCTGAAAAAGAGTACTCAGTTAATTTGAGCACACCCACTCCTCCACTGTGCAAATGAGAAAACCTTATATGAGAAGATTTCCCATCAATTATCTACCCAGAATTATAACCTACACCTTCTCCTTGAATGGAAACCCATGGGCAAGCACAGCAACCATCTTTCAAGCCATGCAACAAATCCATCTTACGTAAGCTTGGGTACCACTGTGCCCACGTAATTTCAGGATTACTTGTTTTCTCACTCTGCATCAGGATAAGCATGGCCATTAGGCTGAAGTGCAAACCCTGGGGTTTTCACATGACAATACTGCAGGTTTCAGAAGACTCCTGCCATTACAAAAAGACTGTAGAGTAATGTATAAATGCTATAAAACTGTATAAAATGGTGAATCTGCTGGCAAGAGGCTGTTTCCCTGGGACTGGTCATTGCTCCTGTAGAAGAATGGACCTCACGGGAAAGCTGTATGAAATGCTGGGCATGAATATTCTGCACTATCATTTGGAATGGCAATGAAATGAGAATGTTATCACAAACCATCACCATATATTAATGGCTTGTGTACAACTGTGACCACAGGTAAATCTATCAAGATGCAAGGTCTATTATGAGTCTAAGACAGGTAGTGCAGGGGAGGATATATGCCAAAGAATTATATGCAAGTACCTAAAGGAGATGCACAGCCATATCACAGACAGCAGTTTGCCCAACTCTGGAGGGCTTAGGGCATAGACTTGTTCTGGTCTTGCAAGGCAATGCACCTGCAGAGCTGCCCAACAGCTCAAGTTGTTGACATCTCTCCCTTCTGGTGCCTTATCAGATGATGCCCAAACACTGGGAGAGCACAGAAAGGCTTTTACCAGCCTTTCACAGTGAACTGCCAAGGCCATGCTAAGACAGCAGAGGTATCTGTCATCCCCTCTGTCACAGTAGTAGCTGGTCTGTACCAAGGACTCCACGTAACACCCCTCTACAGCTTCATAGAACTGACAGTTATTGCTACTTCTTGAAGAAGAGAACTGTGAAAACTCCTGAAACAAAAATATTTCAAGTCCTGCACTGCTGAGAAGATATCTCTGAAGCACAGCTCATCTTCTAATGCACTAGCATTAAACTTTTGCAAAACAACTAAAACAACTTAATAAATTATTAGGCAAAGTATTTCCAGTGGCTCTTCTGAACTTTATTCCTTCAGTTTCTAAGTATCACTTAGTGTCCTGTTATTCTGCTCTGCTCTGCAGTTCATGACTAAAATAGAAAGGCTGCAAAGCTACGGGGAAGATACTGATGGACAGCTCTGCAAATTGTTCCAGCTGAACCATAAAACTGTCAAACAAATGATACATGTTAGTTGTGATGGCCCTGTGCCTCCCAGAAATGAAGTGAATCCTTAATGGAAGACTTTAGTATGGAATTAAACATTAATTAGGATTTATACAAGATAGACATAAAAGGGATTAGAGACAAACCACAGGTTTGCTGTAGCAATGGTAGAATGAAAGAGCATTTATTTTTTTAACTTTTCATTGACTGGTTATAAGCAATAAAGCTGAGAAGGCAGAAGAAAATATCTTTATTCCTTGTTTTGAAAGGGGTAGTGGCCTAATGCCTTTAGTTTTCTTTACTTGCTCCACAAGCACAGTGCTGTGAGAGTACTTATGTCCTCAGTTACTGACATGGTCCATTACTGGAAAAGTTTCTAAGGGGTTGACTCATAAGCTCATGTGATAGCCACAGGAAGTCTAACACAGAAATTACGGCTATACTTGGTGTCAAAGTGGCAAACAGCTTTGTAAAGGAGATATATTTTTAACTGAAGTACATCTGGGTTGACTTGTTTGACAAAAGTGCCAATGTAAGCTTTCCAGAGGACTCACAGAGTGGCCATTCTGATTTTTCTAGAGGACTCCTTGATTTGTTATTATTTTTGCCTCTGCCTTTCCACAGCCCACACAAAATATCAGTTACAATCCATGTCCTGTGGAACAAACAAGTGAGGATGTGTACATCCTGTGCCTTTCCATTTTGAGGGCAGGCTTCCAAACATGAATTTATTAACTGTTGACTGGCGTCTAACCTGAACCATAAGTTCCATCAATGAGTCATCCTTTGGACTAGCACAGGCAGGATCAGAGATTTACAAAACTTGCTTTCAGATCGAATACAGAGGATATTAATTCTAATTCACAAGAAAAGAAAATTCTCTTGAATTCTATTTACAGAGCATTATGGCAAATGATAAGTTAAGTGGTCAATTAAAACCAGATATATAAATAATAAATATTCCCATCTGGAGCAGCTGCAAAACAAAAGCAGGCAGGCATGCCTTGTAGCATTTGGGAGTACTTGGAAACTGTAAGGATAGATGCCCAGCTACCAGCGGCTGTTCACAACCTCCGCTTGTTTAGTACCATGAAGTGTAATTCAGTGAGAAAAGTTAATGTTCTTTGCTCAATAGCACCCAGCACTACCACTGCTGAACCATAGAATTTGAAAGTTTCCCTTCTGGTCTTCAGCTATTTCCAAACATGCAGAAGAAAGGTGCTGAGAGAGGATAAAATAGATCCACCACCCCTTCTCAATCGGACCCAGTGCACATAAGGTATCAGAGAGTTGCAGACAGTGTGATCTTCTACCACTATACCCTAGATCTTTGAGAAGCCATGGTGGTCAGGAGAGATGCCTAAGGACTGGAAGACAGAAAATGTCACGCCAGTCTTCAAAAAGAGCAAGAAGAAAGACCCAGGGAACTACTGGCCAGTCAGCCTTACCTCCCTGGAAAAGGGATGCAGAGCACCTCATTCTGAAACGAGACCATCTCTACCCACATGGATGACAAGAAGGTGGTCAGGAGTTGACAGCCTGGATTCACTAGTGGGAAATCATGCTTGGCCAACCTGATTGCCTTCAACAATGAAACAAAGACCTGGATGAACAAGGGAGGAGCAGTTGATGTTGTCTACCCTGACCTCTTCTCAAATGAGCTTGGCAGAGCAAGCTGTGGAAATCAACTCCCCACGCTTTGTCCACCCTGTGTACTGAAGCCAGTTCTAGAAGCAAAAAGAGTACCAAAGCCTGCTGGGGTTTGAGGGATAAATCTGTTCTTTCCTCCACACTCAGCCTCCCTTCCTCAAAGCAAGGTGGGGAACATGCTCTGGCCATAGGTAAATATATGCAAATCCTCATTCCACCAAGACACCTAAAGGAGTTGCAAGAGAAATGACTTTGTGTAGGGTGCCACACAAACACGTGGTAATTTTTACCCTCAGGAGCTGATGCAGCCAAAGAGGGAACTGAGGAGAAAAGGAGGCTTGTTAGATGGATGCAAGGCAGTGTATCATCCTCAGCTAACCAACACAGGGCTATTTCTCTTCTACCTCATTCCAGCCATAACAGATGTGACTGCCATTAACATCAATGCCATTCTCTCTGGTAGCTGGTACAACATTCTTCCTACCTTCTAAAATAAATTTTGCTATGGGCTAAAGGGAATACACACTATATGTGGAGCTCAGAATTTATTGTTAGTCTAATTAGGGTCTCCACAGTCTAAGTAAGTACAGGAGATTTTCGTTCATTGCTTAAGTTATGCTGAAATCAACACACTGAAAATAAGAGTGAGACCAGTACACATTAAATTCCTACTATCTATCCCTTTTCTCTGTCCTTAAGTTTAGCCCACCATTGTCCTTCTGAGTCCTAAGACTCAGGGAGGACACAACCTCTCCCCAAGCAGGAAGTGGGTGTCACACTGAGTCCTTGGCATGCCAATTTCTTCATTAAATGTAGGCTCTTGGTCATGGTAGTGTGGCTGCCTCAGCCCCATTTGGGGTTATTTTGGACGTTTTGTTAATAAAATTTGTTTTGCTTTCAGTAGTTGCCATCTAAACGACACTCAGCAATAGTGTTCCTCTTTGCTCAGAGACAGTGAAGGAAAACCAGAACTTTACAACTGGCAGTAAAATCTTTCAGATTCATTTCCCTTCCAAGTTAAGTGCAGGCCCAACACCTCAATCGTCCTGAAGTAGAAGAACTGGTACTTAACCCAGTAAACCAAGAACACTGCATCTTCACAATAATCCTTTCTATCTATGAGAACTAAATATTGTCATTTTTTGCAACACAATGTTCTCCTTTCAGCCCAGGAGCCCCATTTCAGAGGGGCTTCAACCCCTATCTAACCCAAACTACCTTGCATGAGTGCTGATCTCAGCACTGCCTACATTTGGCCACAGACCTTTGAACTGGACCCGGACTGACTTTCCATAGTTGTCCTGTCACAATACTTGCCTGGTCCAATTTAATGACCTGGACTCTGGGCTGACCACATTTGCCACTCAGCACCTGCCTTGCCCCTCAGTTCAGAAGCAGCGGATGGGGCTGGTGATGGGATGCCAGTTCCCTAGGGGATAAGCTGGCCCTTGCTGACATGTTATATTTTACCCTGGCTGCTATTCACTGAGGTAAGCTGAAAAAATTTAGGAAGCAGCTGCACAACTACCGAACAGCCCTTAGCACAGCTAAAACAATCTCAGGCCAAGACAAGCCCTGAGACAACACACTCTCAGGCTGACGTGAAGCCCTCAGCCTAACAGTCATAATGACAGAATTAGATG